>CM076580.1:479411388-479723888 GCA_034641835.2 Pinus albicaulis
CATATATCTGAAAATATTGTGTTCCAAGCTCTGAAAGTTTGCGATGACGCTCCTTAGTATTTTTGCTTCGCACTCTAAAAATTTTAGATTCTGAAACTTCGTAGAAAAAAAGTTATAGCGAAAATTCCACGATGACCTGTTTGGAGCAGCGAAACCCTAGAATCTCAAAGCTCTGATACCAAATGTTGTGAAACCAAATCAAGAAAGAGAAGAAAAGAGATATCAACGCCTTAGAAATAAGCCACTTCGAGGGGGCAACCTCCAATACATTACATGAATGAATAATTCTTGGATGATTCAAATTACAAAACCTCCTTTCTATATATAGGAGTCCATGGGGTCACAATGTAATCCTAGTGGGCCACAAAGTAATCCTAGCCGACCTAACAATAATAATTTAAGGGCATAATAATAGCAATATGGGGGTTACAAGGGTACACTAATAACAATAAGGGGGTTACACTAACAACAATAAGGGACTATACTAGTAATATAGGGACCTAACAATTTATTTGCATTATTTTAATAAAATCATTTCACATTAATCCAATTAAAATTTTCACATTAATACAATTAAAACTTTACAAATATTTTACATACAATTACAATTAAAATTAGAATTAGAATTAGAATTAGAATTACAATTTTACAATTTCGCATACAATTACAATTACAATTTTAGAATTTTACATACAATTACAATTACAATTATAATTTAACAATTAGTACAATCATTTCACAGTAATACAATTACAATTTTACAAATTTACATATATACCATTACAATTACAATTTTAGAATTTTACATACAATTAGAATTAGAATTAGAATTTTACAATTTTACTTATATATAATTACAATTAAAATTACAATTACAATCATTTCACAATAAATTAAATATTACAATTACAATTTTACAATATCATGATCATTTAATATTAAATTAATTAATAAACATCACGATCATGATAACCATCATACAAACATCATATTCGACTAAAAAACACATTCAAAACCGCTAGCATCATCGTGATCATGTTCATCTAACAAAACACAATTAGCATTGTAATGCATCATCACCACACAAACATCAAATATACATCTCATGTGAAATAACTGCTATCACATACACATATATCTACAAGTTGCACATTAAATGAACATATCTAACATGACTTAACAATATACACATCATGATGATCACCAACATGTAAATTAAGTACAACTGCAACATGAACATAAAATACATGGACCATATATATATAACTGAATAATGTCAAAAATATACAACTGTAATATAAAAGTCATATATCAGCTGGTGGTACATCATCAATAGCAGTACTAGTCGAGGCATGCTCCGTCAATGGTGCAGCCTCGACAAGCTCAAATACATGTTGATCGTCACGTGCCTGCTGATCTGGTACTGGTGCCTCATGCTGATCAGGATCAATTGTCGGCTTCTCATCGTGATGACTCGACATGGTCGATGGTCCAGCCTACTCATGATCATGAGTACTGATGGCCGATGCTGTAGGCTGTTGACTCGATATGGTCGATGGTTTAGCCTGCTCTCCATGATGACTGTTGGTCGATGCTAGTGGAGGCTGCTCATCTGGCGCGACGCGAGGTGAATGATGATCACTCCCCTGATCGTGATCATCAGATGATGCGTCACTGCTTGTCGACTGTCGATCAAGTGTTGCATCTCGACCACGCCTATAACGTGCAAGGGCCCTCCTCAGTCGCGTAACTAAGGTCGTAGCTCCTACGACATGCCGCATTAGGCTGTACATGTCAAGTGGCATGTCTCTCCACATATGTACTGGCCTACCATCACCCTGTATGTCTCTCATAGTAGCGGGTGTGACGTCCGCCTAAAAAAACAGTGCACAAAGTTGGTCACCCAACTCCATTCTCAATCTACTATCAAGCCTACCACGCCTAGCAAAAGGCGGTACCGGCGCACCAGCAGAAGCAGGCCTGTCTGCACCAGCCTCATGATCCTCGACATCTGCCATATCCTGATCATCATCAGGATCCACACCTGGATCATTTGGTGGCACTGGAATATCCTTGCCATCAAAATACACAATGTCTACAAAATATATACAAGTACACAACAATAATTAGAGAATTTCATTACACAATTTAATAAAAACAAGTTAAATAACATGTTAGAATAAATTTAAATAAAACAGTAATATTACCTCTATCATCCGACAGGTCATCATTTGTGAAGAGGATGTTGGCACACCCTCGCCAATCCAAGCCAGCATAAGGACAGGGGACCATAATGAAGGGATGCTTGTCAACACTGCTAGCAACTCTAGTGCATCATGCGGTATCCTCACGGAAAACTCAGTCTCACCCCTCTTTGGCATCATCTGTCCCCACATTTGCATCCATGCATCCAACATCGGCCTATGAGATTACCAAACAAAATTAGGCCTCGTCTCTGGAAACCTCTAAAAAAATAAACAAAAAATATCTGAATCAAAAGGGAAGTTGACGCTCCCTTGTGCATGAGCATGACATCTATCTAAGGTTGTACAAAACTGCCGCAAAAAAATGGCAGACCACCTGACAAGTCGTGGCTCCTATACTAAAGAATCAACATAATATAGAAGCAAGAAACTAATGTGTTTTCCATCGCTGGTGTTGTGTGAAATGGTCGAAATCAAAAGTTAGAGGCACCTCACCTCCTCACTACCAAATGCAACAATACGCAATTGACCTCCGGAGACCTGAAAATTTGAAGGAGATGATATATCCACGCTAATGTATCTCTGGGAGTACACCAACTGAATCCCTATTGCATAGCCAACTGGAACCTCTAGGAACGAGGGAAAATCCAACCCTCTCATCGATAGCCCTGTAATGAAATAGATGTCCTCCTCATTGAGCGCATACCACTGGTTAGGACCAACCCGGAAAGCCTGTAGGTGGGCATTCCACTTGTGGATAAGATATCACAAAAACAAACCATGGCCCTTTAGGGAAGTATCCTCCTCATAGAACTTAAGGAGGCCTACCTGCCTTAGGATCCCCTGGGTAGGTGATTTAATAGGGCGAGGGTACGCATCTCTCTTCCTCTCTCGTGCCTCCCACAGGTGAACCATGTTATACTGGTCTGCTTGTTGTTGTTGTTGTTCCCTCTCTTATCTCCTTTCACGTCTCTGAATGATTGACATATTAAATAATTTTTTTTTATTAAATGAGACATGTATTTAGGAATATACATATATAAATTTTTTTGAAAAAAAAAAACAGTTGGTGCACCACAAAAAACAGGCATGTAACAGTCACGATGCATCTTTTTTTGTCGCACACCGGAGGTGGTACACCATAAAATTTGTAGTGCACCGGAGGAGGTGCTCTCCTCGAATTGTTCCAAAGTCAATGGTGGGGTGGTATAACAGACCACACCATTGACTATCGACTAATGTCAGGAGGGTGGTGCACTTACCAAACTATATGCCCTGGGGTGTATAGTTTGGTCAGCACACCGAACTCCTGACATCAGTACATAGTCAATAGTGCGGTCATTTACTGGGCCGCACCGTTGACCATGTCAAAATTTCGGAATGTGGTGCGCTGACAAAATTACCCACTCCATGGTAGATATTTCAGTCAACGCACGTCATTGACGCTATTCCATAGGGTCAACAGTGCGGCCGGGTAACCGACCACACCACACTTTTTTTTAATTTTAAAATATCACGGTGTTCCTTTCAGTATCACCTCGGAATTGGTGCGGATACCGTTAGCACCGGTTGTGGTGTGGCCCATAAATTTACAGGCAACATCGTGAACCGGTGCGAGCCGAACGACTCGAGCACACCACACGGGATTTTTTTTTTTAAAGGTTAATTTTAAAGCTAATTTACAATTCTAATCCGCTGAAAGGCTTAAATATGGAAAAAACAAGAAAAATACCTGTACATCTGGTCGTCGAGGAGGCATATTGGCTGTAGAATTTGCAAAACTAAAATTTCCCACCATTTTTCAAAATTCAAAATGGAGATGGTGGGAAATGCACAACAGCAGTGCGTGCAATGAATGCAATGGGAGCACCGATGTCAGGGCACCTTAGACAAGGAAAAGTTGCACTGGTGCTTGAGAGCCCTGGAGCACTGAAAAGTGAAAAATGCAATTTTTTTGCCGTAATTTTTTTTATTTAACCCTGTTCTGGTGTGCAAGGTTTTATAGGTGCACCGATGCGGTTTCTTAAGACTACACCTGGCAGTTTCAGTTTTGGTATGGGGTTTTAGAACACACCGGTGAAAAATCTTTGTAAAGCACCGGTGCGCTACAGTAATAAGACGCACCGGGCGGGTTTATACGGAGCACACGGTGTCCCAGTGTCCCAATGTTTTTTGCGCACTGGTGCTTTCTCTTGTTGAACGCACCGGGGCGGTTTAGGATGATAAGCACACTGGACGAAAAACATCTGCAAAAACCTCCACTCGCCAACCTCCTCTAGTAACCTCTGCTACAAACGGATGTCTGGTGTATTATTATAAGGGTTTCCCCAAAAACATCTGCTAGAGGGTCTTTTCCTTGTAGTGAAAAAAATTCCAATAAAAGTTATGTCCTTATTCCTATGTCACCATGCCAAAGAGAATCATCAATTGAGAGTGTAAAAAGATAAACCAGCATGGTATTAAGATAATGAATCATTTTATAATATGTCTTGAAGAGGATATATTCAACAAGTCATTATATAGATGAACCATGTCAATTTATGAAAATAAGGATACCCGTCAAATGTTCAAAAAAATCATAATGTTATTGGTATCGTTGTTTTTCTCTATCTTAGGTACACATTCCCCATTCAACAAGATCGTTTTCATGGAAAAATTTATGAAGAAAAATGATTATTTGATTGAGATAAAATGGAAACAGAAGTCGCAAAAGTTCATTTTACTGAACAACAATTATTATACACACATAAATGCGTATTTTCATTTGGTTGAACAATAGTTGTTCAATTGAATGAACAACAGTTGTTCAATCGATTGAACAGTAATTATTAAACACACAAAAATGAGGTTTTTCAATTGATCGAACAATAGTTGTTCAATTGATCGAACAATAGTTGTTCAATTGACTGAACAACAGTTGTTCAATTTATTGAACAACAATTATTAAATACAAAAAAATGAGGTTGTTCATTTGATCGAACAACAACTGTTCAATTGAATGAACAACTACTTAATTGATCGAACGACACTTATTAAACACACAAAAATGCGGTTGTTCATTTGATTGAAAAACAACTGTTTGATTGACTGAAGATCATTTGTTCAATTGATTTAACAACAGTTATCAAACACACAAAAATGTGGTTGTTCATTTGATCGAACAACAGATGTTCAATTGACTGAACAACAACTGTTCAATTGATTGAAAAACAATTATTAAACACACAAAAATGTGGTTGTTCATTTGATCGAACAACAGTTGTTCAATTGACTGAACAAATGTTGTTCAATTGATTGAACAACAATTATGAAACACACAAAATTGTGGTTCATTTGATCGAACAACAACTGTTCAATTGACTGAGCATCAACTGTTCAATTGATCGAACAACACTTAATAAACATACAAGGAGAGAAGAGGAAAAAAACAAGGGAAGCCTTTTCATTTATACAGTGATGCTTATCTAAAAAAAAACAACGAATTACAATCAAATGCAAGAAAATATATCCATTATTTACAGCTGAAAGGAAACAGGTTTTCATGAAGGTAAAGTTGTTGGTTCATTATTCCTTGCAGCTAAGATTTGCATAGCAGGACCGTCATGTACATGTTAGCAAAAAGACTCATTTGTGAGTGGTTTATATAAAGATACATCCGATGTTCATTTATGTGAAAAGAAGAGCCCGACCCATCTATGGTGTTCAAAGTGAGAGTGTCATTGTTATGCACTTCTTGAATTTCATATGGGTCGAGCCATCTTGTTTGTAATTTACCCGGAAAGTTTTGAAATTTGGAATCGTAGAGGACTGCCCAGTCTCCTTCCTGAAACGTCTTTTTTTTTATCAGGCTTTCATGCCACTTAGCCCATTGCTGTTGAAAAATTGTGGTGTGTTGTAGAGCAAGTAACCGGGCTTCGTCTAATTCGTTTATCTATTGAAATCTTTTGGTTTCAGCCTCCGTCAAGTCTAGTTCCACTTCTTGGGTTGTTCTAAGAGTCTTTATTTCAAATTCGATAGGAAAAATAGGTTAATTTCCTAATACAAGTTGGTACGGAGAATATCTAGTAGTATTTCACCAAGTTGTGTGATAAGCCCACAAGGCCTCTGGTAGCCTAGTAGCCCAGTCCCATCGATACGCTTAAACTGTTGTTGGGTCAATTTACTATGTAAACTAACGCAAGTATTTATTATCAATCCGGGCTAGTGAAACTTAGAATCATCCCCAAAATATATGGGTTTCAGTTATGAACATTTAGAAGATTGTTTATCAATGATTAAGGAAATTCATATTACAAATATAAATCTAACTTAAACAATTTCTAAATTCAATTGTGCAATCTTAAGCAGAATAATCTCTTAACTTAAGAGATTCGTTTGTCCTTCTCTAACAAGATTACTTCCTGAATTATAAATCAAAACTATTAATTGAGCAATAGATTAAGATACATGAAGCAATAATTGAAGAGGCTCTTCATTGAAGAGGTCCTGGTTGTCCTTCATCATAGATTCATTTACCAGTAATGCTATTGTTAGAAACATGAATTCAGAAAAGCATGTAAAAGCATGAAAAGATGAATTCTAACTTAAGATCTTAATTAGATAGAAAGATTTTTTAACTTAAACATTTGTTTGTCCTTTCATATGAAAAATAATAATGATCATTAGATTCATCAACACTCATAAATAATCAACATAAACAAGTTAAGCATAAGCAAACTAATTCAGAAATTACAACTACAAATAAACTAGGAAGTGCACTTAGCTCGATGTGGGGGCCCTCCACACTTGCCTCGCACAATGAAGGTGTTTTCAACTACTTAAAACTTCATTCAATCAATCATCATATAAAAACATCAAATGGAATAGAACAGATCTAAAATTAGGTCTCCAAAGTCTCAGAAATATTAATGTTAAGTCATACACATTCTACATATCAATGCCTTCAAAGTTTGAGGCTTAAATAAATAAAGTATTCAAAAAAGTTCATCTAAAATATATCCTATAGTCATGAATATCCTTATCTTATCCAATTAGGTCAAATTCATCCATCAGATCCATCAAAATCTAGAAAACCCCACAAAATAAGAATTTTGACCTAGTTTCTAGGGATCCTCCATAAAGACAAGTCCTGTTTGACCGCCTTTCACCGGGCCTATTAAAGCTCGGTTTGACTGTACCAACAGGTGTAAAATTAATACTAGTTCCCAAGCCTTCTAGAAATATATCCAACTCGAGTCCAAGTGTCCTACAAATATGAAAACCATGAGGCCATTACGAGAATTTCTGATGTTGTCTAAAAATGCACTTAAAATCCATTTTTTACAAAAAACTTCTAATAATTGAAAAACATAATTTAAATATTTGTATATTTATTTATTGGTAAAAATAAGGTGGACATGATGGTGTATAGATGGATAGTATGGAAAAATAAGATGTAATTCATAAACAAAAAGAGATAAAAGACGAGGGCCAACATCTCCCCCAAGTTGATGTTCAAGCATGTCCTCATGCTTGCTTTTTCCTTTTGGACCTCCTGAGCTTTGATGCTGATCTCATTCCTAATATTGAAACTTCCTATTGTGTTGTATGTAGAAGAGAATCCATATCTTTGCATTTTTCTTCCTTGTAAATTGAGGTCTTGACCTTTTGTTTCTCATATTTGGATTTCCAGGATTTTTTCTCCTGAAGCCACCTGAATACTTGGGTGTAGAAAAGGTTGTTTTTGGTTTTCAATTTTCCCATTTCTTCACTTATCTTCTCATTTTGTTTAAATATTTTTTCATTAGTTATCTTATAAGTTTAATTTCCCCCTTTCAGATGCCTTTCCATTATCCTGCTCACCTCCAGGTTATCAGTTAACTCTTTGATCCTGCTTAAGTTTTTGTCTTCCTCATCAGTATTTTTAGAAACTGAAGTAGCTTCAACCTCATTATTTTCAAAATAAGAATCTCTGTCTACATGATTTTCATAAACTTCTTGTTACAACCTCTCAAGGATTTCATTGGCTTATTTAGTTAAAGGAGATGTCTCTATGACTTGCATTTCTGGTTCTTTCTCTTTGTTGCTTATATCTGCTGAATTCCTCTTTTTCTTTCTCCTAGAAATGGTCAAGAATGATGTTTCCCTCTCTACCATACTTGTTTCCTATTGTTTCTTTGATCTGGTTTTTGGATAGAGAAGTGAATGCACTATATTTCTTGTTTCCTGCATTGGTTTAAGTTTGTTTTTAGTGATTTTCTCTACAAACTTATTTTGAATCAGGAAATATTCCCAAACCATTCCTTTATTTTTCAACTGGTAATCAACAATGATTTTTATAAGTCCCTGGTGATAAATTTGGGCTTCTTTGGGTTTGGTCTTAGATTTTACACTTTCAATCATCTTCATCAAGTTTCTATAAAATAAGTAGGGCAAATTGATC
Source organism: Pinus albicaulis (assembly GCA_034641835.2). Classification (NCBI taxonomy): domain Eukaryota; kingdom Viridiplantae; phylum Streptophyta; class Pinopsida; order Pinales; family Pinaceae; genus Pinus; species Pinus albicaulis. The sequence goes on from CM076580.1 coordinate 479,420,014, forward strand.
CTGATATCTCCTTTAATATGTTGTAGTAACCTAATGTGATATAGGTGTACCACACTATGTCTATTATCACAAGTGAAAAAATTTTGAATTATCAAAACTAGCTCAGCCCAAGGTTCATTGAACCACCCCTTGGGAATCCCCTTTGACCTATCAAAAGAACCATTTATGTTCTTATCCAAGATGAAGGTCCAACCATTGTCTTTGAAATGCATTCCCTTGTGGTATAGTTCACCTGATGATGGAAACTCTAAAGCTTTGGAGATAGATTCTAGAGTTAAAGGAATATGTAAACTACCCACCATAGTTTCATCATGTTTGAAATTGTTTATAAAATCCCTTGTGATATCCTCATTGTGCCCTTTGAATTTTTGAAGGGATCTAATCAATCCCGATTGATAAAATATCTCAATTGTGTCCCTACTCCAATGTTCAATTTGAAAATATTTGGGCTCTATTCTTGATGTTATATTGTCTGAAAACAATTTGATGTACCCATCTACTGTCATTAACTTCATTTTTGTAAACAAAAATTCAAGTACTAGATGTTATCACAGTAGTGAGGCTTACCTCTGCTTGCTGCTCTTGCCAAGTAATTGAAATCAATCCTCTGTTTTCCTTTGGAATAATGTGAGCTTATTGCTTCAAATACACACAAGTTTGATATAGAGAGGTTTAAGAAAACATAAAAAATCATGTTTCTATTATCCTACTCTCTATTTGATCCTTCTGTCTTTTTTTTTAAATAACAATCCTCTACCTTTGTTTTGTAAATTTTTGACTGTGTAAAAAAAACTAAAAAAATAAAAAAATATACAACAACGTCTTGTGACCCTTTGATTCCATACAAAATTCTTTTCCTAAGGCAAATCATTATGTATCTAATATAATCTCATTGTTTATGCAAGAGAATATCTCAATTATTTCATCAAAAATATCATAATGAGTTCACTGTTTTCCTTCAAAATTCACCATACTCTGCCCTTAAAAATATAAAACATGTTGACAATGTCTTTCAAACCAAACATTCTCCACAAAACCTGGTTCGAATTCTCTTTACTGTATGTGAAAATCAAATGAGTTCAAAACACAACCTAATAAAAACGTATTCACTGTGAATTTCGAACTAAACTCCTCATTCTCTGTTTGCATTCAATTTGAAATAGAAGATTATGCATGAAGTCATTTCCAAGTTTACCTGTCTTTGCAATGATCCTCGTGATTTTCTGTTATGATCATAGTGATTTTTCTTCTAGTTTAACTGGAGTCTCTGTTTTTCAATCAGCGCCAATCTTCTCAAAATATTCACTCAAAATATTCATTATTTGCTCATTTTAATCGATAGAGGATTTAGTGTTGACTGGTGGCAGAGCTTTTATAAGTGGTGTCAAAAACAAAACGTAAGGTAGTAACAAGTTTTGAAGACCGTAGAAGAAGAACTCCATTTATAACTCTTAGTTTTTTTAACAACCACGAGATTTAATCATGCGAATCATCGTAGTTTTAAACCAGAAAGTCTGAGTTTGCTCCTTACCTCTTTCTTCATGGTATTTTTCCTCCTGACAGCGTGGTTTCTTGACACATATGCTGGATATATTGGCTTGAAACTTCAGTCAATTCTCCTTATCCCTCCATTCTCTTCACTGTTATATTTCCTGCTTTCTTCACTACGTTATATTTCTTCTATTCTCCTCACATATCTCATTTATTTGTTTTTCACAGAGCTGCAAAATGGATGCGTGTTTTGATTGCATGCCTTCCTTCTCTCACTGAGCCTTCAAAAGACGATGATGGTTAAAAAGACGGTGCATATCAGTTGCTTGAGGTCTTGGAAATGGCAGAGGTTTTATTCAACAATTTAAAAAATGTTGTAATATGGCATTTGAATTTGCTTTGACCGTTCATTAACCACCATTTTACCGGTGCATTCGTGGCTTACCCTTGCCTGGCATGCTGACTCCATGGTGTACATTTCTTCTTCTGCTTTACTTATTACGCAGTCCCTTTCATTTTTTATTCTCATGCTTTGCGTTGATGACTATGTCTGCTTCCATCCTCCATTGAAACACATCATACCTTAACGTGTATGCGCCATCATATTTATGTTTCACTGCTTGTGTTCATGTCACTGTATGCCATCATTTATTTGTTCCTCCACTATTGTATGTATCAATGTCTCATCATACTCTTGTCCATATACATGCATCATTGTCATGCATTGTTTTTTCATAGCATCATAGTTTATGTTAGTTTGCATTCCATTGTTTGCATTATGATTTCTCTCTTGCTCCATCACCTTAGCTTATAACCATTTATTATTGCTCTTTTTTTCATTTTGTTTTGTTGTTTGAAATAGTTGCGCTATCATATGATTTTAGAATTTAGGTTTTCTCTTTTATTTAATTTTTAAAATTGACCAATGAAATGGTCATATTTTTAAAATAAAATATTTGTAATGACACTAACCTCTTCTTTGTTGATTGCAGGTCCAAAAAAGATTTAATGTTAAGCCTTTTGTTTATGTTTCTTTTGTTTAGAAAAGGAGGGTATGGTATGGTATGGATAGATTATGGAATGTATATTGAGTGAATAAGATAGTGGTATAGATATGAATAAAATAGGGCTAAGAATCGTAGGTGATGAAATGTAGGTGATGTAGATGAAATGTAGGTGTTAAAATGTAGGTGATGTAGATGAAATGTAGGTGATAAAAATGCATATCCAGTACTAAATTAGCTTTACAATTTTAGAATATTTTTGAAAAAAATTGAAATTTTAAGAGTGATTTTTACTTACTGTACTTGTATTCCCTCAAACCATTTGATGTTCATGATGGTCGACATTGTGTTTTTTTATAACAATAGCCCTTCACACTATGTAGAGATTTTATTCTGCTTCACATTTGCTTTCATTTGGAATTTTATTATGCTTTGCATTTGCTTTGATTTGGAATGATGTTGTTCAGGTTCAAATGTTTCATATTTTGTATTCATTACATTAATAGTTGCTCCCAAGTCTATTAAAGTATTTGGCACTGAAAATTTGTTAATCGAAATGGTAACCATAGGAATTCCTGGATCAACATATTTTTCAATAGTTGTGTTTGTGGACATGAGACTAGCTAAACTTCCAATTACCTGGATTGTAGGTGGGTCCTTCTTTCTTATGCTAGATTTCTTAATTCATAGTTCGTTTATTGTTTTCGCATATATTGGAATATATTTAATTGCATGCAAAAAATGAATTTTGACATATGTGTTTTTCAATTCATCCAGAATATTAAATTCAGGTAGAGATATTGGGATATTTTGTTGTATCAATCTCTCTGGATATGGTGGAGTCTTAGTCATAATAGATTTACCTTTCTGAATTTGTTGTTCTGGTTGATATTGTTGACTTTGTTCTCCTTATTCGGTTTGTTCTTCAATTATTGGAGGGGAATCTTTCTGTAACACCTTCCTAGACCTTTGGTGGACATCTTGTATGGGAAGAATTAAATAAGTAGGATAATGTGTTGCCTCTTCCACATGATATGCTAGTATATCCACCTTGTTACTTGGATTAGCTACTGGATGAGCTGGCAATTATGTTGGTCTAGGAGGTGGTTCGTTAGTAGGCAGCTGAAGATGTTGCGGTTGAGTTAGCATCGTTTGATTTTGAGGTGGAAATGGCATTGATAGATGTTGCTGGAATTGTTGGTATTGAGGAAATGGTTGTGGAGGGTATGGTTGTTGATATTGATAATATTGAGGATAAATATGTTGAGGTGGCTGGTTTCGATAATCATATCCCCTCCAACCTTGTGCAGGTTGGTTTTGATATTCTTGTGGTGGCCAAGCTTGTCATGGCATTGGTGTATTCCATTAATTTTTAGGATATTGAAAATTTTGGGGGTTTTATTGAGGGAACTGTTGAGGAATACTTGGTTGCCAAGGTCTCCTTGGTGCCATATAGTAGAGAGAATATACTCCTTGCAATTCTTTTAATTTGGGACATTTTTCTGTTACATGATTTTCTGTGCATATTCCACACGCTTGTATACCTTGCAAAGGACATTCCCTGAGTGGATATTTTTTACTACAGTTTGGATAGAAAATTGCTAAGATTTCATCTTGTTCTTCTTTCTTTTTCTTAGCTCTCAAAACATCTACTTGTGTTCCCAAAGTGCACAAGAGATCCATTTTTAAATTTTCAAGTAAACTTCCCATTTTTGCTCTTGTTACTGCACTTGCTGCAGATTTGGAAGATTTTGATGAAATATCTCTTTTTCCACTCTTTGCTCTTCTCCTAGAGTATTTTTGACAAAGTTTAGAAATTTCTTGAAATGGTAAATTGGAGATATCTCCTTTTCCCATCACATTAAGGATGTAAAAATATTCATCTCTGATACCCTTAAGAAATATGGTACGAATGGTATCGAGACTTAGAGAATGATGTTTGGATTTCTGTAAATTGTAAAGAAATCTTTCCAAATATTCTTTCAAACTTTCGTCTTCTTGTTGTGTCATTCTAAAAATGTCTTCTTTTGAGTCTCTAGCCCTACAGTAAGCTTGATACTTTTTAAGAAAAAAATTCTTCATATCATCCCAAGAAGTTATTGTATGTTCTCCTAATCCCATAAACCATTTCAAGGCTGTTACTTTTAGAGTAGCAGGAAAAAGTCAAAGCTTGTGTGTATCATCCGTATATCCATAAGTTCTACACAAGATATCAAACTCAAACATGAATGCATTAGGATCCTATGTTGACATTCCATAAAAGTTAGGCAATACAGAAGGTGAAATATTTTTCATTTTTATTTCTTCTCCTAATATTTCTCTTGCATCTAAGATTGGAAACCGAAAAGTAGTTTCCTCATCATTGTTAATTTCTTGCTCATTTTCTTGTGTTATTCTATTTTGATTTTCTCTTCTTTCTTCTTTCTCTATCCTTCTAAGTGATTTTTCTCTTTTGTCTTCCTCTCCCTTTCTTTCTTCCTCAATTTTTATTTCTTCCTCTTGTTGTCTTCTCCATTCCCTTTGTTTTCTTTCATATTCAAGTCTTTGTTCAGGAGTCATGTTTATTCTAGTTGATCCTTCTCCTTCTTCAGCCATTTCTTATTCAGAGATATGTGGTGTTTCAATATGTGGTTGATTTTGTATTTCTTCCACTACTTTGATTTGTTCAAGGAAAGGTTGCTCTAGTTTTTCAACAATTGGTTTTCTTGTATATTTTTGTTTCCCTAAGGAAGGAGGTTCTTTAGGTAATTGTTTTCTTTTTTCCTCCAAGGCTAATAAGATTTATCTTTCAACTAAAGTTAATATTTTTCCTGATCTTTGTTTTGTTGGGAAAAATACTGAGAGGGGGGGGTGAATCAGTATTTACGGCATATTCAAAACTTTTTACTTTTTCACTCTCTTAAACCCATATGCTACTTTCCTTTAGTAAACCCGCGTATATACGCGGATATCCTTCATGCAACTCGCGTATTAGCAGAGATCTAAATATGCAGATATTTATTAACTTATTTCTTTGCGCTATTCAATCATCTGATGTTAAGTTAACGATGAAACATGTGTAGTAACAACAGAATAAACCATCACACAAAGCATCACACATGAACACCAGGATTTTTAGGTGGAAACCCAAGTCTGGGAGAAAACCACCGCCGTAGCTTGCTCGACCTTCAATATTTTATTATAGAGAAAACATCTTACAACATATGTGTCAGGGCGCAGAATCCTACCAAAGATGCGAGCACCCACCGCGCTCGTTTACCAGCCTCTCCCCGGAAGGGAGCTCCAACCCCCCGACTCGTTTACCAGCCTCTCCCCGGAAGGGAGCTACGACCCCCCGATCTCGTTTACCAGCCTCAACCGGAAGGGAGCTACAACCCCCCGATCTCGTTTACCAGACCTCTCCCGGAAGGGAGCTACAACCCCCCCCGACCGAAGGCTACAACCCTCGGCACCTCTATGGACCACGTTTCATCAATTTTCACACCGGATCCAAAGCATCCTTTAGGACACCACTTGCAGGGCCACGTTTCATCATATTTTCAGATCGGACCCACTCCATGCATTTAAGCACAATCAACCATGAATCGGATACATATAACTCACCGACGTATATCGCAAACCCGAGCAGAATGCATCGTACATTTCTTACTACGGACTTCAAAGCAAACCCTAGTTTGCATACGCGCTTTCCTTTCATCGATGTCGCGTATATACGCGCTTCCGTTCACATAAACCCGACGTATACTTCGTACATATTACGTGATCCAATTTAATTGCGCATACGCGCTTTCTCTTCAGTCAAAGCCGCGTATATACGCGCTTCTTCTACGATGAACTAGCGTATGGATCTTCAACCATTGCGTAGCCGCATACTTCTTCGCATCAGATATTCGCTCGCATTCAACCCTTTACTTCGTATGTATGTTCGCCTCATCACGGATCTAATCACTCCATAAACGGATCTAGTAGATACAAATACATTTCAGATCTAGATCCCCTTCTTCATCATTTTCTTCATTGGTGCATCATAGATTCAGATCTATCATCAAGCCTTTACCCTTTCCATACGTATATACTTCACGGAGAAGTATTCATTCAAGCTCGACATTTTTCACCCACACTCATGATTTGCACAATGAAATTCTTCTCCTTATATAGGTTTATCCTTTTTTCAATACCATGGGCCCCTTTTTCAATACCATGAGCCAAAACAATACCATGAGCCTTCAATACCACTAGCCCCTTTTTTCAATACCATGAGCCAAAACAATACCATGAGCCCAAAACTACATTACTTCTAATGGTATTCCCGGGACGGGGTCATTTAGACGAATCATTACCCAATACAATGGGTCAATACCATGGTGGTTACCCCCTGGTTTTGCACTTTATGAGCACTTTTGCCCATACGCTACTTGGAACGTTGTTTCTCGCGTGCATACGCGACTTCCCTAGATGCATCCACGTATGCCTTGAGACATACTCTTTTCACCATAGATTTAGCACAAGTCGAATTCCTTTCTCCATTGTTTTTCTATACTCACCGTAGATACATCGATTTAGTTCATCAAAACATATTCTATCAAGCACAATTTTGTCATCATCTTCATCAAGAGGGTTGCCATTCAAGGACAACACTTAGCATCATATTGTCAACAAATATCATATCACATCAGATTTACATCATTTACCAAGTCCATCAAGTCAAGAATAACTTCATCGTGTGTATTGCCATCAAGGACAACACATGCCAACAATCTCATGTCTTCATCTTCATTCAGTGGGTTGCCATCAAGGACAACACTCGCATCATATTGCCAACAATCTCCCCCTTTGGACTTGATGGAAACCACGATGGTGTTTGATCACCACAACAGATAGGTACATTAAGAATACAATGACACCATGTCACTCTCCCCATTCTTTGACACCATTCTTTCTCTTCATTCAAACACCTCAAACACCATGTCACTCTCCCCCTTTGACATCAAGGGCAAAGGGCGGATCAAAATCAACACACTCTCCCCCTTTTCTCCTCATGTAGAAGAAGCGTTTCGCAGATCCGATGTATCGTCGAAGTGACCAAGCTCCCCCCCGAGTTCATGTCGAATCTTCAAACATATTTTTTCAATGGAGTACATGACACTATGAACTTCCTATCACCAAAGACTCATACTTACATCAAATATCCAACCAAGTGGATTTACATATGAGACTCAAGTACCCAACCAAGTGGGTTTACAAATTTGACTCAGCTACCCAACCAAATGGGTTTACAAAATTTGACTCAGCTACCCAACCAAGTGGGTTTACAAATTTATCAAGTCCTTACATGACCGAATATTACAATTTTACATCATGGGTCCCAACAAGACCTTTTCATCAAATTTCAACTATGACCATTTATGAACCAACACCTAAAAAGTCCTCAAGAAAGAGAATTCCAGAATCAACATAATGCCAACAATGTATTATATTCAGCAACGATAATGCTCCCCCTGAATCTGTGCATCCAAGCATCCTTTTCATAAGACTAAGGCTCCCCCTTAGTTTGTGCATCCTGAACACTTTCACCAACAAATCATCAAGGCATCTTTATCAAAACATTAGAAATAAAATTATGAGAACCGGAACACCACCAAAGATTCCAAACAAGATCGTAGATACCAAACACCACCTGCAGCTGTGTCGAAGAGAGCCGACTCCAAACAGAAAAATTGTCGACAATCGACTTACGTGGTTTTCTCGTGCATGAACTCGCTTATATACGCGATCGTATTTTAGGAAACCCGCGTATCCAATGCCATCTTCTCGTATTTTAACCGGATCCGATCCTCTTGTGAGAAAAAGACAAGTGTTCAAACTTTCTTTCTCGGGATATTTGAATGCTTCCCCGGACTACGTGATAGATAGAACAGCTGTAGTTGAGTCTTCAAAGCGTCATCCAACGGTTGTAGCACAAGCACATTAGTAACCAAGCCTTCGATTCTTTGCAGCATCAATACAATCTTTCCAAGAGAGATTATCATACCGTAACAACATCTTCAAATATGTATCAAGCAATCATCCATGTGGTCCAATATCATGAAGTAACATATGTAGGCAAAATATCTCAACCATAGTAACAAATTCTCGCATGATTTATTTCGAATCAAACGATTTCTAACTCATCCATGTGTGAGCACAAAATATAGTAAACAGGGATCAAAATATCATCATAATAAACCATGTACCAAGTCATCATCATTTGAGCATGAGTATCACAATAATCAAGGAATAAGCAAATCATATTGCCAACAATGCAATCATTAGTATTCAACCCGTCGCTCCCCCCGAACCAGTGCTCCTCCTTAACTTGTGCAACTCTGAATACATTCATCAGCAAGTCACTAGCAACAATCTCTCGCATGAACCGTCCTTATCTTCAAATTATAAGACTTTCATCTCAAAGAATGAATACTCTTCATCAAAAAGAAAACATGACCCATCCATAATTTTCAACATCGTAAACCAAGTATCATATCATCATAATTTAGAACTAAGCAACTAAGCCGATACTCGAGTTAATAATACAGTTATTAACAATCGTATCGATGCTCCCCCCCCGAACCTCTCGCTCCGGATCTTCGCCTATCATATAAATTCTCTTATCATTAATGCATACGCGATCGTGTCTCGCTGGAAATTGCGTGTATACGCGACTTTTGTTCATAGAACCCGCGTATGGAAATTGAAGCATAGAAATTTTTCACATTCCTTCATCTCCCCCCGAACTTGTACTTCCCGTACTGTCTTCTTCATACCGCATGTTCCGTCGTAAATACATATAACCGTAAAAATCAGATCAACCATGAGAGTCATCATACATTGCTCCCCCGTGACGATACATTACTAAATCTCATAATATATCCCACATCATTCCCGCAGTGAATAAGAAAAGTCAGCTTTCAGAAGCGGATGACCGCAGTAGGGTCGAATTCCCTACGTTTCTGATCGGTCCTCCATATTTTTCCGGATTTGTTTGATCTTTCTATTTGAGTGCTTGAAGTTATCCAATTTCTCATATTTGTTCAACCCCGCATTCCTTTTCTACATGTCCATACTTGTTACAAGAATAACATCTCATATGTCCGTAAAAATAAGCATAAGAATCATAATGAGTATTTCTAATCTTCCTCCTTTTGCAATCAATCGCTTTATGTCCATGCTTGTTACATGAAAAACAATATCCCTTGAAGAAACCAGAGTACCTTTCTCGAGTAGAATCTCGTTTGTTTGTGGCCGAGACAATCCGTCTCGCAATTGGTCGCAACATGTCCATGATTATGAAATTTAAAGCATTCAACATTATTGAATGATTTCCTTTGAGAATTCATGACTCGTTGGTTGACCTTTTGTTTCTTTCAACACTTCAGATTTTGCATTGACTTCCTTTGAATCATTAGCATTCCCTTGTGAACTAGATTCTCCTTTGACCGTTTCATGAAAACCAAGACCAAGTTTAATAGAAGGAGACCTTTGATTACTAAGAATGTTGTCCAAAATTTTTTGAACTATCTTGGAACCGCAACAATTTATCTTTTTTCTTCTAGTTTACCTTTGAGAATATTTACCTCAACCTCCAAGCCTTGGCATTGCTTCTTCATGCTTTCTTCTTTCCTTCTTCCTTCTTCTACTTGATCATTTAGTTTCAAGATTTCTTCTTTCAATTCATTATCTTGTTCCTCAAATACTTGTAAAAGTTCTTCATGCTCCTTATATAATTCTTCTTTGGACAGAGATGAATTTCGCTTTAAGTTCTTCATTTTTCTTATTTGATTTCTCCAGCTTTTACTTTGAGAGCGAGATTTTCTTTTTTCAAGTCTTCTCTGTAGATTTTCATGCATTTCTATCTCTGTTCCTTCATTCTAGAGATCATCTCTTTGTAGATAGAATCTCTCTTATCAATTTCTCTATGTTGTTCTTCAACTTTGATCTTAATAGCTTCCTCTAGATCCACAACATTATTTTCACTTTCTTCATCATTGCATGCACAAGAAAGTGAATCACAAGAAAAAACTATCAATACCTGATTTATCTTCTTCATTTTCTCGTCGTGCATGTTTTCTCGAGATATCTCATTTTCGTAGCCTTCTTCTTTTGCTTCTTTCCCATTGCGACGGATCTCCTTCAAGCGATCAAGCTTCGCGAAGGACCTACTCCGATACCAATTGTTGGGAAAAATACCGAGAGGGGGGGGTGAATCAGTATTTACAAGATATTCAAAACTTTTTACTTTTTTCACTCTCTTAAACCCATACGCTACTTTCCTTTAGTAAACCCGCGTATATACGCGGATATCCTTCATGCAACTCGCGTATTAGCGAGAGATCTAAATATGCAGATATTTATTAACTTAGTTCTTTGCGCTATTCAATCATCTCGATGTTAAGTTAACAAGAAACATGTGTAGTAACAACAGAATAAACCATCACACAAAGCATCACACATGAACACCAGGGATTTTTTAGGTGGAAACCCAAGTCGGGAGAAAACCACCGCCAGCTTGCTCACCTTCAATATTTTATTATAGAGAAAACATCTTACAACATATGTGTCGGCGCAGACTCTACCAAAGACGCTGAGCACCCACCGCGCTCGTTTACCGAGCCTCTCCCCGGGAAGGGAGCTCCAACCCCCCGACTCGTTTACCGCCCTCTCCCTCGGAAGGGAGCTACGACCCCCCCCGATCTCGTTTACCGCGTCTCTCCCCGGAAGGGAGCTACAACCCCCCGATCTCGTTTACGACCTCTCCCCGGAAGGGAGCTACAACCCCCCGATCGAAGGCTACAACCCTCAAGCACTCTATGGACCAAGTTTTATCAATTTTCACACTCGGATCCAAAGCATCCTTTAGGACACCACTTGCAGGCCACGTTTCATCATATTTTCGACTGGACCCACTCCATACATTTAAGCACATTCAACCATGAATCGATACATATAACTCACCCGACGTATATCACGAAACCAGATGGTAAACTGATCGTACATTTCTTACTACGTACTTCAAACGAAACCCTAGTTTGCATACGCGCTTTCCTTTCACTGATGTCGCGTATATACGCGCTTCCGTTCACATAAACCAGCGTATACTTCTGTACATATTACAGATCCAATTTAATTGCGCATACACGCTTTCTCTTCAGCGAAGCCGCGTATATACGCGCTTCTTCTACGAAAAACTAGCGTATGGATCTTCAACCATTACAGTAGTCGCGATACTTCTTCGTATCGTATATTCGGCTCGTATTCAACCCTTTACTTCGGACGTATGTTCGCCTCATCACATATCTAATCACTCCATAAACAGATCTAGTAGATACAAATACATTTCAGATCTAGATCCCCTTCTTCATCATTTTCTTCATTGGTGCATCATAGATTCAGATCTATCATCAAGCCTTTACCCTTTCCATACAGATATACTTCACAGAGAAGTATTTATTCAAGCTCAGACATTTTGCACCCACACTCATGATTTGCACAATGAAATTCTTCTCCTTATATAGGTTTATCCTTTTTCAATACCACGGGCCCCTTTTTTCAATACCATGAGCCAAAACAATACCATGAGCCTTCAATACCACGGGCCCATTTTTCAATACCATGAGCCCAAAACTACATTACTTCCGATGGTATTCCTGGATGGGGTCATTTAGACGAATCATTACCCAATAAAATGGGTCAATACCATGGTGGTTACCCCTGGTTTTGCACTTTATGAGCGCTTTTGCCCATACGCGACTTGGAACGTTGTTTCCCGCGTGCATACGCGACTTCCCCTAGACAGATCCACGTATGCCTTGAGACATACTCTTTTCACCATAGATTTAGCACAAGCCTGAATTCCTTTCTCCATTGTTTTCTATACTCACCATAGATACATCGCTTTAGTTCATCAAAACATATTCTATCAAGCACAATTTTGTCATCATCTTCATCAAGAGGGTTTCCATTCAAGGACAACACTTAGCATAATGTTGTCAACAAATATCATATCACATCAGATTTACATCATTTACCAAGTCCATCAAGTCAAGAATAACTTCATCGGGTGTATTGCCATCAAGGACAACACATGCCAACAATCTCATGTCTTCATCTTCATTCGGTGGGTTGCCATCAAGGACAAGCACTCGCATCATATTGCCAACATGTTTTTCCTCTAACTCTTCTATAGTAGGTTTTTCCAGCAATTGGTGTTGTTAGTCCCTGTGGATGAATGAGTCGTTGGGGGGTTTTGTTTCACAAATCTACCCTTTTTGATCTCTATCTCTAGGCACAAGAAAACATTACCTAAAATAAAAACTATGTTTTTGTTGTTTTTGATGATTTTATATGTTTTTTTTTATCTTTTTTATATTCCTATTTTACCGTTTTGAAATATGCTTCCCCAGCAACGACGCCAAAATGTTGGGTTAATATAGTGTGCAAACTAACACAAGTATATATTATCAATCCTAGGGCTAGTGAAACTTAGAAGCATCCCCAAAGTATATGGGCTTCAGTTTATGATCAATATAGAATATGGTTTATCAATGATTAAGAAAATTCATACTAAAAATATACATCTAACTTAAACAATTTCTAAATTCAAGTGTGCAATCGTAAATGTAAGAGTCTCTTAACTTAAGAGATTTGTTTGTCCTTCTCTAACAAGATTACTTCTCGAATTAGAAATCAAAACTACTAATTGAGAAATATATTAATATACATGAAGCAATAATTGAAGTGACTCTTCACCGAAGAGGTCTTGGTTTTTCTTCATCATAGATTCATTTACCAAGAATGCTATTGTTAGAAACAGGGAATTCAAAAAAACATGTAAAAGCATGAAAAGATGAATTCTAACTTAAGATCTTAATTAGATAGAAAGAATGTTTAAATTAAACATTTGTTTGTCCTTTCATATGAAAAATAGGAATGATCATTAGATTCATCAAAAATCATAAATAATCAACATAAACAAGTTAAGAATAAGCAAACTAATTCCGAAATTGCAAATACAAATACACTAGGAAGTGCACTTAGGCTCGGTGTGGGGGCCTTCACCCTTGCCTCACACACTCGAAGGTGTTTTCAAATACTTAAAACTTCAGTCAATCAATAAGCATATAAAAAATAGCAAATGGAATAGAATAGATCTTAAATTAGATCTTCATTGTCTCGTAAATAATAATGTTAAGTCATATACATTCTACATATCAATGCCTTCAAAGTTTGAGGCTTAAATAGGTAAAGTATCTAAAAAAATTCATCTAAAATAGCTCCTATAGTCATTACTATCCTTATCTTATCCAATCAGGTCGAATTCATCCATCGGATCCATCAAAAGCTAGAAATCCCACAAAATAAGAATTTTGACCTAGTTTCTAGGATCCTCCATAAAGACAAAGTCCTATTTGACCGCCTTTGACCGGGACTATTAAAGCTCGATTTGATTGTACCAACAAGTGTACACTTAATCCTATTTCCCAAGAATTCTAGAAGTATATCCATCTCGAGTCCAAGTGTCCTACAAATATGAAAACCATGAGGCCATTACGGGAATTTCTAATGTCGTTTAAAAAATGCACTTAAAAATCCAATTTTTACAAAAAACTTCTAATAATTGAAAAACATAATTTAAATACATGTATATGAATTTATTGGTCAAAATAAGGTGGATATGATGGTGTATAGATGGATAGTATGGAAAAATAAGATGTAATTCATAAACACAAAGAGATAAAAAAATGAGGGCCAACGACTTGCCTTCGTCGTAATTGCTTCAATGAACTTATTGGTACTTTTGACTCTGCTCGTTTTCCCTGTGGGTGATACGGAGAAGTGATTCTTGTGCATGCTCGTGGTGTTTCTCGTAAGGTGGCTATGATCTTATGCCCTACAAACTTCCCTCCTCCATCTATTATCACTTCCCTAGGTAAACCATACTGCACAAATAACTCAAATATAAAATTAATTACGATCTCTTCCGTAGCTCTTGTCAAAGCCACTGTTTCAACCCACTTTGTTACATAGTCCGTAGCGACCGATGATGTAGGATTTCTGTTTTGATGGCGGATTGGATGGGCCAAAAAATTCCAACGCCCATCGTTCAAAAAGGTTCTATTACCAATTGTGGCCGCAACGGAATTTCGTTAGATTGACCAGGGCAGACCATCCTTTGACAACTATCATAGGCCTACACATATTTCTTAGCATCTTTAAAAATAGTGGGCTAATAATAGCCCATTTGTAATACTTTGTGCCCAATCCTGCGATATGAAAAGTGCCCACCACAAGGTTCGTCATGGCAGGCCTTCACGATGTCGTAGATTTCATCTTCTTGAATGCATCTGCGTATGTGCATATCGGACTCTCGTGTGAAAAAAGATATCCACCAATCCAAGAGAATCAAAGATGCAATCGGACAATCAACTTCCTTTCTTTTGTCGTTAAATACCGGGTAGTTTTCCTACTTCCAGATAATTTTCTACATCTTCATACCATGGCGCTTTCATCGCTATGGCAAGAAAATGTTCATTAGGGAACCGGTCATCCACTCGTTAGCGTATCATTTGTCTTTGGAATCCGAGACAAAAATTATGCAACTGGGTTCTCCTTTCCTAGAAAGTCTTTAATAGTGATGTCAAACTCTTGCAAAAGTAATATCCAACGAGTCACTCACCCATTTGTAATTGGTTTGTTAGCTAAGTACCTAATGGCGAGAATGATTAGTATACAAAAATACATGATAGCCATTTATGAAATTTGTGATTTTTTTTTATGAACTCCGCGATAATATCTTGCATATCCGAGGAGGATACATACCTCCGTCCGAGTATAGGGTGTAGATTGTAAGAGAATTATCTCTATATTTTCTAGATCTACTTGAATTCCAGACCCACGTAAATGTAGTGTCCTAGGATTACGCCTTCCGTCATCATCATGTGACACTTTCGTTACTCAAACATAACCTAGTGGTGATACATCGTTCCAAAACTTTCTCCAATGTTTGCAATGCTTGATCAAAATCATCCCCATACAAGGTGAATTCATCCATGTAAACTTCAAGTACTTCGTTTATCGATCGTAGAAAATTTTGAGTATGGCCCTCCGAAATGTAGCCGGGGCATTACATAAACCAAAAAGGCAATACTCTGTAAGAAAACATATCCCATGGGGAGGTAAAGGTGGTTTTGTGTTTATCTTTAGGGGAGATTTGGATCCGATTATAGCTACCGAAGCCATCAAGAAAGGAAATGAATCGCTTTCCTTCCAAGTAATGAGGAAGTGATCGATAAATGGAAGAGGGAAGTGTTCCTTCGCGTGGCTTTGTTCAATTCCCGTAATCCACACGATATTCGCCACTTCCCCGCTATTCTTAGGGACAACTACCAACGAGGAGACCCATTTACTATCTCGAAATAGGATAAATAAAATTTACATCCAACAACTTTTCTAATTCCTCTTTTACGATATCTTTAAGATGCGGGTTTAATCTTCGTTGAGGTTGCTTGATATGGCGAGAAATTTTTTTGGTGTAAATAAGATGTGTACACAATTGGGGATCTATGCCCTTCATTTCCGGATAGTCCCAAGAAAATACCCCTTTATATTTTTTGTAAAACTTTAATGAGCTTCGTTGTTGGTCACCGTCTAGATTGTCGTTGATGTTTAGAATTTTTCCCGGTTCAATTTCAACGAGGTTTTCGTTATGAACGGAAGTTGTGGGTATGTGCTGGTCATCACTATCTTTTAAAGGATCTTCTTGGGCTTCATTGTCAAGAATTTATTTTAACATTTGGCATTTTACATTTCCCGCAAATAGAGCTGGTTGATTAATAAAATTATTAATTACACCATCTTCGTACCGATTCTTGAATTCAAGCGCTTCGCTACTCGTAAGTGGTGAACGAATATTTTCTTCAAGGTATGCGGGTGGATGTTTACAAATTTTTACAATGGGAAGACTTGGTTTGCTGGGGGATATAGAACAAGGTTTTTTTACAAGATCTCCCTTTAGAAATGGTCATGCCGCCTATAAAACAACCTCATGTAAGCATCGATTGTTTCCAACCAAGGTCGACCTAGAATCAAAGGGTGTCCATCTAAACGAAGTTTTGGGTTAATGACTAGAAAATCCACCGAGTACTCCCATGAGTCAACAGAAACCATGATATATTGTAAATTTCCTTCCGGTTTAACAACCGAATGGTCCACAAGTTCCAAGAAGGTGGTGCTTGGTTCCAAAGTTGTGATACTAAGTGTTTCACAGGTTTCCACAGCTAGAATGTTAATGGTCGCGCCCAAGTCCACTAATGTGTTTGGAAAAGAGTGGCCATATATTTGGATTGTAACTATGAGAATCCCCGGATCTTCTTATTTTACCTGTGTTTCTCGCCTCAAAATTAAATTAAATCGTACAGTGGTCCGTACAACATGGACAACTGGTGAAGTTTTTGTTTTCCTCACAGTGCTTTTTTCGCGCACAGCTTCTTAATTGTTTCAAAGATAGATAGGGATATCCCGAATGGCCTAGAGGAGAGGAATTTTAATACAAATATTTTTAATTTCCCTAGGAGATCAAAAATCTCGATAAACAATTAGCTTGGGTATCACTAATATTTCAGTGGAACTGGGAGAAGTAATGATAAGTTTTTCAGATCTTCTTATGCGACCGTGTCTTCTCCCCTCGCTTTATTTCTATGTTGATCATAGTTGATGGGTTGATTGGGGGGTTCTCGAATTATCTTGTTGCAGGTTTGCATTTTTTCTCAAGGGAAATGATGCGCTCCCGATCTCAACCTAAGTTCACCGCATTCTCTTTTTTCAATTTCAATTTCTATATTTCCAACGATTTGTATCGCCCTAAACCGTTCTATTATTGGGGTTTAGATTCGAATGAGCCGGGAGTTGAGGTTGTATAAGAGGCCGAGAATTATTTTGTAATGGATATGGAGCCGGTAATGTGGGTTAAGGTTGAGGACCCAGATCCCCATAGGTGAATTGGTTATTCCCGAGGGTTGTCGCCAGCTTTGAGACCAATATGGATTTTGTGAAGTAGAGGTAGGCCATTGGGACGTGTACAAATTATTCTCCCAAAATGGAGGAGAAAAAGAAGAATTCGACCAACTACTACCCGAAAAGGATTGGGTTGGAAAGGGGGTAATAAATAATGGTTGGGATGGCCAAGCGGAGAAAGGTGATTGGCCTTGCCATGTTGTTCCGCAGTTCTCGCTCGTTGATTGAAATGTGAAGAAGGAAAGAACTCGGGATGGGTCTTTTGTTGTCCCTCATTTTTTATCTCTTTTTGTTTATGAATTACATATTATTTTTCCATACTATCCATCTATACACCATCATATCCACCTTATTTTGACCAATAAATTCATATATAGGTATTTAAATTATGTTTTTCAATTATTAGAATTATTTGTAAAAAATTGGGTTTTAAGTGCATTTTTAGACAAAGATCGTAAATTCCCCTGTAATGGCCTCATGATTTGCATATTTGCAAGACACTTGGAATTAAGCTAGATATATTTCTGGAAGGCTTTGGGAAATAGAATTAAGTGTACACCTGCTGAGTGCCGACCAAACCGAGCTTTAATAGGCTCTGTCAAAGGAGATCAAATAGACCCGTCTTTATGGAGGATCCCTAGAAACTAGGTCAAAATTCTTATTTTCTCGGGATTTTCTAGATTTTGATGCATCTGATGGATGAGTTTGACCTGATTGGATAAGATAAGGATAGTCATGACTATAAGAGATGTTTTATATGAATTTGTTAGATACTTTATCTATTTAAGCCTCAAACTTTGAAGGCATTGATATGTAAAATTTGTATGACTTGATATTATTATTTCGAGACTTTGGAGACATAATTGAAGATCTATTCTATTCCATTTGCTGTTGTGATATGTTGATTTATTGAATGAATTTTTAAGTAGCCGAAAAAATCCTTCAAGAAGGCGAGGAAAGGGTGGAGGCCCCCACACCGAGCTAAGTGCACTTCCTAGTTTATTTGTAGTTGCAATTTCTGAATTAGTTTGCTTATGCTTAACTTGTTTATGCCGATTATTTATGAGTGTCGATGAATCTAATGATCATTATTATTTTTCATATGAAAGGAAAAACAAATTTTTAAGTTAAACATTCCTTCTATCTAATTAAGATATTAAGTTAGAATCATCCTTTTCATGCTTTTACATGCTTTTCGTAATTCCTCGTTTTCTAACAATAGAATTACTGTGTAAATGAATATTTGATGAAGGATAACCAGACCTCTTCGTTGAAGAGCCTCTTCAATTATTGCTTCATGTATCTTAATCTATTGCTCAATTGCTATTTTTTATTTCTAATTCAGAAGTAATCTTGTTAGAGAAGGACAAACAAATCTCTTAAGTTAAGGGATTCTTCTCATTTCTCATTGCACAATTGAATTTAGAAATTGTTTAAGTTAGATTTATATTTGTAATATGCAATTTCCTTAATAATTGATAAACCATCTTCTAAATTGATCATAACTGAAACCCATATACTTTGGGGATGCTTCTAAGTTTTAGTAGCCCGACTGATAATCAATACTTGCGTTAGTTTACACAAGAAATTGACTCAAAATTTTGGCACCATTGTCGGGGAATCATATTTCAAAACGATAAAATAGGAATATAAAAAGATAAAAAAATTATAAAATCATCAAAAAACAACAAAAGAACAAAAAAATAGTTTTTATTTTAAGTATTTTTTTCTTATGCCTAGAGATAGAGATCAAGGGCAAATTTGTGAAACAAAACCCCCCCAATGTTTCCTCATTCATCCATACGACTAACAACACCAGCTTGTTGGAAAGACTACTATAGAAGAGTTAGAGGAAAATAGAGATCGTGACAAATATTAACTTTAGTTGAAAGACAAATCTTGTTAGCCTTTGAGGTAAAAAATCACCTAAATAACCTCCTTCCTTAGGGAAACATAAAGATACAAAGAAACCAATTGTTGAACAACTAGAGCAACTCTGCCCTGAACAAATCAAAGTAGTGGAAGAAATACAAAATCAACTCATATTAAAAACACCACATATCTCTCCGAACAAGAAATGGCTGAAGAAGGAGAAGGATCAAATAGAATAAACACGACTCCTAAACAAAGACTTGAATATGAAAGACAACAAAGGGAATGGAGAAGACAACAAGAGGAAGAAAGAAAAAATTGAGGAAGAAAAAAGGCAGAGAAGAAGATCGAAGAACATAAGAACTTAGAAGTATAGAGGAAGAAGCAAGAAGAGAAAATCAAAATAGAAGAACACAAGAAAATGAGCAAGAAATTAACAATGACCACGAAACTAATTTTTGGCTTTCCAATCTTAGATGCAAGAGCAATATTAGGAGAAGAAATAAAAATGAAAAACATTCCAGCCTTTCGTATTGCCTAACTTCTATGGAATCTCAAAGTGAAGATCCCGATGCATTCATGTTTGAGTTTGATATCTTGTGTAGAACTTATGGATATACGGATGATACACACAAGCTTCAACTTTTTCTTGCTACTCGAAAAAAAACCTTGAAATGGTTTATGGGATTAGAAGAACATACAATAACTTCTTGGGACGATATGAGGAAATTTTTTAATTAAAAAGTATCAAGCTTTACCGCAGGCTAGAGACTCAAAATAAGAAAATTTGAAAATGACACAACAAGAAGACGAAAATTTGGAAGAATATTTGGAAATATTTCTTTACAAACTTGTGTGTAAATCCAAACATCATTATCTAAGTCCCGATACCATCCATACCATCTTTCTTAGGGTATCGTAGATGAAAATCTAGACATCCTTAAAGTGATGGGAAAAGGAGATATCTCCAATTTACCATTTGAAGAAATTATTGAACTTTTTCAAAATACTCTAGGGGAAGAGCAATGAGTGGAAGGAGAGATATTTCATCAAATTCTTCCAAATCTACGTAAAGTGCAGAATAAGAGAAGAAATAGGAATTTTACTTGAAATTTTCAAAATAGATCTCTTGAGCACTTTGGGAACACAAGTAGATGTTTTGAAAGCTAAGAAAAAGAAAGAAGAACAAGATGAAATCTTAGCAATTTTCTGTCCAAAGTGTAGGCAAAAACATCCACTCAGGGAATGTCCTTTGCAAGGTATACAAGTGTGTGGAATATGCACATAAAATCATGCAGCAGTAAAGTGTCCCAAATTAAAAGAATTGCAAGGAGTATATTCTGGCTCACTATATGGCACCAAGGAGACCTTGGCAACCAAGGATGCCTCAATAGTTCCCCCAAAAAAAACCCCAAAAATTTTCAATATCCTCAAAATTCATGGAAAACACCAATTCCATGGTAGGCTTCGCCACCCACAACAATATCAAAACCAACATGCACAAGGTTGGAGGGGATATGGTTTTGGAAACCAAACACCTCAAAGATATGTATCCTCAACAAAGATCAATATCAACAACCATACCCTCCACAACCATTTCCTCAATACCAACAATTCCACTAACATCAACCAATGCCATTTCCACCTCGTAATCAATAGATGCTAACTCAACCACAACAACTTCACTCGCATACTAACCAACCACCCCCTAGACCAACAATTTTCACTACCAGTAGCTAATCCAAGTAACAAGGTGGATAAACTAGCATATCATGTGGAAGAGTCAACATATAATCCTACTTATTCAATTCTTCTCATACAAGATGTCCACTTAAGGTCCGGGAAGGTGTTACGCAGAATATTCTCTCCAATAAATGAAGAACAAACCGAACAAGGAGAACAAAGTCAACAATCTCAACCAATAATAGCAAATTCGTAAAGGTAAATCTATTATGACTCGTACTCCACCATATCTAGAGAGATTGATACAACGAATATCCCAATATCTCTACCCGAATTTAATATTCTCGATGAATTGAAAAAACACATATGTCAAAATTCCTTTGTTGGTGTGCAATTAAAGATATTCCTATATATGCAAAAAGAATAAAGGAACTATGCATTAAGAAATCCGCGTAAGAAAGAAGGATTCACCTACAATCTAGGTAATTGGAAGTTTAGCTAGTCTCATGTCCACAAACACAAACATTCAAAAATATGTTGATCCGTGAATTCCTATGGTTACCATTTTGATTAAAAAAATTTCAAGTGCTAAATAATTTAATAGACTTGCGAGCAAATATCAATGTAATGACTACAAAGAGATTATGAAATATTTGAATCGAACAACATTAGACCTAATACTACAGATCTTAGAACTTGCAGTATAGATCTAAAGTTGTCTTAGAAGGTATATTGGAAGATATCATTGTCTCACTAGATTCATGGGAATATCTTGTAGACTTCTTTGATTTTGCAAACCAAAAAACATTTAGGAGTGAATCCCTTTAATTTTAGGTAGACCCTAGTTAGCTACTACAGATGCTTACATTGGATGCAAGTCATGAAATATGATTATTGCACATGGAGATGAAAGAAAACATGTTACATTATATCCTCCCGCTCAATATCCTTCCTTATTATCATGGCTTGATGGAGAGGAACCACAAGAGTTTCAGCTTTGTTCTCGCCTTAATCAAGTTTATAATTTTAGAGAGGAGGAAGAAAATGAGCACTTATTAGATCTATTAATCTCGTGAACCAAATATTTCAGAGCAACTTAGAGTAATTCAATATAAAGTCGCTAGTAATCTTTTAAATGAATGTTTTCTAGGAAAATGCACTATACAATCTAGTTATCACAAAATTAGACCCTGATAGGCTCGCCAATCAAATCAATCTCATGTAACCGTTTCAAACCAATCTTTTGATTGAGGCTTAGCCTCCCCTCAACCCGAGAGGGCTCTCTCAAGGGTTAATGATTTTTTCATAGAAATATAGATGGATAACTCTATGTGGGGTAATAAGCTAGATAAATGATAGATATTGGTTTTAAATCACATTAGCAAGTGCACATTGGTCTTATGGAGTCAAAATAGCTTCAAGAAACAAAAACAATCTACTTAGCATGGAAGTCAAGGCATATTAGATTTCTAGTCTTGAGATACACATATGAAATTGTAAAACACACAATCGGCTTGTCTATGAAGGAAGTCGAGCATCAATGATAAATTCGAGTAACATAAGAAAACACCATTGCAATAGGATAGTAAAAATATTCCATTAGAACAAGAACACACAAGAACTCTTTATGAATCTTGAGTTGGCTAAGTAGAAAATTTCGTATTAAGCCGAAACCACTACATACAATAAACACAAATTTTTGCTAAAAATGTCCAACCCATGCATATTCGACTTCTTGATCTTTTATAGATCATTTAAAATATAGGATAACCTTATCCTCAGCCTAGATACATTGAACTCCTAGCATTTGACACCTTTCCTAACCATATGACATGGTATTTATTACAAAATGACACCGCAAACCTAATGAACAAATTCTATTACAATAGGAATCAAACTCCTTAACTCTACTTATAACAACCTTATCTAAAATAGATTACATCATTTTCCAACCGTATTCCCAGTAATGTCGAATCTAGATGATAAGCTCCAACACTTTATGAAATTAATGCCGATCTCCCGCAAACTAGGAAACCCGTCCCCTATTTTCTAGGCTTAGGATTATTTGTGTTCTTTAGACACTCCTCACCACTATGAACCCATGACTTCGAGATTATTTGGTCGTCAAGAACTCAAATAACATATTTCCAAAAACATCCTTAAGTGCCACTGCACAAAGTCACCATCAAACTCGTCCAAAATAGCAGTAAACAGACTGTGCTACGAAAACAACACAGCTTTCGTAGCGCGACCTTTTAACTCATTTTCCTCTTTGAAAATTTTGGTATCTTTCCTCTAGGGTTATCTTCATATTCACTTAACAAAGCTTCCCTAGCAATTTCAGGTCATAATACACACATTTTCCCTCCAAAACTTTATGAGAAAGGGTGAAAAAATATGCTACATCGCTTTCATAGCGCTTTTCACCCTTTTGAAATCGTTTGCGCTACGAAACCGCCGAGTGAGCATTTTTGTCCGTATTTCTTCAAAATTCATGTGCCAAAACTTCAAAATACCATTGGTTTAATAAAAAACATTTATATGAACTAAAAACCGAAATTTCATGAGATTTATTCTTCATTTTCCCCTTTGATTTAGCCTTTGAATTTTTAATAATTTTTCATTCTCGCACCTTTTGTTTTTTTAGTTCATCCCCGAGTCGGGCTCAGCCGTAGCTCCAAATAATCCACTTGGTCTCTTATTCTTCTATTATCGGCTCTCAAGTGAGTATTTATCACTCGACAAATTTTGCTTCTTTGATGGTCGGAATTGTCCATGTAAAAAAATTGTTTTGCACCGCTTCGAATCTCGCACCTAGAACCGCATTGGCCTTCCCATACCGCCTTCATTCTTTTGAACTCTATTTTTCTCAACACTACGCTTTCTTTCCCTCTTCCTCATCATAGCAATCCCTTGATTTGCTAACCTCAATTTCTCCTCAAGATGTTGACACTGGCCACCTCTTCTTTTTCCTTCATTTTTTCTCGCTTAGCCGCATGCTCCACTTTTGGTGATGAGAGGTCAACCACCTATTCAGGGTGTTTGATTGTTTCAATATTTTATTGGACCTCCTTTTTTTCCTTCCTTGAGATTCTTAGCATGCCTAGTTAAAATTTTCCTTGCTTGAAAGATAAAGGTTGCATTTTCACCCTCAAATTCAAGTTTCTTTGCTTACTTTAACTCCTTTTCTGCTTTGTGTTCATCTACTCCAATGAAATCAACTTGTACAATGGGTGACTCTTCTATATCAATCGCATGAAGGATGTCATCTAAATTTCCCTTTATCACTCGGACTATCCTCCGTACTTGAAACAATTATTTTTCCCTTTTGATGCCACTACTTGGCTTCTTGTCACTCTCTTGATTTCCCGCTTTGCCGGCCACTTTCTTTTGTTTAGCCTCTTTGACACTTCTTGACCCTCTCGTTTTGCAAGTGATGGAGTTGCCGCAACAAGAAATTTTATCTTCTCTTTCCTTTTCTCAACTTGTTTCCTTTGGTTTCAGCTCTTTTACAAACCTCTTTGCTTTTGCAACCACGTGCCGACTAGACTTTGCTACCGGTGGTGAAGGAGTCCCTTTAGTTTTAGGGTTTCTAGTCAAGTTAGGTTTCAATTCAAATCCATTCATAAAAAAAAGGAAGAACAATCTATTCTTATTTTCTCAAGCTCATCAAAAACCAATAAATTTATCAAACCATGGTGAAACTAAAGATGTTTCACAACCATCGTATTTGGCTTGTACTTTATCGTACATTTTGGCAAGGCTCGTATGCAAGTAAAAGGGAAAATATAGTGATATCATCCCTATGAAATGCGTAGTAGCTTGAAATGATAAGTATAAACTTTATGGTACCTAACTTCATATTTAAAGTATCTTTGAATGTTGAACAAACAACTTGGCATAGGTGTCTTTGATACGCCTTCTAGGCATTGCATTATTCGTGTCCATATCCGCATACTCGTAGTTTCATAAATTCATTTCATGGTTCCATGTCAAAATTAAAACCTTTAAACCAAGTCTCTTCCCTTGGTATTTCTTTTCACAAGCAATGATCTCGTGTAATCGGCACATTTAACATCCCAATTTTTGGTAGTTGTTCCATTGAAGTGTAAGGAAAATTATTTAGACACCTCTCGTGTGGCAACCTTGAGCTTTTCACAAAACCGGAGACAACCTACTTTGCTAAAAGCCTCCATCACTATTTGATATTCAATCATATCCTTCATATTTTCGTGCTCATATCTTAAGCAATGTCCCCCTCTCAGGGAATTTCTTCCTCTACCATGCTTTCTTTAGAAAAACCCCGTCAGCCTTCTCTGAATCAGAAAACAACCTCACTTGAATATATGATCGCATCGCTTGATAATATAGAACAACCTCGCTTGATTATGGAACAATCTCTCTTGTGAATATGGAAGATAGCCTTTGTATAGAACACCCACAGCATACGCTTGACAACTTCGCAGCTTAGCCACTCGATGAAGAAAATGAAAACGAGAATGAAAAAAATTAGGCAAGACTTTGAATTTAAGGTGTCATCTCATAACCGAATGATGATTCACTCATGCCCTATCATGACAATGATGACTGTGAGACGGTAAGTACATTGAATCTCGATCTCTAAATCGACTCACCATACCCCTATCCTATCATTCCCCAATGGATTTTGACGACATTTTGGCTTAATTGACAAAACGCTAAGAAACCATGCTTTCTTAGCACCCACAGCAGTATTTTTTCGTAGCTTTTCCCTACGAAAGTATCAACGCTTTTCGTAGCGCAAATCCTCTTTACTGAAACTAGCAGGTGCTACGAAATGGAGGATTCTTTGCTCCAATTACAGTAAATTTAACCCGAAACATTATGAAATGATCCCTAAATGACAAATGTGAGTATTTCATCATGGAATGGACCTCTAAAGACTTTATTTGAATTCAATGGTGACCTTTAAACGTATAAAAACGGTTAACCTACCCTTAACCAAAAACTAAAATGACTTTCAAACCCATTTTTAATACCATGATAAAAAACGTAGTTGACACAATGATGTTTTGAAAAATTTTTTGAGTGATAACAAAGTGGCTCCCACTTGGGATAGTGTGCTCCCCGTGGCACACTAAGAACCGCGAGTTCCGTCGCGTTTATCCATTTTCTTGACCGAAATTAGAAAAAACTTTGAAATTGCCAAGCTTCCTCCTCAAGCTCTAATGGCCTTCACCTCGGCTCAAGCTTGCCGGTTTAGGTTGTCATTATTAGAAAAAAAACTCATAAAATGGAATATGTACAATGACATGAATAATCAATCGATTTTAGGAAGAATAATGCTTCAAAAACTCGCCATTGACAGTCCTCCAAAGATATGATTTTCCCATCCATTTCCTGCGTATGATAAGTATTGTTTCCATGAGAAGCAAAGCCTATCTTGAAATGACCTCTTTCCATAAGTTCTCAAACTTACCATTTTTTCCTTTCTCTTCAATCCTCGCTCTCCCGCTTTCAAAGCGTACTTCATCTCGACTTTGAAAACTTTCTTTCCTTGATCTTTTTATCTAATGTCCTCTTGATTCTCTGCTTTCAAGCATTATCGATTGTTGTTATAAACCCTCATTCCTCTTCTCTTGCAGAGCTATCACCGGGTTAATTCTCCTCTGTTAGACCGCATTTTGTTCTCTCTAGCCCTTGGAATCACCGCCTTCATGACAGAACAGTGATGTAGGAAAAATAGCTCTCCAAGACCATATACCAATTCATATGGTGAAGTTCCAATTGACCTCTTTGTGCATATTCTATCAACCCATAAGGAATATTTCCTACCAAATTCCAAGCCTCTCTTATTCTCCCGCAACACCTTTTAATGATCCTCACAAGACTCTTGTTAGCAGACTCGAGAAGACCATCTCCTTTAAGGATAGTATGCGTATGAATGCCCAAGAGTAATATGATATTGATGATAGAAATTCGATCAGTATTCTTAGACTTAAATTCCTATGCATTATCGGCTATAATCTTCATGGGGCAACCAAACCTAGACAATATATTATTTTCTAAGAAAGAAATAATTGGCAAAGTAATCATTTGCTTGCCTCTGCTGGGATTGCTTCAATCCATTTGGTGAAGTAATCGCGTCGCAAGAATCCAGCCGATGATGACCTCGATGATGATGGATGAATATCCCCACACAAAATCTAGCACCGCCGGAAAGACACTTCTACATAGATAGGCATCAAAAGGTAAAGGTACAAGCTTCTTCTTACCCTCGAAAAGCTGCATTCATGGCAAGCAACAACCTTCTTGTAGACATCCTTAAACATGGTAGGCCACAATACGCTCTTAGAATCTCAGCTCACGGTACGCCTTCAAATAATGGTGACCTCCACAATCTTTGTGGAACTCCTCAATTACTTTATCAACCTCCTCTTCTAGCAAAAATTCAGCAAAATTTCCACCGACATCCTTCCAAAACAGATGAGGTCATAAAATATCTCAAAGATTTCAACTTAAAAAACCTTGCTTTTGGACTTTTGTTAGATAATCAAGTGCGTTTACTGTGCCGTAGGAGAAAAAACAACCTTCTTTGTACCAATCAAGTGATGTATTTTTCTTCCAATACGAACTAGTTCTTCTTCATCATCCGACTTTCTGATATTTTTGCAATCAAATTTATGTCAAGACCGTAAAAGTCTCTGACCGTGCCATCATCTTTGCTAAGCCTTGCCCTTTTCGACAATGGCTTTCATTATCTATATCATACTCTAGCAATTTGGCAATCCATTTCCTCCTTTTACCATCGTATCCGCTTGAGTGAGGTGATGTTCCTTTCTACAATAGTATTAGGAGAAAACGCCACAATATGGAGAATGAAAAATATAAATCATGAAATCTCGATAGCCTTCTACCAAGGCATTTTCCCCGCTTCTCTAAGATATTATAATTTAGCCTCAGAATTGGCTAATGTCCTACTAAAGAAAGAAATTGGCTACTCAATACCTTGTCAGTTCCTTTGTAGCAAACTCCAACAATAGTATTCTCTAAATGCAAAAAGTGAAAACGCGCAGATTCCTTTGAAAAAATCAGTACCGATCAATAACGGTGCTTGTGTGATTTGCCTCTTTTTATTTCTTCAAATGAGTGTCTTGCTTCTCGCTTTCCACTTAATATCAACCCCTTCTTCAAAATCCTTGTTATGTCCTTCACAATCTCAACAAAATTAGGAATAAATCGTCTCCAAGTAAACTACCTCTTCAAAGGAAAGATGGAATCTCCTTCCTACTTCTTCTTGGAAAATCCACCTTGCGAATTGCATCGAACCTACTTAGATCAATATTAATCCCATCTTTAGAAATTATATGTCCAAGTAATTTACCTCCGAAGTTAAAGAAAAACACTTCTTTGGTGGGATTTAGAGAGATGCCAAAACTTCTACACTTCAAGTAGACTCCTTTCTAGGTGTTTCAAGTGATCTTTCTTCCCTCCTTTGGAGAAGACTATTATGTCATCAAGATAAACAACCACCATCTTGTCCTTCTCTTTCAGAAAATGCAGGTACGTTCATTGACCTCTAAAAGGTAGCTCCCCGCACTTTATGAGACCAAAATGGCATCTTGGCGCACATGAAAGTGCCCCATGGTGTAGTAAAGGTCGTCCCCGATCATCACGATGTACAAGAATCCGATTATAACCTCAAAAACCATCAAGCATATACATTCTCTCCGAGAACCAACAAAATTTTGCAAAATTTGTTTCATCTTCTGGAGTATAATTGTCCTTCGTGGAGGCTTTATTCAAATTTCTCGAAGTCAATACATATTCCTCGATTTCTCCACTCCTTTTTCCTAAATAGAACCAAATTTGCAAGCCAATTTGAAAATCGAATTAGGACACTAATTTTTATCATGAAAGAGATTTTTGACCTCCTCTTTCTCAATCAATGGCATGAGAAGTGGATTGATCCTTCTCAACTTCTCGCTTGAAGGGCTTTTCATTTTCTTTTATGGGAATTGTAAGGCCGAATAATGCGGATCATATTATTTCAAATCAACATAGTTCCAAGTGAAGACATCTATGAATCTCTTCATCATTTCAACATACTTAAATTTCTCATATCAGCCCAAAAGAAAATTTGAAAGCTTTACCATTTTGGGCATAGATATTGTACCAAGGTTACAACTCTCAACTTCTTCATCATCAACTTGTAACTTAGGATTTAAAAACATCATTCTGATCAAATCTAGAGGTATGGAGTCCCTTGGTGTGTGAATTGTTTTTTAATTGCAAAACTTCGAATTCCCTTTAGTTTCCGTACAACATATTTTGCTCGATCTACTTGTACATTTTCAAACTCTTCTTTCAGCCTCAATAAAGTTCTTCTACCCGTTTCGATCATCCTCAAAAACTTGCCAATGAGCAATATTATCAGTGATAACCGCGTCTAAGGCGGAACTCTCAACCTCATATTTTCTCATGGAATGGCTAGGAATAATGAAAAGACTTGCAGTAGACAAAGCAAGAGAATCAACAATGGAGTTTTGTTCTCTAGTTTTGACCATGAATGAAAAGGCTTGAAAGTTTTCTAACATGTCAAAAACCAAGTTCCTATATGCTCTCATCCTTGTATCTTTTGTTTGATAAACACCTTCTCAAACCGTTTACGACTCAATTCTAAGTCTCCAAAACATAAATGTTTCTTGAGCATTCATCCTTTTTAAAACCTCTAGACCTCAAATCAAGGATTCATATTCACGACATGTTGTTCGTGCAATCAAAGTTCAATTTAGAGGAAAATAACTTACTCTCATCATTTGGATTTTTAATCCAAATCCCCGCTTCTCGTCTCCTTCTCTCGCTGCCGATCCACTCATCAAAAATGAAATGACCACCAACCTTCCACCTCCTTGGTCGCCGACTTTGCCGCTTTTCGTTTGCTGATTTTTAGACCGCCGACTTCCTCATAACTCGAGTTTCTCGCTTTCCTCTCCTCTTCTTCTTCATTAGTCAACTCATTGAAAAGAATAGCAGCAGAGCCAAGTTCCAAAGCATCGAGAGACATAAATTGGAAAATTTTGGGGGTTTGTCTTTTACTACTGCACCACGTAGGCCATTCTTGTCTCTTGGTATAATCTTCTTGCTCTAAAAACAAAGGAATGGTAGTATAAGTAAGATCCATCTACATTGTAACCTTTAATTTTAGCTACCCATGACCTTGACAACAACATACCAAACTTTGGTGGGATGTCCGCTCCCTACAATTTCCATGACCACGCCTTAGCAGGAACTTGTGTTAGACCAACAACAACATCCTTGATTAAACCAATGCATTGAACTCTTTTCGAATCGAAAGAAAACAAGTCTTTATATGGCCTATTTATTTCTAAACATTCTTTCCATGATTTCATTTGGGCATACGATTGAGAGGCCCCTCAATCCAACATAGCATTATGCAATGTCATGTCGTGAATGCCAAGACTCACATAAAAAAAGGAGGGACCTCCTCATTCTGCTGCTCCATCTTCTAGTCTTGGACCCAAATATATGGTTGGATGATTTTCTAATACATTCAAGATATCAACAAATCAGCGGGTTGTGAATTTAACATTTTAACAATATTGCTTCTCATATTCATCTACTTTGAGAATCTCACCAAAAGGGACTAATATTTTTATCTTAGAAATTTCATTCTCAAGATTGAAAATGTGAAACAGATTTTTCAAACTCTTCTTTGATAAGGAGGAACAATTGGTGTATCTTTCTTACCTTTCCCGCCGACCTCAGGAGAATCCTTCCTTTGCCATCAACAACCTTAGGTGTAATCTTTTCTTTAGGCTTGAGTTTCAGTTTGGCACAATAGGCACATTTCTATTTATGAGATTATATTGTTTTTGCATCTCGAAAATAGCATGTTGATACCCCCTTTAGATAGTCCGATGTTTCTTCTTCATGATTATTTTGATCCTCTGACTCGATCATGTTCTTTCTTTTGCCGAAAGAAAATTCAGTACATTTCCTCATCAAAATAGGTGGAATAGACTCCTCAGAACTTCTTCGGTGGGATCATCTTCTTCACTCAATCAAATTCTCGTTGGAATGGAGGTCTCACCGGAGAATCGGGCCGCTAATTTATGTTTTCCCTTGGCCTTTAGGCCGATTCCGAGGTCTCCGAACCGAGGGTTTATAAATTGAGGTTCATGTTGTGCAAGAGGAGTAGAGTGTATTCCCTAGCTAATATATCCATCAAATTTTCCATTGTTTTCATCATTTAATCCAAAGCTTATCTTGAGAGGTAGAGAGAGGAAGGCTTCTCTTCTTTCTCTTTCAACTTAGTCTTAACACTAATTTTTTGACTCTTTTTTGGTTGCATATCAAGTTAACCTTCACTTTCACCGCATCACTTTGCATTTCATCAAGTGTAGGAGATTCCCTTTCTCTCAAAGTAATATGGAAAAGTCATAGTCAAAGCTTTCAACATACCTCATTTGGAGCTAAGGCTAGTGGTGGTTTCAAATGAGCGAAACAATAGAGTCTAATACCTTATTAAACCTTTTTTGAAAAGTTTTGAATAGATCCATCAAAGCAATCCCTCTTCAAGGTACTATACTCCTGCAGTGAGGGCTTGTACTGGATTGCTCTATTTCCCCATTTTCTTAAGAAAACATCTTCAAATTCATTCCAATTATGAATACTTCCTAGGAGTAAGAGCTTTATACCACTTCCTAACCCTCACCAAGCAAACTTCTGATAAACAACCTCAACTTAACATCTTCATCATCAACCTCCTCCCCGTTCTGTTTCATGAAATCATTAAATTGATCTACATGGTATTCTTCCTCAGAATACCATCGTCTTCCCCACGTGTTGATTCTAGAAGCATATTTGCTAGCGAGGTCATGTAAGACAGCTCGAAGAGAAAGAGGGGCACATCTCGGCAGTAGCAGTGTGGATTTCCAACCATAGTTAGAGGACCGCAGTGAGCTGTAGGGATGGTAGAAATAGAGGACGAAAAACTGCATGAAGGAGGACTATTTGGTCTCTATGGTCCACCGATAATTGAACCTCTAATTTGGAAGGCATGTTAGGGTCTCCGTAATTTTCAAGATTGGAAAATACAAACTGAAAATCCTACATATGAACCACTTTGGGATTCTAGGATCTAGCCATCTTGAATCCGCGTAGAGGGATCTCTCTCTATAAGTGCAAAGATTGATTTATCTTTTAAAGCGATTTTGGCGTGATATTAGGCTAGTTATTAAGAACAAGTATTTGCTCGTTTTGCTGGGAAAGGATAAGTGATGAAGGTGAAGCAAGTCTATAAGTGAAGGGTGAAGGTGAAGTCTAAGACTCGTGTAAGTACTTTGAAACTATCCCTCTTTTTGGATATAATTCTCAATAATAGAAAACATTTAAAACACTTAGAATAGCTTAAGATCAAGTAAAGAATTTTAACTTAGCCTCGACATTTCTCAAAGCATATTCAAGGAAAACATTCATGATAAAAACATAAAAAGTAGTCTAAGATCAGGTAAGTACTTTGAAACTAGCTTGCTTTTAACATATACTTTTACTTTAGAAACTTTCAAACAACCTTTGGAGAAAAACTAGAAGATAGGCAAACCATAAACTTTCCTAGTCCAACTCTACTTAGCATGTAATGAAAATATCATTCAAGAACAATGTTTAAATTTTACACAGTAAGTACATGTGGGCTCAACAACATTCCTTAACCGCTTGGATTGTATTAAATCATTTTTAAATACACAAAGGAGGAAAACATAAAGATAAAGCGACGTTGAGAGTAGGTACTTGAAAGTATAAATCATATCTCTATATTTCCGTTCTTTATCGCAGAAAAGTGGATAGAATGGAAAACATAAAGAAAAATAACAATTACAAAGTGGAGAAGCACATCACCATTGACATAGACTAGGATCCCATAAATCAACTATTTGTATTTGATGTTCAAACCGGGCCATACAATCATCAAGTCCAAAGAGATTTCATGTACCTTCAAACTTCTCATCTCAACTTATGTATCTTCAATTACAAACAGGCTACAATGTGCCTAAAAACCATACATGCAATAGATATCCAGAGACCAACTCTTACAATGTGCTCGTAAGGAGATTTTATAAGAATGAGGAGGGATCAAAGAAAACATCTCTAGGTTCAATTAATACAAGTGAATGCTTCTCGGCCTTTGAGGGGCTCAATAGAGAATTTTTCTGATATTTTCCATGTATTAATTGGTTTTCATTAAGTATTTAGCTTTTGGGCAACATGTTTTTGACTTTAAACTCTTTAAGCAAGTTAGCAATAACTCGGCTGTCTTTAAAGTTGTAAATATCACCGACTTAGGCAATAACTATGCCTTCTTTTGATTAGGAAGCCGGCAGTGGCTCTTTGGTAGTTGGAGAGATTCAATTAGCCTCCGATGTGGCAAAGTGGAGGCTCTTCATACCGATATATCTCTTTGTTTTTCCTTAAAACACCTTTTAATCGCTTGGTCCGTCTTTAGGCTTAATTAGGCTTGATCTTCATCTTCTGTGCTGCCCTTATCCTTTAACACCTGCTTCTTATCTCCGTGGATTAGGCATTAGATTCTTGAATTTTTTGCCTTATTCCCTTTTAAACTCGATAAAAAATCTTTATTCTTCACTTTATGCTATGATTTTCACCTTTGGCACCGATACTCTTTGTTTATTTGATGTTTTACCGTGTTTTTGTTGTTTTGCGGTGCGCGTAAGGTTTACATGATATCACCAATGCTCATGAGGCATGGGTAGAATCATAGTTTCGAACCCCATAGATTCCCTTATTCTAGGATAGTGGCCCTCGTGGATCGTCATCCCCGGCTTTAAAGTATTTTAAAACTATGGGGAAAACCTTTATAACCCGCAAAAAAAACAAACAAAAGTTAAGAAAATCCCGTGGAAAATAGGTTTAGACCGTTTGGGTGGTTTGGGAGCGGAAGAATGCGGCGATTAGAATATCCAACAAATATATTAATCGATGGGGTTAGTGAGATCGATGGATGAAAAATGCACAGGTGAAAATAAATTAGGACCGTCCAATCTCGCAGACGGAAAGTTGAGATTAAAGTCGAAAAGACAACGCCAGGAGAATAATGGTAAGGTGGAAAACCGTAGTGGTTTTCGCAAAACGTTTGGGTGGTAAGCGGTTTTCCCAAAAAAAAAAAAATGCGACACATAAGAATGCTTGACACCTCGTCCCTTCAATACCGTCGGTTTCGTAAAATTTTCGGCATTAACGTCTAGGCGCAAACATTTTGCGAAACGGATCGTCCACCATTGGATGACGGCATAGATCCGATTTTTGCGTATCACATGCAACAGGGAAGTTGTACGAGCGGGGAAAGTAGTGGGGGCCGTGTGTTGCAATTAGATTGGGCGGGGGTTCATACATGGTGGATGGGTAGGTCCCAACAAAAGTGGATTATCAGATTTGATTCCATTGTCGATCTTTTATGAATGGACGGTTAGATTTGAAAGATGGAGCGGGTTAGGAATAGAAGAAAAGGTGAGGCAGCAGGGTAAGGAGATTGGTTTAAATCCCCACCGTCGGATTTAATGACCGGACGGTCAAGATTAAAGAAATTGGGCTGCAATGTGGAAATGAGAAAAGGGTCGTAGAGGCGTATGGACAAACCCCAAGCGCTTGATCCGCAAGATCGACCCGTCCATTCATTGGGAATGAAAATAGAAGAAATAATGGGTTTAAAGATGAGGGGTTTTTTAGGCTCTCATTGGCCTTGATCGTTGGAAGGTAGGTCATGATGAGGAAGGCTAAAGGAATTAAGCCCCTGGGGCTTAAGACCTATTGTATTTAAAGATGATGCTTTTTAGGCCTAAAAATAGTGTTTTTTAAGGCAAATGGGGTTTCTGTGAGGTAACCAGAGGTATTTTTAACCACAGCAAAAGGGAAATATAATGTTTAAAAGGGGGTTTTGATGATTTGGAAGCCAAATGAAGGTCTTTAGAGGAATTTTATGGAGGGGAAAAGAATGAACAATGGAATTGTTTTATGAGTGAAAGGAGGAGGAAAATGATGGAAAATGGCTTTCATAAGCGCTCTTCTTCTTGGAAAACAAAGCAGTTCTTTAGGGATAAAGAGGAAACAAAGCAGTTGAAGATTAATTCAAAGGAAAATATCTTCTAAGACTTCAAAAAACTCAATTTGGACATGAATTGTTTCTTTGAAGGTTGTATAGATTAGCCACCATTTGATATGGCAAATTTTATAGGTACAATAATGGCTCCACATGGGGATGGAATCTTCTTTGTAGGTGTCAAGAAATTCAGAAAAGTATTCTTCCTGAAGTCAATTACCATGCTCTTCTACTTGATCATCTTTATCACCAAGCACAGAAATGATTAGAACTTTTCATATCAACAGAAAAATTCTTCCTCAAACAACCTACCTATACACCTACTTCCTTACATTTTTTCTTCAGAAAGAATAATTCTGCAAACCTTTATCAACATTTTATTCTTTTATTGAAAACATAAAACTATCTAATTTTCAATTTTCTATTTCTCCATGAACTTAGACAAGTTCAGCTGTTCATGTTTCTCACCTAACTACAATCATGATTAGACCTGCTGACAGTCTCATAATTCTCTAATTTCTGTAACGTAAATTTAAAAGCACTTCAAGCTAGGATTAAGCAAGCCTAACTTGGTTGCTATTCATGGCATAAAAAAAAGCCGCACATAGATCGTTATTTGCAGAAAATTAAAGAAAAAATGGTGAAGGCTTAAGATCCGAAACTAAACATCCTTCATTATTTCTTCACTTCCGTTTTAGGCTATTTTGAGCCGTTTTTTTCTTTCTCATCCGGTTCAAGTTTTGAGCTTATTGGAACCGCTCTTCATCAATCTCATAGGTTCAGGATTTGAGCTGTGAACTTTTGTTTTTCATCCCCAATCTACCTTACCGATAAGCCAAGATTGAGTCGTTTGGAAAATCTAATTCACTAACCCACGACAGTTAGGGAATTGAAAAACTAATTAGTCATGATTAAGTTGTATGACTAACTAGAAGTGTGTTTTTAGGAGTGGAATTTGAGCTGTACACTTTTAGACTTTCGTTTCTCTTTTTGGTATGGGGTTGTACCTTTTTGTTTTCACTCCTCGCTCTCTTTTCTATCTTTTATTGTTTTTGTATTTTTTCTTCTAACTTTGAAAGGTAAATCAACAACTAACTAAGTGCTCAAAGATGATATTTATTGACATTCCTATCTAACCTATTCTGAAAACTCTTAAAATATTTACATTTTTCATATGATACAAAAGTGCCAATGTAGCTAGTTGAGTAGTGACAAAAGGAATAGAGAAATCAAGCATCATTGTGAGGTAACCACATTACATATGGAATCTTTAATTTTTAAAATCAAGGTCATTGCCAGGAGGTGACAATGTTTTGTCTCGGCTCCTATGAAGGATCCATGCTTGAGAATTTGAGCCAATTGGGACTTCCACACACTCTTCCAAAGGATCGATAAAGAAAAGATGAAAACTCTCTTGTTTTTGGCCTTCCATGTCCGGGTAGGATAATGCTTCTAAGACATCACTTTGAGGACTATAATTACCGCATGTTGCTTGGAAGCATCGTCATCTTTTCACTCGTAAATCAACAAGCAATGAAATTTCTTTCTTTCTCCACTAGATCTAAGGCAAAATATTCTGAGGAAGACAGCCTTCTCATCTTCATTGTCATCTGAATCAAGGACTCATCATATTTTGCGTTGTTGTCCTCAGCAATAAGATATTTTGATTTGGTGGATCGTACTCCGTGAAGAGGTTATTATATTCTTGAGTAGGGTATGTTCACTTGCTTCCTTTCTCAAGGGAAGGCTCCTTGGTTTCGAACTCGGCCTCAACAATTTCTTCATTGCTTCTCATCAACCTTTTGAGCTAAAAGGTTGCCGATTCCCAATCACATGGAAATTATTACTAATGGTCCGAGATGAGGCAAGTAGTAAAGATCCAACGAATATTCACTTACTTCCAAGCTTTCATAACTTTCTTCATTAGTATCATAAATAGTTTGCATTGGCTCATTACTTCTTTGAAGGAACTGATCTTCATCCCATAAATTTGCTAATGATGGTCCTCGCGATATTAGCCTGCTTTTGGGAAGCATCATCAATAGATAGATAAAAGTTAGGAAAATCACAAATATAAGTAATATTACCAATCAAACATAATGGGTTATCGAAGGTCCTTCTTTATTATGATCTACAAAAGAACTTTTCCTTTAATCAGACAACAAATTTCCATGTGAATGGGCAAGAGTATTCGTTTTACAAAAAGTTTCGGTAGACTAGCCGCTTACTAATAGTCCGACGTATTTGTTTTTCCGTCAAAGGGGAAGATGTTTCTATGTTCCTTTGAACAGAGTACAACAGTTCTATGTCTTGTGAAGACCGATTTCGAGGCCGGATGTCTTCAAGCCTCGCCTATAAGGGATGATGAATCATTATTTGGGTTTTCGTAAATATCTTGAGGAATGTACTTTATTTCCTTAGTTGATTTTTCCTAACCGATTCATCTAGGTTCTTGTAATCTTTCAACAAGATAACCATGAATGTTATTAAAAGATCTTCTAGATGTATTTGTTATAAATCCTCATCATTATCTATAATGTTGGGTGATGTTTTGTGATGGATCATAATGTATTCCACCCCATGATAATGATGTAGTGTTTCCTTTATAGTTTTCATAAAACACATATTCAAGGCCCTTTAAATAAAAACAAAACTACCGTATTTCAACCATTCATACCATTCCATAAGCTACTTAATGTTAACATGAACATTTTCATTAGGCAATATTCATGCCATTCAACTTTAAACCTCCATACATGTATATGAAATTTGATGAGATGTAATAGAGGGTCATCAAACTTTTCACCTGAAAAACAAACAGGTTGTCATCCCAATTCACTTGGGGCATATTATGTGGAAACCTGTGGATATGATCTCTACTCATTGGGGCATATCTTCGTTGTATCCTTGAATCATGTTTGTAAATCAGAAAGAGGTTAATGTGGTTCCAACTACGTAGTCTTCTACCAATGGAGTCATTTGGTTCTCTAAGAGTCAGGAGGTGGACTCGCTGTGGATGAATTTGAATGTTTCGGAAGAAGCCGCTATTCACCATCAACAATTAAATACCAATCTAAGGATATTATGTGGGTCTTCTGGAGTATCTTAATGGTATATAAGGTGAAATTCATTCGTAATCCTTACCGAGTCGCCAAATGTTAGGTCTCGTAATTTGTAAGATTGAAAATACAAACTGCAGTTACATATGAACCACTTTGGGATTCTAGGATCTAGCTCTAATCCAAGAGAGGGATCTCTCTCTATAAGTGCAAAGATTGATTTATCTTTTAAAGGCTTTTAGTGTGATATTAGGCTAGTTATTAAGAACAAGGTTTTTGTTTGGTTTTTGTTGGGCAAGGATATGATGAAGGTGAAGGAAGTCTATATGAAGGGTGAAGGTGGGAATAAGTTGGAGAATGGTTCACGAATAAGATAGGCAAGGAGAAAGCTTTAATCCATTGGCCATGGAGTCACAAGAGGATTTAATTGAAGCAAGAAGGTTCAAGAGTGGTCCATGGGGCAAGTCATCTATGTCAAAGGATTTCTTTAAGTTGATTTTATGGAATGGAACAATAAGAAATGGTGGGAAGGAAATCAAATGTCGTATGAAGAAAAAGAGCACGAAGATCAAGTAATTACTTTGAAACTATCCTCGCTTTTGGCATGCACTTAAGAAAAGACACAAAGTACTCTAAGATCGTAGTAAGTACTTTGAAACTATCCCGCTTTTGATATACTTTCAATAGAAAACATTTAAAACACTGAATAGCTTACATCAAGTAAAGACTTTTAACTTAGCCTCGATTTCAAAGATATTCAGAAGGAAAACATTCATGATAAACATAAAAATTAGTCTAATATCAAAGTACTTTGAAACTAGCCTCAAGTGAATATACTTAAGGGAAACTTTCAAACAACCTTCTGAGAAAAACTCGGAAGACAAGTGCAAACCACATGAAATCTTTCCTAGTCCAACTCTACTTAGCATGCAATGAAAATATCATTCAAGAACAATGTTTAAAGTTTAGACAAGAAGATGCAAGGGTCACCAACATTCCTTAACTCGCTGGACTCAGAGCAATCAATTTTTAAATAAAGAGGAAAACATAAATATAAAGCTTATCAGTGAGAGTAGGGTACTGGAAGAGTAAATCCTAGCTCTATATTTGTCGTTCTTTATTAGAGAAAAGTGGACTTAATGGAAAACATAAAGAAAAATAAATACAAAGGAGAAGCACATCACCATTGACATAGACCAGGATCCCATAAATCAAATTTATTCAGTATTTGATGTTCAAAAACTACTTACAATCATCAAGTCTAGTAGATTTCACAAATTTCCTTCAAACTTCTCATCTCAACTTATGTATCTTCAATTACAAACAAGGCTACAACAACTTCGTAAAACTATTTACATGCAACAAATATCCAAATACCAACCTTTTATAACAAGCCCGCAAGGAGATTTTATAAGAAAATGAGGAGGTGGGATCAAAGAAAAGATGTCTAGGTTCAATTAATACAAGTGAATGCTTCTGGCCTTTCGAGGGGCTCAATAGAGAATTTTTCCTCGATATTTTCCATGTATTAATTTGTTTTCGTCATATTTAGCTTCCGGCGCATGTTTTTGACTTTAAAACTCTTTAGGAAAGTCATGGCCAACTTCCGTCGTCTTTAAACAAAATATCACCGACTTAGGCAATAACTATGCTCTCTTTTGATTTATGGAAGCCGGCAGTGGTTTCGTAGGGCCGGAGAGGATTCAATTAGCCTCTCGATGTGGCAAAGGAGGCCTTCGTACTAATATATCTCTTTGTTTTTCCTTAAAACACCTTTAATCTCGCTTTTTGGTCCGTGTTTAGGCTTAATTAGACCTTGATCTTCATCTTCAGTTCTTATCCTTTAACATTGTATTTATCTCAGGATTAGGCGTTAGATTCTTGAATTTGTGCCTTAATCCCTTTAAACTCCGATAAAAATCTTTATTCTTCTACTTTGTTGATTTTCACCTTTGGCATTGATACTCTTTGTTTATTTTATGTTTCATCGTGTTTTTGTTATTTTTCGTGTGCATAGAAGGTTTACATATGATATCACCAATGCTCATGAGGCATGGGTAGAATCATACTTTGAACCTTGTATATTCCCTTCTTGGATAGTGGACTGTGGATCGTCATCCCCGTCTTTAGCGTTATTTTAAACTATGGGAAAAACCTTTATAACCTACAAAAAACAAACAAAAGTTAAGAAAATCTTGCGAAAATAGGTTTAGACTCGCTAGGCGGTTCGGGAGTGAGGTTAAATCAGAACTGTCAGATAGAATAACCAATGATCGATTAATCTGGCACATGGGGAGATTTAGATGGATGAAAAAAATGCACAGGGGTGAAAATAATGAGAACTATCCGATCTCGCAGATCGATGGTTGAGATTAAAGTCAAAGACAATGTTGTGGAGAATAGTGGTATAGTGGAAAACCGAAGCACGACAGCGATTTTCGCAAAAAGTCAGTTGTGCTGCCTTCCCCCAAAAATACCATATGATACAACGTTTGACACCTCGGTTCCCTTTAATACCGCCGGTTTCGGAAAATTTTCAGTATTAACGTCTAGGCGCAAACATTTTGCATAAATGGATCATCGACCGATGGATGATCTGCGTATCCGACGATGCGGATCGCACGCGACGGGAAGTTGCACGAGCGAGGGCAGTGGGGCTAGGTGTTGCAATTAGATTGGGCGTGTTCATACATGGTGGATGGTAGGTCCCGACAAAAGTAGATTATCGGATTTGATTCTGATCGTCGGATCTTATGAATGGACGCGTTAGATTTGAAAGATGGAGCGGGTTAGGAATAGAAGAAAAGGTGAGGTAGAGGGTAAGGCGTAGACGTTAAATCTCGACCGCTTCTGACTTAATGATAGACCGGATGGTCGAGATTAAAGGAATACAAGCGGGTAATGTGAAAATGAGAAAAGGGACGAGAGGAAGATGGACAAAGCTCCGAAGGCCGTTGATCCGCAAAGATCAATGGTCCATATTCATTTAAACTTTTTCGTCGAATGGAAAAAAATAGAAGAAATAATGAATTTGGAAGAGTGGTTTTAGGCTCTTAGCTGATCGCAGTGGCCGTAGGCCTGGCGCATGAGGAAAGGGCTAAAGGAATTAATCCCTCGTGGGCTTAAGACCTATTGTATTTCAGAGAGTGCTTTTTAGGCCTAAAAATAGTGTTTTTTAAGGAAAATGGGGGTTTCTGTGAGGGTAAAAGGAGTGGCCTGGAACCAAATAAAAGGGAAATATAAGGTTTAAAAAGGGGGTTTTGATGATTTGGAAGCCAAATGAAGGTCTTTGGAGGAATTTTATGGAGGGAAAAGAATGAACAATGGAATTGTCAGTGAGTGAAAGCAGGAGTGAAAATGATGGAAAATGGCTTTTATACAGTTCTTCTGGCAAACAAATGTGTTCTTTTTTGTGGATAAAGAGGGAAACAAAGCAGTGAAGATTAATTCAAAGGGAAAAAGATTTCTCATAAGACTTCAAGAACTCACGATTTGGACATGAATTGTTTCCATGAAGGCTAAAAGAGATTTAACCAACATTTGATATGGCAAATTTTATAGGTGGCTAACAAAAACCAACTTTACTTTTCAACAATACTTCAAAAGGGTCAAGCTCTTTGAATTTATCTAAATACTTTTTTCAATAATAACTCATAATGTAGCCTTCCCAATACTCTTCTTTGTCTTCTTGTGTTACTAGAGCTTAGGTATCAATTCCTCTCTTATGAAAGTCTAAGATAATTTCAATTAGTTATTTTTCACTTTTTGATCTAAACAAAACCTCCCGAATTTTATCATCAACTCTTTTATCTTCAGGATTCTCTAAAATTTTAGAGGACAAGGATTTCGAATGTGATGGAGTACCCGATATTTCGTAAATGTCTTTACTACCTCCGGAATTGGTTTTTGGATTGTCCATGATGGTAGGATATGGGTCAGATTACTCCTCGTGTATCTCCTTCGAAGCCACCTTTAATCATATAAAATTTAAATGGAGTCACCAAGGTATATGTAGCCTCAAAAAACTTTCTCGAGCTCCCGCTACCTTCGAAGTTCAAATTTTTTAAAAAAATCTCTGGAAAGTATAGTCTTAAGACTCTGTGAGTCGCACCAAATATTATCACAAAATTAGACCGATAGGTTGCCACTCAAATTGATCAAGAGATCAAGTCTCTTAAGAAAATGCTCAAAAATGAAGGTCGAAAATTGGTCTAACCAAATCGACATGAAAGATCTCGTCAATACGATCCACTGCACGTGAAACGCACCGAAACTGTCGCATGGAGTGAGATATTGCGCTTGAAAACGCCCAATAACCTTCAATTTTTGAAAAGGAATTTTTAATTTTATGTGTTGGAAATATTTTTATTTTAATTATAGTTTAATTAATGCTTTTATATATATAAAAATTTAATATTTTATTTGATTTAAAAATCATATATTATATTTATATTTATATATATATATATTAAATATTAAAAAAAAACTTTAATTAAATTAAAAAAAACCCACCACATTAAAATTAATTCAAAGTATTAAAGCCCAAAATGCAAATGTTATTCAATGTATGATGGTTTAAGGTTAATGGCACGTTATGTAATATCGTATTAATAAAAAATTCAAAAGCCACGTGTGTAGGTCCACGCACGGAGCTTGCCATGTGTCATTCCACGTAACAAGCAAAGGGCTGGTGGCGTTCAAATTATATGCACGCTGCGATTTTGAAACTCGGGGTCGGCCGGTTAATAGTCGAACGCCTTTACCGTTGGGGCTACATGGCCGCTTGTTAAACCATTGGGCGGAAAACGCGGCCACCGCGTAGTGGTGGGGCGGGTCCCATGGACCCGCGCCCGAGCAGTAAATCCGTTTATTAAAATGGTTATGCAATTTGTTTAAAAGCGCGTATAAACTCAAGTCATCCACCTTTTCGACTCGGGTTGGTCCCATGGGACTTATCCACTAGCCCCCCATGGTTGGCGGTACTTTGGCGTACGTCCAAATTTGGCGCCATTCCTATTTTGCGTGCTATCCGGAGTTGCTCCAAATTTAACCGGGAGTTTGCTTAGGCCAACCGGCGCATGGAGTAAATGTGGCATAACTTTGGCTAGGAGAGGCCTTTTGAGACGAATTCTGTTTTGATTTTGGGGGTAGAGACTGGCGTCGGAGTCATGGAAGTGTTTGTAGAGCAATCAAAGCATTCTAATA
Organism: Pinus albicaulis; assembly: GCA_034641835.2. Lineage (NCBI taxonomy): Eukaryota > Viridiplantae > Streptophyta > Pinopsida > Pinales > Pinaceae > Pinus > Pinus albicaulis. Next base: position 479,463,492 of record CM076580.1, read on the forward strand.
GAGAATTTACCAAATAGCTTTTGGTCGTGGAGCCACTAGGGCCTAAGGGAAAGAGAGTTGTTTTGGACTACCTTCATCCAATGGAGGTGAATGTTTAGTCATTTTAGACTTATTTGGGCCTTCGAATATATTTTTGGTGTGCTGTGTATTTTTCCACTTGAGGCTTCTATGTCAGCTTGTATTCACATTTTTAGCAATTTAATCAAAGAGGACAAGCTCATTTTGGGAGGCTTGATCTAGCGGAGGTAGCCCAAGAGAGGGGTGAACCGCTAAACAATTATTTGGTCGTCATACCGTATAATTTTTTCCCGCATATTTTCAGATTCTGATCCTTTAAACGTAAAATTTTTATAAGAAAACTTTTCCCAAGTCAAGTTTAAACAAAGAACAAAACTTATCAGCTCATCATCAAACCACTACACTTCATTTGGCAACATGTATACTTGTCTATTCACCGCAGTTGGATCAATGAATACTTTGCAGCTTAAAACAAATACTTTCATTGATCGGATCTTATGATTACATTTTATTTCTTTAGGCAGAAATCGTATAAGGGTTAAAGAGTCCTCCGATTCATCCTTTCTAGTAAAGGAGCAAATATCCGGTGAATTTCGACAGCCAATCTATGTATGAGAAATTCTTTGTTCTCACGATTTCCGCATCAAAGTTGGTATCGCAGCTCAAGGTTTTGCTTATGATTTTGTGAAATTTGTGCAAGTAAATTGTGTTATTCCCCGCAAAATTTGATGCTTACTAGGTCAAATTTCAAAGAGGGGAAGGTCAATTGGTTAGAGAACAAGTTAATCCTCAACCAAGGAGGGCTAGAGTGCCATTACATCCACATTCCATTTCATCCTCAATAGCCTTAGAATCAGCCACAAACATGTCTTCCGCAGAAGGAGAAGCACATGAGGAAATGGATCCCAAGGAAGAAGAAAGAGTCTTTAGAAAAGCTTTCTGGACTTGAATGAGATGGTTAGGATCCTATACCAGGAGAGAAATGATAGGATTGCCGGAGAAGGGTTCAGAAACCAAAGAGAAGAAGGAGGTTCTTCAAGAGGGAAGAAAGACAAAGATGAGTCTAAGAAAAGGAATGGAGGAAATGGTGATCCTTCATCTCCATCTTCATCCTCTTCCTCCACATCATCCTCTTCAACTTCCGTTAATCACCACACAAATAAAAAATATCTTAAAATCCTTTGTTAAAGCTTGATGTGAAGTTTGAGTTGCCAATGTTTAATGGTGATGTGAATGCAAAAATTGATAACTGGATTAGACAAACTGAAGTCTATCTAAGAATTCAGAATTTGCATGATGATGACACAAAAATCCAAATTAGCCTCTTTGAGAATGGAAGGAGCAGCCTTTGGTTTGGTGGGAAGCCAAGACCAAGGAGGAAATTAAAAAGCATGGTAAGATAACTCCAACATGGAATGAGTTTATTACAAACTCTATTAAGAAACAATTTTATCCTCTTGCTCATATTCGAAAGCAATCATGAATTGGCAAAATTTTAGGCAACTTAAGGGTCAAAATGTGCAAGATTATACCTGGCAAGAGTTTATAAGGAGAGCACTTCTACTTGGATTAGACTTACAAAGTCAAGACACCTTGTTGAAATACATAGGAGGTTTGCACAATTATCCTGCAACATACTATCCTAATGCTTAATCCTACCGCTTTAGATGTTTGTGTGCAGCTACATTTAGAAGCAGGAGAAAAGAATGCTTTTGATGCTTTTGATGAGGATAGTACTTTTAAAAACAAAAAGGAAAGAAGAGAGTTGCTAATTCAAGAAAGATAAAAAGGAAAGTTCTTTTGCAAGAACTGCTCAAAGACTAATGTGATGAAGATCATTGTTGAAGCTTTATCCTCGGGAATCGAAATGAAAAATTCAAGAACAAAAACAAGACCAAAGAAAAGGAGAAAATAACCGTTGCAATAGTTGAGCAAGACTTAGCCTACTCACAGATGAGACAAAAAGCATAGGCATGGTTTTAAAGAACACTAAGGGGAAAGAAGTGGTGCAAGACACAATTCCTAGTTCTAGCTCTTTGAATTGCTAAAGCAAAGATACTACATTTAAAGAGGAGGATAGTAGAGATTTTCCATGTGAGGGTAATTTCCAAACATACCAAATTGACACACTATTTGACAAAGGTCACAAGCTAATCTTATATCCGAAGACTTGGTCAAGCAAATTTAAACTGAGACTCATTCCGCATCCGAAGCCTTATCCACTTGGATGGATATGCAAGGATGCGAATTTGCAAGTTTCCTCTGCTGAAGTAATATTGCGCTTTGCAATAACTCCATTACTCCTATTGACACAAGCTTGAACTTGATGTGGTGCCGCTTGATATCTCGTATTGTTTTGCAGAAGTCCTTATTTATTTGACAAAAGTAGAAGGCCATCTTTCATCGCCATGAAAACAAGTATCACTTGTTCAAAGATGGTAAAGAGTACATTGTGAGGAGCTCACAAGAAGAAGATGGAATCTTCTTTACTCCAAGTGTGCCGGGACTTAAAATATCGGTTAATGCAAGTCAAAGTCTAACTTTGTTGATGTTGAAAACACTGCATTTTGAGCATTTGCCATTTTATGATGTTGCTAATAATATGTCTCGCCTTGATAACAGCTTTTCTTTGAAAGAAGATGATGTTGTGCTGGTACAAATTACCTTTTGGGTCAGCCAATGCAAGGAATGAAGTGTCAAAGCAAAGCAACAAAAAGCAAGAATAGGATAAAAATTCAAGCATGGGACAAAGTTGGTTTCGTAATGGTAGAATTCGCCATGGGAACAAATTTTTGCAAGGTGAAGGTCATTTTAAGTCTTTGGAAGTTTGATCAATGTAGAGAAAGTTGATTTTCTACAAAGTACATTTGTTGTCTCCGCAAATTTTAATCATTTGCAACATGACTCCGTCAATCTTAGCAATGGTAGATCACGGATTCCAAAGAGCGATTATCGTTTTCTCAAAAGTCAGCTGATGAAATTGGGTAGATTTCAGTTGTTCAAGGGTGGAAGAGTGGAGAATCTATATCCACATCATCATTTTCAGTAATCAGAAATATTTTGAGGGTCCAAAAAAGCTTCTCATTTGGGAGGTGTGATCAGAGATCAAGTCTCTTGAAGAAAAATGCTCAAAAATGAAGTTGCTCAAAATTGGTCCGAACCAAATCGATGAAAGAGCTCGTCATCACGATCCAGCCCCACAAACGGCACCGAAATCCGTTTTCGTATGGAGGAGATATTGCAGCTTGAAAACGGCCTTCAATAACCTTCAATTTTGAAAAGGAATTTTTAATTTTATGTGCTGAATATTTTTATTTTAATTATAGTTTAATTAATGTTTTATATATATATAAAAATTTAATATTTTATTTGATTTAAAAAAAATCATATATTATATTAATATTTTTATATATATATATTAAATATTAAAAAAAAACTTTAATTAAATTAAAAAAAACCCACCACATTAAATTAATTCAAAGTATTAAAGCCCAAAATGCAAATGTTATTCAATGTATGATGGCTTTCAGTTAATGGCACGTTATGTAATATCGTATTAATAAAAGTCAAAAGCCACGTGTGTGTGTCCACGCAGTATTGGAGCGAGTTATGTGTCATTCCACGTGGGTCACAAAGGTTGGAGTGGCGTTCAAAATTATATGCACGCGATGAGTTTTGAAACTGGGGTTGGCCGGTTAATATTCGAACGCCACATTGGGCCACATGGCCGCTTGTTAAACCATTGGGTGGAAAACGCGGCTTGCCGCGTAGGTGGGGCGTGGTCCTATGGACCCGCGCCCGGAGCAGTAACCGTTTATTAAAATGGTTATGCAACTTGTTTGGAAAGCGTCGTATAAACCAAGTCATCCACCTTTTTCGACGGCTTGGTCCCATGGGACTTATCCACAGCCCCTACCACATGTACTTTTACGTCGCTCCAAATTTGGCGCCATTCCCTATTTTGGCGCGTGCTATTCGGAGCGGCTCCGCATTTAACCGGAGTTTGTTTAGGCCAACCGGCGTTGATGGAGTAAATGTGGCATAACTTTGGCTAGGAGAGGCCTCTCGAGACGACTTGTTTTTTGATTTTTGGGGTAGAGATCATGCTCGAGATGATGGAAGTGTTTGCAGCCATCGTGCATTCTACCGCAGAATTTACCAACATGGTCGTGGAGCCACCAGTCAAGGAAAGAGAGTCGTTTTTGGACTACTCTTCATCCAATGGAGGTGAATGTTTAGTCATTTTTTGTGATCGATTTGGCCTCTTTGAATCTATTTTTTGAAGTGTATTTTTCCATTTGAGGCTTCTATATAGTTGTATTCACATTTTGAGCAATTTAATGTAAAGAGTGACAAGCCCATTTTGGGAGGCTTGATCTAGCGAGGTAGCCCAAGAGGCGTGAACCGCTTAAACAATTATTTGTCAGCTACATCGTATAATTTTGCCGTATATTTTCGGGGAGCCTCGATCTTTATACAAGAATTTTATAAGCAAACTTTTCTCCAAGTCGGCTTAAACAAAGGAACAAAACTTTACCGCTCATCTTCAAAACCACTACACTTCATTTGCAGAATATGTATACTTATCTATTCACACATTAAAGTTGGATAAATGAATAATTTTCTAGCTTAAAAACAAATACTTTCATTGATCAGATCTTTATGATTACATTTTATTTCTTTAGGCAAGAGTCTCATAGAAGGGCTGTGTAGCCTCCGGATTCATCCTTTCTAGTAAAGGTGAAATATCCTATGAATGCCCCTACAAATAATCTCCGTATGAGAAATTCTTTCGTTCTCACGATTTCGTATCACAAATCAATCTCATGTAACTATTTCAAACCAAATTCGACGAGGCTTAGCTCTCCCCAACCCGAGAGGGCTCTCTTAAGGGTTAATGATTTTTCATAGAAATATAGATGGCTACCTCAATGTGGGGTAATAAGCAAGATAAATGATAGATATTGGTTGTAAATCACATTAGCAAGTGGACATTGGTTTATGGAGCCAAAATAGCTTTATTAAAACAAAATAATCTACTTAGCATGTCAAGGCATATCGTATTTCTAGTCTTGAGATACACATGTGAAACTATAAAACACATGCTTAGTTTGTCTATGAAGGAAGTTAGAGCATCAATGATGAATTTTGATTAACATAAGCAAATTAATCGAATAGGATAGTAAAAATATGCCATTAGAACAAGAACACACTAGAACTCTTTATGAATCTTGAGTTGGCTAAGTAGAAAACTGCATTAAGTTGAAAACCAGCTTACATACAATAAACACAAAGATTTTTGCTAAAAATGTCCAACCCCCGCATATTATACTTCTTGATATTTTTATAGATCATTTACAATATAGGATAACCTTATCCTCAACTAGATATCAAATTCCTATCGTTTGACACCTTTCCTAACCATATAACATGGTATTTATTAAAAAATGACAAATGTAAACCTAATGAAATTCTATTAAAAATAGGACTCAAACTCCTTAAATCTACTCATAACAACCTTATCTAAACTAGATTACATCATTTTCCAACTGCATTCCAATAAGGTCGACCTAGATGATAAGGTCCAACACTTTATGACCTTAATGCCGATCTCCCGCAAACTAGAAACTCGTCCCCGTTTTCTAGGCTTAGGATTCCTTATGTTCTTGAGACACTCGACCACTATAACCCCATGAATTTGAGGTTATTTGCTGTCAAGAACTGAAATAAAATATGTCCAAAATCATCCTTAAGTGCCACTGCATAAAATCACCATCAAATTGTCTAAAATAGCAAAACAAACCCGCGCTGACAACAACACAAGCCAGAGTGATTTCGTAGCGGCCTTTAACCCATTTGACTTGAAAATTTTGGTTTCTTTCCTCCAAGGTTATCTTCATATTCACTTAACACAACTTCCTAGAAATTTCGTGTCATAATACACACATTTTGCCTAATTTATGAGAAAGGGTGAAAAGCCGCTACAACAAGCCAGAGCGCTTACGGCTTTTTTCACTGGCGCTATGAAACCGCTCGTGTGAGAAGTTTTGTCCGCATTTATTCAAAATCTAAACCAAAAATGTGCCAAAATTTAGAATACCACCGGTTTAATCAAAACAAATGCTTATATATGAACTAAACCCAAATTTTATGAGATTTATTCTTAATTTTCCCTTTGATTTAGCCTTTGGACTTTTTAATAATCATTCTGCACCTTTGTTTTTCAGTTGTCCCGAGTCGGGCCAAATTTAGCCCAAATCCTTCACTTGGTCTCTTAGTCTTCTATTACCAACTCTCAAGTGAGTATTGATCACTCTCGACAAATTTTGCTTCCTTGATGGTTGAACCGTCCATGTAAAATTTGCCTAACGTTTGAATCTCAAACATAGAAACTGCATTGGCCTTCCCATACCGCATCATTATTTTGAACTCGTTTTCTCAACACTATGCTTTCCGGCCCTCTTCCTCATCATAACAATCTCTTGATTTGCTAACTCTAATTTCTCCTCAAGATGTTGACATTCTCCGTCACCTCTTTTTTCCTTCATTTTTCTCGCTAGTTGCATGCTCCACCGTTGGTGATGAGAGTTCAACCAATTCTTCAAGGTTCGACTGCTTTAATGGTTTCTTGAAGCTCCTTGTTGCCTTCTTGAGCTTCTTAGTATGCCTAGTTAAAGGTTTCCTTGCTTGAAAGATAAAGGCCGCATTTTCACCCTCAAATTCAAGTTTCTTTGCCGACTTAACTCAAGGCAATCGAAATGCAAATCATACCAATGAGCATCCAATCAACCTCGATTTTCCTCATTGTTCTCATGAATATGTAAATAGGAAAATATGTCAGACGTGACGTTTTTAACACAAAAGAGTAATTTTATTTTATATAAATCAGCGCCCTAGTTGCGGCTAAAACGAGATTAAATGTTCAATATTTCCCAAAATTAGCCTACCAGATACCCAACTGCTGGCCCAAATCACTTCCAAATTTACAAAATTCAAGATTTTATAATCGCTTTCCGTTATGTTGTGTATCTTACGTATTTGCCGAGAAAAAAGACACATGCTAATTTACACATATAATTTACACATACAATGGGTGACTCTTCTATATCAATTGCATGAAGGATGTCATCTAAATTTCCTTTATCACTGTAATTATCCTCTGCATCTAAACAATTGCTTTTCCTTTTGATGCCACTACTGATTCTTCACTCTCTTGATTTCCCTACTTGCCGGCCACTTGCTTTTGTTTAGCCTCTTTTGACACTTCTGACCTCTATTTTGCGTATGAGATGGAGTTGTCAACAAGAAATTTTATCTTCTCTTTCTCCTTTCAACTGTTTCCTTGGTTTCACCTTTACAAACCTCTTTGCTTTTGCAAACTGTGCCGACTAGACTCTACTATCGGTGGTGAAGGATTCCCTTTAGTTTTATGGTTTCTAGTCAGTTAGGTTTTACCAAATCCATTCAAACAAAAAGGAAACCAATCTCTTCTTATTTTCAAAGCTCATTCAAACCAACAAATTTATCAAACCATAAGAACAAAGATGTTTCACAACCATCGATTGGCTATACTTTATCGTACATTTTGCAAGGCTCCTATGCAAGTAAAAGGGAAAATCTAGTGACATCATACTTGTGAAATGTATAGCTTGAAATGATAAGTATAAACTTTATGGTACATGCCTTCACATGTAAAGTATCTTTGAATGTTGAACAACAAGTTGGCATATGTGTCTTTCATAACTTCTGTGTATTGCATTATTCGTGTCCATATCCGCATACTCGTGTCTCATAAATTCTGCATGGTTCAATGTCAAACTTAAAACCTTTAAACCAAGTCTCTTTCCTTGTAATATCCCAAACTGAACATCTACACTATTGGAATATCTCTAGATATTACCAATGTGGAGATCAAGAATACATAAACATGAGTCAGAAATAGAAATGAATAACATCAACTTCAGAAAATTTAGTAAGACCCATAGCCATCTTATTAATAATATAGTAATGAAGTGTACAAGATCTTGAGGAAATGATCACTCAAGCTTAGGTAAACCCATCTTCAAAGACACAAGTACAATAATCATGAAATGCACTCGCTACATATGATAAGCCAAGCTATGACTGCATAGTATATAGAGTATAACTACCGCAAAATGATGTCAATACATGAATATAGCAATTTGAGGAACGGTGCCAGTGGGGGAGCAAGATCTCAACCCCCGGAAACAATAATAAGATAATCCTTAAAAGGATTAATAAAATACACAAAATGCACTATGCAAGTAAATGTCGTAGCAGTGCTGCTGTACCGCAACTCAAACCGGAAATGGATGTAGATAGCTGATGATGCCGCAAATGATGGCTGAATCTCATCCAAAGGATCTCTCATGAAAGGGTTGATCCAATCCCCGAAGATCTCACACTCTAAAACAGTGGAGCAAGTCCCCACCGCAATTGCACCTCGTAAATAACGGCAGCTCAGAGAAGGGACTACACTCGTTGGTGAAGGGAAGTGCTTGGCCTATTGCTAATGATCCGCAACATGCTCGGTGAATCTCCTCACTAACCTCCCGTAGGAATAGAATCTCCCTCCTTCCGAAATATGAGCTAAGGAAATGGTGTTGTGGAGTTCTACCGCAACACTCGCAACACAAAGTTATCCCCGCTTAAGGAATAACGCTAAGGATCGAAGGAGGTGGTTTCGTCTTGAGCCAAGAAATGTGGAGAGCGAAGGAAAAAAATCCCCCAAGAGGCCTCTCTCAAGAAGAGAAGGAATCCTAAATGTGAATTCCTTAGCAACTTTGCTAAACAACAAAATAATGCACAATGTCTAAATAGACAATGAAATCAATAATCCAATTCATGACAAAAATGGCTGGGCTTGCCCTTTTAAACAAGTGAAAGCTCTTCTCCTATGGGTCCCACTCATTAGGTTTCCTCCACCAAATACTTTCCTATTCACACTCGAAGTGTTTTGTCTTCCAAAGTGATCCACTCCTCCTATGGCATCGTTGTTGACTTGGTCAAACCTAACCTTGTCTTCATGAATTTTCCCTTTTCACACTTGAGGGTGCAAAATAAAGCTACTCCGATGATCCCTTTTCACATTATGAGGGATTTTATTTCGAAGCTAATAATGGCTTCCTTTACCATTTATTTTCATGCTAGGCAGAAAAACAAAACTTTGTCTACTTAGCTATGTGCTAAAATGGGAATATTACACCTCTCTTTGTATTTCACACAGAAGCAATGATCTTAGGTGTGATTGGCACATTTAACATCCAAATTTTAAGGGGGCCATTCCACTAAAGTGTAAGGAAAATTATTTAGACACCTTTTTGTGGAACCATGTAGCTTTTCACAAAACCGGGAGACAACTTCAAGCGATAAAAGCCTCCATCACCGTTTGATCTTTCAATGGCAGCCCTCTGTATTTTTGTGCTCATATCTTAAGCAATGTCCTCCGTGGACTTTCTTCTCCTCTACCATGATTCTTTAGAAAAACCCTTAGCTTCTCTTGAATCCGTAAAATGGGGCCTCGCTTGAATATATGATCAAATTTCACTGATGATATGGAACAACCTCGCTTGATTATGGAATAGACTCGCTTGAGAATATGGAAGATAGCCTTGTATAGAACACCCACAAAGCTAGCTGACAAAGCCTTTAGAGCTAGCCACTCGTATGGAAGCAAATGAAAAAACGAGAATGACCAAATGAGCAAGATTTGAATTTAAGGTGTCATCTCATAATTGAATGATGCTTCACTCATGCCCTATCATGACAATGATGATCGTGAGACAGATAAGTACATTGAATCTGGATCTCTAACCGACTCACCATACCACTCTCATCCTATCATTCCCCAATGGATTCCCGACAGATTTTGGCTTAATTGACAAGACAGTAAGAAACCACGCTTTCGTAGTGCCCACAATGTATTTTTCGCAGCTTGCGCCACGAAAGTATGCCGTTTTCAGCGCAAATCCTCTTGAACTAGCGGCGCTACGAAACGAGGATTCTTTGGCTAATTAAATCTAACTCGAAACCTTATGAAATGATCCTAAATGAAAAATGTGAGTATTTTATCATGGAATGGACTCCTAAAGACTTTATTTGAATTCAATGGTGACCTTTAAACTTATGAAAACCGTTAACCTACCTCAACTCTAAAACCAAAATGACTTTCAAACCCATTTTGAGACCATGATAAAAACAAGAGTTGACATAATGATGTTTTGAAAATTTTTGAGTGATAACACAATCATTGAAAAATACATTTGAAGGTATTTTTCCCGTTAATTCAATTACCAATTCAAAAATAAAATCATTGAGATCACCCTGGGAGAAATTTGAATATTGCATGACTTCATAATGATCACAAGAGGAAAAAAGCTAATAACACTGCTGGGTAAAAAATATTAAAAAGCTTTTTCCGGAATACACAAGAGATATGCAAGGGATTCATCCAAAAACATGTATCCATCACATATACATTGATGATCAATTAAACTCGTAAGGCAACCAATAAAGAAGGATGAAACTCTACGATGAAAGAAATAGTGAAAGAAGAATTGTAGAAACTATTACAGCCGATTATCTATCCTATTTCGTATGGTCAATGGATGTCGCCTTAATTGTAGTACCTAAGAAAAATGTGAACAGGAGAATCTATGTCGATTATAGAGAACTCACAAAGCTACATTAAAAGACCATTTTCCTTTACCATTTATTGATAAAAGTAAGTTATATTCATTAGCCGGAAAGAAATTCTTTTCATTTCTTTATGGATTTAGCGGATATAATAAGATAAATATAGCATTAGAAGATCAAGACAAGACAACATTCACATGTCCATGGGGGAACATATGCATACAATGTATTACCTTTGGTTTTATGTAATCCACCTGCTACTTTCGTAGAGCGCTTCTTGGAATCTTTGATGATTTAATCCACGAGTGTGTAGAAGTTTACATGGATGATTTCATAGTGTATGGTACAACATATGATGATTGTTTACAAAAACTCGAAAAAAGTGTTAAAAATATGCATATAGAGACAAATCTATCACTAAGAATCAAAATTTTTTTTTATGATGTTAATTGAGGTATAGTAAGTTGGGACACCATATTTTTTCTTCAAGAATCAAGGTGGACCCAATAAAAATTCAATTCATTGTGAATTTAACACTACCCACACAACACAAAAAGAAGTAGAATTTTCTGGTTATGCAAAGCATTATAGGAGATTTATTGAAAATTTCAAAGAAATAGCTTTGAAATTATTCAAGTTACTTTCAAAAGATGTGGAATTCCAATGGAAAAATAACTATGAAAATGCATTGAAAAATTAAAAGAAAATTATCAATTGCACCCATTATTTGAGGACCTAATTGGTCTTTTCCATTTCACATTTCAACTAATGCATCCGATAATCGCTATTGGAGCGTCACTTGGACAAAAAGAGAATCACTAATTATTCCATATATTTTATAAGAAAAAATCAACACCAATATAATTGAACTACACCTTATAGAAAAAGAAATGTTAGTTGTAGTACATGCAATAATAAATCACATTACATAAAAGGTTATCAAGTTTACATCCACATGGATTATTCAACCATAAAATATGTAATGAACAAATCAATAAAAAACAAGTATCAACAAGATGGTTGTTATTAATGCAAGATTTTTAACATTACCGTAGCAAGATTGACTGTGGAAAGATAACTAAGTTGCGTACTTTCTATCAAGACTACATTTACCTGGTAATCAAATCTAGTATCGCATAATTTTCCGTATGAACATATATTTTCTATAAATTTCAAAACTCCATGGTTTGCAAATATAGCTTACTATTTATCATCCGGCATCCTACCATCTCATTACACAAATAAATAGAAAAGAAGAATAATTATAGAAAGTGCTAGATATAGTTGGGTCAATGGATATCTCTATTATACCGGTTCATATCTAATGATTACAAAATGTATTAGAGAAGATGAAATTTTTTATATTTTGAAAGCATGTGATGACGAGCCATGGTGGTCATTTTGCGTATAAGCGGACAACATACAAAGTGTCAAACTTGGCTACTACCGGCCGGCCATCTTCAAAGACTCCAAAGCCTATGTGAAGAGACGTGGATAGGCCGCCAAAGAATTGGTAGACCAATGACATCCGATGAAATGTCAATAAATCCACAAGTATTGATTGAACCATTTGAACATTGGGCTTTATATTTTGTCGTACCAATCAATCCCCCATCCAATGGAAAGAAGTACATCCTAGTATGTACCGATTATTTAAATAAATGGGTAGAGGCAAAGGCGTAGCATGGGCATGAATATATAGTTGTCTCTTTTATGTTTGAAGAGATATTTGTAAGGTATGGAGTTCCGAGATAGATAGTAATTGACTAAGTACATAATTCACATCAAATCTTGTTCGAGATATTACTATGAATACAAGATCAAACACAAAATCAACTTCATATCATTCTCAAGCAAACATGCAAGTGGAATCAACAAACAAAGTCCTAGAGAACATTATGACAAAGACTGCCGAAATGAAATTTAAAGGAGATTGGTTAGAAAAACCGAGAGATGCACTATGGGCATATAGGATAACATGGAAAAACACAATCGGTTTTGTATCTACATCGCTAGTGTATGGAAAATAATTCCTATTACCCATAGAATTAAATACATACATTCAAGCTAGCACAGAATTAGATGAATTATCTCTGTGGCACAACAACAAAGAATTATGGATTTAAATAAACTAGATGAAATACGATAGCAAGCGTAGAGCACACATCTCTTGTGCAAGAACAAAGAATCAAATGGCACGACGATTCATAAAGAAGGTTCCGTAAGGGATTGGGCACTCTTGTTTGACTCCAAGTTAAAATATTTCAAAGAAAAGTTTATGACTACGGTTCTGGGCCATATGATATTTAGCAGAAATATTTGACAATGGAGTCACAAGATAAAACAATTGATGAAGCATCTCGTTTCGTTTATCGTTAATGGACATAGGCTTAAAGTCTACAATAAGCCTATAAATAAAGAGGATTTGGTGAGAAAAATTTCCATTGATTAAGATCCGGAATTAATGGGACAACATAGCAATATGCCTACCATAATCTCCAAGAGAAGAATAATATATATCTATATATATATATATATATATATATATATATATATATAATAAAAGAGTCCGTCGTGGAAAATCCAGAAACCTCATTGCAAATCGAATTCATATTGGAAAACCAACTTGTTTGCCCAATATGAATTCTCGTTTGTTTTTCATTACCATTATGATTTTTGCGTATATACCCTCCGAGACATGTCGATCCGAGGACAAGTCTTAACATCAATTTGGGGGAAGGTGTGTAATAAAACTATGAAAGTGTAAATAAAACTATGAAAATAGTTTCAAAGAATCGAATTGAAGCATTAATATGAATTACAATTACAAAGGACATGTACATCATTCAAGGGACCTGGATTATTGATAAAATCATCTAGAAGGGACCTATATCATGACGAAGAAATTTTTAAGCATTATTGCAATTACAATTCGGTATAATTTGAGCTACATCAATATTAAAAATCATCGCAGAGGGACCCAAACAACATCATTCCAAATCAAAGCAAATGTGAAGCAAAATAAAGTCTCTACATAGTCTAAAGAGCTATCATTATAAAAAATAAACACAATGATGACCATCATGACCATCAAATGGTTCGAGGGAATACAAGTACAAAAGTAAGTAAAACTCGCTTCAAAATTTCAAATTTTTTTCGAAAATATTCCTAATTGTAAAGCTAATTTAGTATTGGTTATACACTTTTATCACCTACATTTCATCTACATCACCTACATTTTTATCACCTACATTTCATCTACATCACCTAAATTTCATCACCTATGATTCTTAGTCCTATTTTATTCATATCTATACCACTATCCTAGCCACTAAATAAACATTCCATAATCTATCCATACCATACCCTACCCTACTTTTCTAAACAAAAGAATCATAAACAAAAGGATTAATATTAAACCTTTGTTGGACCTACAATCAACAAAGAAGAGTGTTAGTATCATTATAAATATTTTAATTTAAAAATATGACCATTTCATTGATCAATTTTAAAAATTAAATAAAAGAGAAAATAAATTTAAAATCATACGATAGCGCAACTATTTCAAACAACAAAAAAAAAATGCAAAAGCGCAATTATAAATGGTTATAAGCTAAGGTAATGGAGCAAGAGAGCAATCATAATGAAAACAATGGAATGAAAACTAACCTAAACTATGATGCTATGACAAAACAATGAATGAAAATGATGCATGTATATGGATGGGAATACATAGACAACATACATACAATAGTGGAGGAACGAATAAATGGTGGCATACAACGATGAGAATACAAGTAGTGAAATAGAAATATGATGGCGCATATGAATTAAGGTATGATGCGTTTCAATGGAGGATGGAAGTAGACATAGCCATCAATGCAAAGCGTGAGAACAAAATGTGAAAGGGACTGCGTAATAAGTAAAGCAGAGGACGAAATGTACACTGTGGAGTCAACATGCCAGGCAAGGGCAAGTCAACCATCAAGTAGTGGTTGATGAATGGTCAAAACAAATTCAAATGCTATATTACAACACCGTGTAACCGTCAAGAAAACCCCCGCCATTTCCAAGACCTCGCTAACCGATATGTACCGATTTTTCACCATGATTGCTCTTCGAAGGCTCAAAGGAGAGAAGGTGCGTGTGCAATCGTAAACACGCACTCGTTTTTTAGCTTTGTGAAAAACAAATAAACAAGAGAGAAGACAAGGTGAGATGTGAGGAGAATAGAAGAAATATAACGTTGCCGAATAAGGAAGGAAATATAGCAAAGAAGAGAACGTAGGATAAGGAGAATTGACTAAAGTTTCGCGTCAAAATATTTGGCATATAAATATAAACATGCTGCCAAGAGGAAAATTCCGTGAAGAAAGAGGTAAGGAGTAAACTCAGACTTTCTTGTTTAAAACTACAATGATTCGCATGAGTAAATCTCACGGTTGTTAAACAAACTAAGAGTTATAAATGGAGTTATTCTTCTAATGAATATTCAAAATGTAAGCCACTACCTTATGTTTTGTTTTTGACACCACTTATAAAGTTTCCGCACGGGCCAACGCTAACCTTCCGTCGATTAAATGAGCAAATAACGAAGATATTTAGTGAATATTTTGATTGGATTGGCGCCGATTTAAAAACAAGAGATCTAAATTAAACTAGAAGAAAAATCACGAGGATCATCGCAAAGACAAACTTGAAAACGCCTTCATGCACATTTCTATTTCAAATTTAATGCAAACAAAGAATGAGGAGTTTAGTTCCAAATTCATAGTGAATATGTTTTTATTGGTTGAGTTTTAACTCATTTCATTTTCACATACCGTAAAGAGAATTCGAACCAGATTTTGTGGAGAATGTTTGGTTTGAAAGACACAAATAACATGTTTTATATTTTTAATGGCAGAGTATGGTGAATTTTGAAGGAAAACAAAGAAATCATTATGAAATTTTCGATGAAATGAATTGTTTATTCTCTTGCATAAACAAGTGAGCTTATATTAGATACATAACGCTTGCCTTAGGAAAAGAATTTTTATGGAATCGAAGCGTCACAAGACACTTGTATAAATTATATTATATTTTTTTACACAATTAAAAATTTACAAAACGTATAGAGGATCGTTATTTTTAAAAAGAGAGACAAGGATCAAATAGAGTAGGATAATATAAACATGATTTTTTATGTTTCTAAACTCTCTATATCAAATCTTGTGTCTATTTGAAGTAGTAAGCTCACATTATTCCAAAGGAAATGTGAGGATTGATTTCATACCATTGGAAAGAGCAAGAAGAGGTAAGCCTCACTACCTGATAACATATACTTGAATTTTGTTTACAAAATGAAGTTAATGAGAGTATTGGCATCAAATGATTTTTAGACAATATTACATCAAGAACGGAGCCCAAAGATTTTCAAATTGAACATCGGAGTAGGGGCACAATTGAGAAAATCATCAATTAGGCTTGATTAGCTTCCCTTCAAAAATTCAAAGGGCACAATGAGGATATCACAAGGCAAACTTATAAACAATTACAAACCGTGATGAAACTATGGTGGGTAGTTTACATATTCCTTTAACTCAAGAATCTATCTCCGAAGCTTCTTACAATTTCCATCATCATGTGAACTACACCACAAGGGATTGCATTTCAAAGACAAGGGTTGGACCTTCTTCTTGGATAAGATCAGAAGGGTTCTTTTGAAAGGTCAAAGGATTCCTGTGGAATGGTTCAATGAATATTGGGCCGAGCTAGTTTTGATAATTCAAAAAGTTTTTCACTTGTGATAACAAACATATTGTAGTACACCTATATCACATTAGGGTTACTACAACATATTAAAGGAGATATCAAGATCAATTTGCCCTACTTATTTTTATAATCTGGATGAAGATGACTTGCAAAGTGTAAAAATCCGAGACCAAACTCAAAGAAGCCCAAATATACTGTGACCCTGCAAATAAGTGATTACCGCCTAAAACTATGGGAATGGTTTGAGAAGATTTCCTGACCTAAATAAGTTTGTAGAACAAGCCTACTAAAAACAAACTTAAACCAATGCAGAAATAAGAAATAAAGTGAATTCAATTCTCTATCCAAAAACCGCATCAAAGAAACAACAGAAACAATTATGGTAGAGAGGGAAACATCATTCTTGACCATTTCTAGGAGACAGAAAAAGAGGAATTCAGCAGATAGAAGCAACAAAGAGAAAGAATCGGAAGTGCAAGTCATAGAGACATCTCCTTTAACTAAACAAGCCAATGAAATCATCGAGAGGTTGCAAAAAGAAGTTTATGAAAATCACAGACATAGATTCTTATTTTGAAAATAATGAGGTTGAAGGTACTTCATTTTCTAAAAATACCGTTGAGGAAGACCAAAACTTACAGATCGTAGAGTTAACCGATAACCTGGAGGTGAGCAGATAATGGAAAGGCATCTCGAAAGGGGAAATGAAACTTATAAGACAACTAATGAAAAATTATTTAAATAAAATGAGAAGATAAGAAGAAATGGGAAAGTTTAAAACCAAAAAACAATATTCTCAACACCCAAGATTCGTGAGGCTTCAAGAGAAAAATTCCTTGAAAAGCCAAATATGAGAAATAAGATCAAGACCTCAATTTACAGAAGAATAAAATGAAAAATATATGGATTCTTTATACATACAACACAACAGAAGTTTTAGGATCAAGAATGGGATTAGCATCGCAGCTCGTGAGGTCCAAAGGAAAAGAAAGTATGAGACACAAGCTTGAACATCACTAGGGGAGATGTTGGCCCTCGTTTTTTATCTCTTTGTTTATGCATTACATCTTATTTTTCCATAATATCCATATATACACCATCATATCCACCTTATTTTGACCAATAAATTCATGTACATTTATTTAAATTATGTTTTTCAATTATTAGAATTTTTTGTAAAAATTGAGTTTTAAGTGCATTTACTTTTAGACAACATCGAATTCATAATGGCCTCATGGTTTGCATATTTGGCAGGACACTTGGACTCGATCCGGATATTTCTAGAAGTCTGGAACTAGGATTAAGGTACACCTCCGTTATACAATCAAACCGAGCTTTAATAGGCCCGGTCAAAGTTGGTAAAACAAGACCTCGTCTTTATGGAGGATCCCTAGAATTAAATAAAACTTCATTTTGTGGGATTTCTAGATTTTGATGGATCCGATGGATGAATTCGACCCGATTGGATTTTAGATAAGGATATTCGTGACTATAGGAGCTATTTTAGATGAATTTGTTAGATACTTTATCTATTTAAGCCTCAAACTTTGAAGGCTTTGATATACTTTATCTATTTAAGCTCTCAAACTTTGAAGGCATTGATATGTAGAATTTGTATGACTTAATATTATTATTTCAGACTTTGAATAGTTAACTGGAATGATCTACTCTATTCCATTTAGCGTTAGTTAGTATGCTGAATGATTGACTGAATTTTTACAATGAAAACTCCTTCAAGCAGTAAGGCAAGGGTGGAGGACCTCCTACAACGAGCTAAGTGCACTTCCTAGTTTATTTGTAGTTGAAATTTATGAATTAGTTTGCTTATGCTTAACTTGTTTATGCCGATTATTTATGAGTGTTGATGAATCTGATGATCATTCTTATTTTGCATATGAAAGGACAAAAACAAATGTTTAAGTTAAACATTCTTTCTATCTAATTAAGATCCTAATTTAGAATTCATCTTTTCATGCTTTTATGAATTCCCTTGCTTTTACTGTTATAATAAAAGGTAAACACCCATGATGAAGGACAACCAGACCTTATGAAGAGCATCTTCAATTATTGCTTCATGTATCTTAATCTATTGCTCAATTAGTAGTTTTTATTTCTTAATTCAGAAGTAATTCAGATATATACAAATCTTTGTTAGAGATTCTTTTATTTGTTGCACACTTGAATTGTATATATTTTGCTAGATTATTTGTA
Source organism: Pinus albicaulis (assembly GCA_034641835.2). NCBI lineage: Eukaryota > Viridiplantae > Streptophyta > Pinopsida > Pinales > Pinaceae > Pinus > Pinus albicaulis. The sequence goes on from CM076580.1 coordinate 479,482,131, forward strand.
GAATATAATTTCCTTAATCATCAAGGCAACTATATTCTAAATTGACTTCCTATAACTAAAACCCACATATTTTGGGGATGCTTCAAGTTTATACCAGTCTGGGGATTGATAATAAATACTTGCATTAGTTTACACAAGAATTGACCAACGTACTTGTGACATACCTAAAGGTCGCTGCCACTCTGTCGACGTTGATTCATTAAGATATTGTTCATTTTTTCTTCCGCTTACTTAAAATTTCCTTTCAACCCCGGAAGTGATAGGCACTCGCTAGTGGCGTGGTCTTTAGTGCAGATGGCGCATGTTTGGACCATGTCCATGGCATTCCGTTGGTTGTTCTTTTTCTTCAACAACGTGGGAAGAACATGGCCGTGTTTTTCTTCGCTAATGCTTGGTTCGCTCGTTTATATCCACTGTGTCATGAGGAATGATATCACTTGACATCTTTCAAGAGATTGTTGATTTTTGTTCGGATTACACGACCGGCCGAAGTTTTATTATTCCTGCCGCCTCGAATCCTTCCGAAATGGGTTCGATGCATCGTGTCGCCTCAAGAGCATGTGATACACAAGTGAAACAATATCGTCATAACTTTCTCGTATATATATCTCCTTTTCCATTAGATTAGAGTTTCTATCCATTCATATTTCATTCCTTTTATCATAGTTACTTTTAAAACATATTTGGATAATGCACAATAAGGAGATCTTTAGAGATTACACTAAAACCATTCAACATATTATTCGTGTTTTTTAAGTTATCCTTTGCCGTCATGTTGAATATTTCATCTTTTAATTCTCTAGTCTTGCAATATTATATTTAGTATGAAGGAGTTAGCTTGATCCTAGGAGTGATATCCTCCACCAGCCTCATAAACTAGCGCAAATATGCTCCCTTTAATGCAAGGAAAACAATTTTAGTTTTTGAGGGTCTATGGTGTAATCGTATCCCCTACATAAAAGGCCAATCAAACAGAAAGCATCAGATCTTCCATGTTGAACTCCATGGAAAGTAGGTATATTCTACAATGAAATAGATTTCATGGGGGAATTAGAGACTAGGTCATCAATAGGGTACTCCAACGTCTATGTTTGTCCCCCGGGGATGATTGTGCACCATCCTACTGTGAGGCCAATAACCTTTCAGAATTTCTGGTTTGGGAAATTGATTCATACCGGACGATGTATAGATTGTACTGTCTTTAAGGCAGATGTACTGTGGATTTGCATATCGGGTGTCTTTTCTTCAACCAAGATTTTCAGATTCCAGTTCGGAGATTGCAGGTTTTTTTTTACAAGACCATCGTTTTCCTCTCTTGTAAATTGCAAGAATTTTCCTCTTTGTGAAGGGGCCCAGAATCAAATGTTTGGGGATTTGAAGTTGTCTTGGACTTTCTTCTTGGCCACCAGGACCTTAACGTGAGCTACGTATGGGAGCTTGTTCGAGGGATTGTAGCAGTGTAGGATTTTTTTTTGAAATGGTCCCGGGGTCCTACAGATGTTCGAGTTTCACTTTTCTTATGATTTCGTTTATGAACATTGTTCTTCCAAGGGTGACCTATTCCTTAGTTTTGTGGATTTGGATGGTGGGTTTATATCTATTTCTATCTTTTTCTTCCTAGTCATTCACAGAAAACATCATTCCAATAAACTTGTGTATTTCAAAAGTGGGGTTGACGAGAAATATTTTTACTTGTTGGATAGTAGGTTCTACTCTCTTTTCAATACCCAATTATTTTAAAACAAAATAAAAAATGAAAATACATCAGCGTTTAAACATTTTTCCTGAACAGACTAAAATGTTGCATTGAGATGACTATTTAAAAGTAATCTTAATACCTACATTAATTATAACCCAGTAAGTCCTGCTTTTATTTTATGTTCGGCAAAGTTTATGCAAGTGAAATATGACGTTAAATAATTCCAAACTATTGTAATAAAATTGAAGATCAATTCTCAAATTTCAATCAGAAAATTATAGCAACTTAGAAATAACTTCAATCAATAAAATTAATTTTGAATTTGCTTCAATTTTATGTAGAAAGAAAACTAAAATGCGAGAATTAAAGAATTCTTACTTAACCGTAATGATTAACCGATATCTATGGCGCTCTATTTAATCGTAGCGAATACCGCAGCACTGAACAACAAGTAACTTATTCACGCTTGGCAATTGAAATTCATAATAACTTATCAACCAAATAACATCACTCATTGTTACACAACACCAATGTTCGTCCCCGCAATCCCCGTCCCGCACATTGAGGGCTCATTCCGTGACCTCGTGAGCGTGACATGGCTTGAAATCACGGCGACATCCCTTGAACAGCGAGCTTACTTCCCCGAAGACATCTTTGAAACCCAAAATAATTTCTTTTATAAACAGCGGGCACTACCAGACTCACGAATGGGGAAAATCCTTCAAAGAGGTCGCACCAATTGGCGCTTCCGTCGCACGACTGCGCCACCAATTTAGGAGTGCTTTTGCACAAGTGGTGGGGCGCCACCGAACAAATCTCTGACCATCATCTTGAGTTGGGAGGTTTGGCTACGGATTTGCGAGAGGAAGTGGTTTGCCACCTCCTTGCTTCTGAAGACAGGGCCAACCCATGATTATAGGGATCTAACTTCTCCATTCAGTGCAAGATTATCACTCTGCCTGTGCTTACCAGGTTCCCACCCCAAGATTTTGAGGGCTGCAAGAGCTCGGATTACTCCACAAATCCAAGCAAGGAGATTATTTTTGAGACATCCGAAGAGAGAGGCTTGTCCCATCCCTAGCAGGTTTTGTCGAGACGTGTTCGCTCGGTGACCCTCCGCGGGAGAATTCGCCCGTCGTGGCTATGGTTGTATTCTTCTTTGATTGATTAATAATGTTTAATTATTATTATAATCAATTTTGTTGTTGGACGAAGGATGATGAGCAAGGCTTCTATGACCCATAGTCAGTATACCGGATTTGGTTTACTGCGTTTGTTTTGTTTCTTGCATGTGTGTCCGATCACGGAGATCGTGAGGATCAGATCTCGTCATAGCCAAGGAACGGGGAGCGCCACTTTCTGGGCGTTTACGTGTTGGATTCCAGTTTGCCTTCATCGCTAGTTGGTTTATTTGCAATTAGAACCCGCACCATAGCGGTGAACGATTGCTGCTAGACCCGATCCGGGCTAGTAGGGATCGCCTCCCCGTCCGGGCAGAGGAGATTTACCTCCACAACAAATCGGGCGACCGGGAGAGTCTAGTTTGTTGCTGTTTGTTTTATGAGCGATAGATCTTAGGCCTCGGGTTAGCAAGATAGCCTTCGAAACGCCATTGCTTCCGCATTGGGCCATAGATCAAGTTTGGCCAATGGACCTCCAGCTTTGGAGTTTGTAACCGAACACTTGGAACACCGTCTTGTCTTTCAAGTGACTTTCTTTACTCTACTCTGTTTCGATCGGCCTTTTGGTCGGGGCTCGTGTGTGATTTTGGATTTTGGTTCAAACTCCAACACTGATCGTCCGATCTTGGATTGCTTATTTTTTATTTTACATAGCAAACTTGACCCATCGTTGAAGGTGACAAGAGGCGCCTAATTTTCGTTAGCGAACACGGTATTGTCCACAATCTTGATATAGCTTTTAGTTTCAAATTTCTGGAGTATTCGCACAGCAGTTGGGGACTACTAGGGTTGGCTGAATACTTTTGTCTCCATCTCCATTCTGGTTACATTTTTTCAACCGGCTGAGTGTTTAGGAGCTCGATTGATTAACTATGACCTTCATCCTTTGGTTGTTTGCCCATTTCCAACAATTTTGTATCCAGTCTCATGTGGCATTCAGCAGAAGCAGGTTTTAGCCTTCCTTGGGAGTTTTGTTTCTATCCGTCTGCAATGACCTTGTGACGTGTTTCCTCTGGGATTCGTTTGGTGTTTTGTCTCACTTTGAGCCTAGATTGCATGGTTCATTTGAGTCTTGGAGATTCTTGAAGTGGTGAGTCCGGTCTTCGTTGGGAGAAATTCTTTGTTTTGATTAAAAGTTGGCGCTTGCTGTCATTGTAAACTCCACACTGAGGCCATTATAATTAGTTATTTGAGTGTCATGTTTTGTCATACTGGAATGTTTAACAAAGGGTCAGTCAATTTAGGTAAATAGCACTGCAGATTTTTTTTCCTAAATCCTTCACTCAAAGGTGTCTTTCCCTTCTAGTCTTTTCACTATATGAGCATAGATTACATTGCTCATTGTTTGAAATGTCTTTCCATTGTTTGATGTGTATGAATGAATGCCTTTGTTTTGGATTCCTTGCTTTGGAAGTCCTTCTTTGTGTTTGGACTCATACACTTTGTCGCTTTGAGGATTACCATGGTACAAGAAATGTTCTGATTTGATTTTAGTGTTTGTTTACATCTTTCTGTATTCATCCTCATTACATACCATGCTTTTGAGTTCTCACCCTGTTGTCAGTTTTCAAGAAAATTTATCAGGATCACTATGTCTAGAAAGTATTTTTGGAGATCCATCATTGAACTTAGATTACATTGTTTAATGATTGAAAACTAGAAATCGCTTTGAGTGCATTCTCTTTCATTAAAAGCATGTATTGCTAGATTCTCATTTCATCGAAAAATGCGTTGAGTGCATTCTTATAATTTGAAAAGGAAAAGGAAATTGTGTATAGATTACAATTGGGCATAGTTTTCAAAAAGAGAGGATTTTCAAAGGATTATGATGTTGAGTCACACTATGAATGTCTAAATTACTTTTGGGTATATGGAAAGTCATCTGGTTTAAAAGTGTCTGGGTTATGTTGTTGCTGTTTGGTTGCATCATTGTTTGAAGCTCTTCCCTTAACTAGATAGCATTCATCAATTGAAAGTTTTCTTTTCATATAGCTACATATAGAAGATTTTCGATGACATGCTAGAGGGTCTGAAACCTAGATACAGTTCAGATCAACACTAAAATTTATCCATTTACATTAAGGCAACATTGAAACATTAACGAAACATTTAGGGGTGGTCTAGGTTGTAGAGACGTGTTCCTGCCTTTAAACTCAGTAGTTGTCGTTCGCCTCTTGGCTTTAGATGCTTAGAAAGGTCACGGATTTGTGTTCTCCCGTATCATCATGTAGTATGGAAGTGGAGACCTATCAGTTTTTATCCTTTAATCACATAGTTTAGGCCCTGCTCCCATACCTATGATACACGGGACACAACATTTAGAGATTGCATGCACGTATGTTAAGTCCTTGGTTGTTTTCTCTTTTCATTTTGAAACCAAGGTGTATATTACAGTCACGATTATTTGGTACAATCTGGGTTTCCAGAATTCCCGAGCAACTATTTTGATCTTATCTCGACTCCTTAAATTTGAAAAGACTATCAAGCGCTTGTCCTTTCACACTTGCTTCAAAACCTAAAGATAGATTCATCTTCATCCATTTCTCGACTCTAAAACATGAAATGGTGAAGTTTTATGCTTCAGTCAAAATAAATCACCCGTGATCACATGCCCTTTTAGAGTTTGCTTGTTGGTCATTTGATTGTGTGCCTTGGTTTTTAGCCCGTGCGGTTCTAAGTTGTTTCTAATGGCAACTTTTCCAGAGTTCACCAACCAAGGAATCACGATGGGAACCTCACAGTCATTTCCTGGAATTGTTGGTGCTCCTTACATGGCAACGTTGTCCCTTCCGGTTAACTGGGTTGCCTCGTTTGGTTGTTTTCAACCTCTGTGGGTCTCAATGGTTTCCGCCATCAGACCGGGGCCGCCGAACAACATCATGTTGATTCCAAGGTGGACCTCTCCCCTTCTTCACCTATTACCGCGTCCTCCCTCCGCTACTTCGCCCGGTGAAAGTCCTGATCTCCAGTGTCTGTACAAGAAGAAGAAGAAGAAGACAAAGAAGAAGAAGTCTCAGCAAAGGAGAGGCTAGCTCTATAACTATTGCGCCCAAGAAGTCTCTTGCGATAAACCTCTCAAGCCTCCATGGAAAGTCAAGTTCCCTCGCATGTTGTGCATAGGAGACCATCTTCTTCGAGATTGCTCGGCATTCCCAAGGTGCTCGAAGTATGGTCCAACGTGTCACCACCGTTGCCTTTGGCTTCCGGAGTTAATTCAGGCACGTCTTCAATCGTGCTGGTGTTGCCCTAAGAAGCAGTAAGATTACCAATCCCTATAAGTTGTGTGGAGGGAACCATGCCATTCACCTTTGTCCATATATGAATGAAGCCAAGCGAGTGTTGGACAACTTAACCGGTTCTACACCATGCCTTCCAAAATGGGTTATAATCGGCTTTCGGGGTCCTCCACCACCGATCCTACGATTGGTCAAGAGTCATCCTTGGTCAATCTCGGCCCCTTTCGAAATTCAAATTCGTATCCGTTCCCGACCAAACATTGGTCGTGGGATTGGCTGAACCGTCTCGTCCACGGTGGCACTGTATTTTCCGTGGAGAGTGGACCTCACATCCCTCGTGTTCTTCTTGTTTCTTCTGCATTCCCTCGTACTGAGAGATTCTCCCCGTCCCAATATCTCGCAAGTTGCTCCTCCACCTCCCGTGATGGAGGTCCCGGGAGATACTCCTCCCGCCTTCAAGATGGAGGTCATGGAGGATGCTCCTTCTTCGATCGTAACACCAGGAAGACCATCTCAGCTCGATGGTGGCCCCTCCGAGTAGTTTGGTCGTCTCTCACTGGAATCGATTCGCGGATACCGCCTCCGCATTATGTGCCTTTCGAGATAACTGGTGATTGTGCCTTTGGTCCGTTGTGCCCAAAGACCAATATGTATCGACAGCATCTCGTTAGTTTTCTATCCTCAACTACCCTGCAAGCTTTCGGTCTACCCACCACTTGCACCTCGTTACGTGCATCCGTTGGCATTTAATAAGAATGAGTCAACCGTTAGGATCCTTCCAAGGTTACCCGTTACTTTGGGAGGTAAACCATCCATATGGACGTGATGGTCTTGGATTTCAATCAGCTTTTGGGGCGCGATTACACCTATGCCATGGGAGCACTTGTTCCTCCCTTTTTCGTGTGGTCTATTTTCCACATGAAGGGTGGATCATGACCATTGATTAGCTTTCGTTCTTTGGTCCCGATGTGGCAACTAGCCCGCCATCATCCCTTCCTAGTTTTTATCCACCGTTGTATCCGCCCACTACGTGTCAACTATGTACACGCCACCCCATGCCCGTACTCAAGACAGTGCCATTGTGCACGTGGCCGGGGGGCACGGGGTCCGACTTCCAGGATGTTTTCCTTCCATCTAGAGTGGAACGTGGGAAGCGATGACTTCTTGTTCATTATGATGAGGTCCTGGGTTTTGTTACACAGTTCGTTTTCTTGTGTCAATCTCCTTAAAAATGGAAACAAGCCGGTCGGAGTACGCTCGTTTTCTTGTGTCAAGCTCCTTAAATGAAACAAGCTGGTCGGAGCATGGTTCTTTTCCCGTGTCAAGCCCGTAAAAAATGAAACCGGGTCTAGTTTCCGAGTAGATTTTGTTTCCTTATGTCAAGATCCTTAAAAAATGAAACAAGGTATGTCGGAGCATGGTTCCCTTTTCGTGTCAAGCCTTAAAAAAAGAAACAAGGTTGTCGAAGCAGAGTTCCCTTGTCTTGTGTCAAGCTCCTTAAAATGAAACAAGGTCGCCGGGAGCAGAAGTTCCTTGTCTTGTGTCAAGCTCCTTAAAAAATGAAACAAGGTTGTCGAGCAGAAGTTCCTTGTCTTCAGTGCCAAGCTCCTTAAACCATGAAACAAGGTGTCCCGAGGATGGTTCTTTTATGTGTCAACCTCGTTAAAAAATGAAACACTTTCCCGTTCAATTCGAGTCTTTGATGAGATCTCATAAAATCCTGCCGAGTCTTCCTCTCGATTCATAACTTGAACCTTCACTCCATCTACCTTTCATATGGATCGAAGCTTGGGGAGTGCAATCTCTCTTCTAATTGAGTCACCATGCCGGGGGGCATGCTTACTTTTCAAGCATAGTTTGTTTTCGTGGTGCCTTCAAGCTTGTGTAAATGAAAACCGGCTCTCCAAGCATAGTTTATCTTTGCTCTCCTAAGCTTGTGTAAAATGAAACCAACTTCAAACTCGCAGTTTCCCTCGATATCAAGCTTGTGTAAAAATGAAACTATCCCTATTTTACCTCTTTGTGATTGTCATTTTATCACCGTTTTGCTGTAGATGAGCCTTGGTTTTCTCTATTCCATCGTCCCTATCTTCTTGGCCGATCATATGCCTTCACTTGGTTGTTTTAATTGCCTCGAGGAACCCCGTGATGAGTGGTCTGTTAGGCCAACCTCTTGACCTTTACTGTTTCCTTGGGAAGTTCCACCATTACCGGAACCAAATATACCTTTATACCATTCGTTCCTCTAGAGGAGTCATCTTTCACCTCTTTCCGACTCTCTAAACATGAAAAGATTGTCGAGGCCCTTGTCATTTTGATCTCGTTAAAGTGGCCGAACGACATCACCCGCATACGTTTACTCCCTTTTTCGGGCTGGGATAGATTATTTACGAAAAGGAATACCCTAGCCTACTGCCATCAGAGGTTTTTCGCACATAGTTTTATACCTTTTCGGATCCGAGGAATTATTTACGAAAAAGGGACCGTTGGAGTTTACTTTTCAAATTGCCTTTTCAAAATCTATAAATGTGAAAAAAGATCGCTTTCGAGTTCTTCCTTTGTCGACTCTTTCGTTAAAACCTGATGACATCGGATTCGGGCCGTGATGACGCTATTCGATTCGCTCCTTCCTAGGGCTCGTTAAATATACTAGATGGATTCGGTCCATGACTCAACTTATATTACAAGCATACATCCCCTTCAATCTTGTTATAAAAATAATCGGGTACTTCCGGCCAAAATGGCGGGGAAAAATGGAACCAATCAATACTGTCGGCATTATGTCGCTCTTGAACACAGCACTTGTCCGCATCGTGGCCGTGTTGGGGACATTCCACTTGCCACTTGCCTTCGTGGGTTTTGGGTAATCCTTTGACCTCTCATCTCGCTCTTTGCCTCGTCATCATGACCTTTGATCGTTTGATGTCAACACGGCTAAATCCACCGTCGTGCCGCCTATATGTTCAAGAGAAGTTGACCTCCTTGCATTTCAAACTCCCTCTCGATTCTCATCTCGATCTTGATTCACAAAGACATTATGTTCCTCTCGTCTCACATCGATGATGTGGGAAACACCATGGCCCACCTTCGATCAAGGTCACTCCCCGTCGACTTCAGCTCATTATCCGGAAGCTGATCTAGAGACTTCTTCCGGTACCTTGGAGCCCGCATGCCCCACGATGGTGTCGCTGCTCAACATGAGGTTTTCATCATTGGTCTCCCATCGAGTGATTCTAATAGGTTTGACGCCACCATTGATTCACATGCCGTATTGTACCTCGTAGTACCTTGAGGGCCATTGTCATTATTGGTGGTACCTCTCGCGTCCGTTAACAACTTTCATCATTGGTCAGTAATCGTACGATGTTCTTGCATGCTCGACTTCACTTACCTATTCCATTCTTGAACTTGTACCGTGTTTGGGTCGAGATGGAGCGCAAGACCCCGGATTGTGTCTCGTTGTAACCTAGGTCGCATTTGTGGATTATTATGATTATTTACATACACTCACTTACTTGATGGCCGCGCCCATGCCTTGGATATGGATTGTTGTATACCGTTATGGATGGTTGTGCCCATACCACATATTTACGTGAGACATCAGCTTGTGCTTCTTCACGCAGGTTTTTCCGATGGTGGAGTTTTCGCTGGACACGCCGCGAGCATTTCACCCCCTCCGTCTCTGCCTTCCGGCCTCATACTTTAGGGGGCATTTGTTACACAACAATTTTTCACCATCCCCGCAATCCTCAACCGCACATTGGAGGGCTCATTCCGTGACTCCGTGAGTGCACATGGCTTGAAATCACTTTCATGACATCCTCCGAACATGAGATTTCATTGCTCAATATTTATCTCTTTACAAAAAACCCTAAAATATCTTTTGCAGCTGGGTACCCGGCAACCAAGCCCGCACTACACAATGGGGAAAATCCTTCAAAGAGGTCGCGCCAATAGCGTCTACGATGTGAGGTCGCACTCGCGCTCGGCCCAATTTAAGGAGTGTTTTTAAAAATAAGTGGTGGAAGTTTTGTCCTAACAAATCAGATTCCGGCTATCTATCTTGAGTTGGGAGGTTTGGCTACGGGATTTCCATAGAGAGGAAGTGGTTTGCCACCTCTCGTGGAAGCTTCTCGATGATAGGGCCAATCCCATGATTATAGGGATCCCAACTCTCCTTCCTCCATCTATAAAAGCTTGCTCATCTCCATTGCAAGCTAGTCTTCAAGTTCCCAAATTCCCAAGAGCCTTATGCTGCAAGAGCTTTGATTACTCCCCTAAGGCCAAATCCAAGCAAGGAGATTATTGTCGAGACATCCGAAGAGAGAGGCTTGTCCCATCCCCGATAGGCTTTGTCGAGATGCTCTGTCACGGCGACCCTCCGAAGGAGAATTCAAATAAGCCAGGGCTATGGTTGTATTCTTCTTTGATTGATTAATACTGCTTTACTCATTGGTTATGGTTCCACTCTTGTTGTTAATTATGATGATGAGTTATGTCTTCTCCGACCGAGAGATATAGTTGCATATACCGGATTTTATGCTTGCTTGTTTTGTTTCTTGCGTGTGCAAGTGTCCGATCATGGAGATCGTGAGGATTGTGATCTCGCCGTAGCTAAGGAACGGGAGCGCTACTTTCTCTACAAGCGATAGCGTTGATTCTGGTGTAAAGCTTCTCATCGTCAGTTGGTTTATTTTCAATTAGGAACTTGCACCATAGCGTGAACGTAGGCTGTTGCGACCCGAAAAAAGTAGCTAGTAGGATCGCTCTCTGTCCGCAGAGGGGATTTACCTCCACAACACTCATAATGAAGAACTATCATTCACAAATTCTTAAATAAATATGGTAAATGAAAGAGTAACACTGAGGTGGAAAAGTAAAAGCGACGAAGACTTCAAATCAATGGAAAATCAAATCACTCAATGGCCGATGCGTAATTGAATTAACCGTGATTCTACGAAATACAAAAATGATTAATTGAAAAAGAGAAAATAGGAATATAATACAAAAAGCAAGAGATTCAGTGATCGTCCAAAGCCTCCGTGGTCTCATTCAATATATTCGTAACACAATTATAAAGTAACTTCGTCTTTTTCATTAAATTCAACAAGAAGCAACAACGTCACCGAGTGAAAAAACTTTGTCTTGAATAAATGTTAATAATGTAAAATTACAACATACAAAAGTTAAACTCCCCGTTCTATCTCACCTATCAGTATTTTATAACCTATGGAAAAAAACAGATAATAGCGAATGCTTAGTATCGTAGGAGATCTTGAGGATTTCCTACAACTCACAAGGCATTGTGCTATCAAATAGGCATGATTCTCCTCATCTTTCGCTAGTTTGCATGAACATGATACGATCCTTTCTTTTATTGGCCACCGATGTTCGGGCTTGTTTGAATAGTAGTCATTTGGTTCATATTTCCCGTACATAAAAGCAACGAAAGTTAGTTTTTATGCCAATAATCACATAGTTTGTTGATAATTAGATTTACCCTTCTTTTACAATTGTTCCTTCTAGATTTATTTCCAAAGTGAAGGTAAACATATGAAAGTTAATAATAAAATCGAGCTAATTATTAGGTAATGTTAGGTCTCCGTAATTTTAGCAAATTGGCAAGACTAAAGTCACAGAGACAACATTTGAACCACTTTTGGGATTGTAGGATCTATGTTCTCCGAATCCGTAGAGGGATCTCTATAAGTGCAAAGATTGATTTATCTTTTCAAGGCTTGAAATGTGATATTAGGCTAGTTATGAGGAACAAGGTTTTGTTTGTTTTGGTTGGGCAAAGATAAATGAAGGTGAAGGAAGTCTAAATGAAGGGTGAAGGTGTATGAAAGTGAAGGAATGATTCAGCTAATTGTTGAAATTTGGTACCGGAGGACAGGTGGTTCCCTAAGGCTTTGATCTTTGGCCTAGGGAAAAGTGTCCAAAAGAATTTAATTTTTCTCCTAAAAGCACGATAATTTTTATAAAGTCAATCTAATTTGGTGCGACTTTAAGTGATAAAGTTATTAAAGTCTAATTTTAAAGTGACTTTAATAAAGTCAATGTAAAATTAGAAAGGGAAAAGTGACTTTGGAATAAAATGACTAAGTGGGTCTTTATTATAGTAAGAATTAAAAACAGAAAGTGAGATTTAAACGAGCATTTAATCTCACCCTAGATCTCAATCTATCTCAAATGCACGGATTTAGGATTCCCCAAAATTCACTTAGGGTTAGGTTAAAGGAGGAAAAGGAGGAAAAGGTCATTCATTCTTCATGAGCAAGATTGAGAGAAGGAGAGCAAGAGAGCAAGGGAGATTTCTCACAATGAGGAGAAGGAGGCAGCAACTTGGCACACATTCCAAGGCGCATTTCCCTGAAGAAGACCGTACAAATTTGATTTAGGCACACAAGTGAGGGCAGATTTTTAGCAATGAATTTTGAGGCAGCGTCGCATACAAACAGGCCGTACAACATATTTGCACAAATTTCGAGGAGCAGAAATTTGAGGGAGGCCGTACAAACAAGTGGTCGTACCTTTGGCACGCATTTCGAGGTAGAAATTGTACAACATATTTTTTGTATGGGCCTGCACGCATTTCTAGGTGGTCAGATAACAAAGATTTAAGGCTGAAATTTGGCACAAAAATTGAGGAGGCCGTACAACATTTATTGCCGTTTTGATTTTTGTTGTTTGCACATTTTCCGAGGCGGTGGTTAAGCATGTAAAACTGTAGATAAGTTGTAAAACTCTCGTTTGCTGATTTTTTGTCAATATTTCTCTCACCGTAAAAAAAGCATTTTCCGTAAATAAGAAGGAGCTTTCGAACCGGTTTTCCCCAAGAGTTGTAGGGGTTTTTCCAGTAATGTTGACCAAAAAATATTTGTGTCAAAATGTGTGAATGATCGTTTTTATGCTTGCTGATTTTACCTCGCATTTTCCAAACATTTTGAAAATTTCTAATTTGTAATGTTAAAATTTATTTTCCAAACTTTGTTAAATGTATGGATATGGGAAAGAGAATTTAACTATTTTGGAGTAATAAGGTGAAAAACTGAAACTGCAGGTAAATTATAAATTTTACAGTATCAAAGTTTAAATGTCAAGATAAACAGATAACAAGGAGGAAAACATGTTCGCTAATTTTTCACTCGTAAAATTCCAAAGAAGCTGATTTTTCACAAACAACAAGCACCATTTACAAGCAGTGCTATTTTTTCGCCTTTAGGACAAGCAGGATATTTTTGGGACTCGAGGGTGGAGGATAGATTGGATGGGCATTCCAACTACAACATTTGGAAGGAGAGAACAGCAAGAGTATCTTTGAGGAGGAAGAAGTCTCGGGACATTATGGTGCATACCGCACAACTCGTAAATGTGCCTATCATCCCCATGAGTTGGCAAGATATAATAAAAGAACAAGCAAGGGTAAGAGATCGATTCTAGCTCGAATCAAAGACCATTTCATTCTCATGTGAGGAAAGAGAAATGCTCATGAGATGTGGACAGCATTGTCCACCCTACCAGAGTCCCAATGAGAACCGGAAAATGGTCCTCAAGGAGAAGATGAAGACCATTAAGATGGGTAATGATAGTGTACCGGATATCTCACAAATATTACTAATGTGAGAGATGAGCTGCACGATTGGAGAGGTCATTCCACCCACCGAGTTGGTGCGGATTGCAAGAATGGCCTCCCATTCATGGATGAACTTTGCTGATAAGGTATGGACCCTTCCCACAAGAGAGAGGCTGGGATGATTGCATCGACAGAGATCAGAAAGGTCGCCTTGGGGCAAACAAGCCAGCTGAGCAGATGAGGATGTAGCACCGTTGGAAGTACACAAGAAAGGCAAAGGGAAGAAGCAAGCTTCCACAAGCAATGGTGGGGGCAAAGGCAAAGTAAAGGTAAACATGATAACACACAGAGACCATCCAAGGTGAAGTGTTGGAATTGTCGAAGATGGGACACTATGGTAATTGTGTCCTGAGGAGAAGGAGAAGAAGGGAAGAACTGCAGCATGGCAGTCTAACAGAGGTTGAAGACTTTGCAGACGTTTGACCGTGAGTTTGGGTTCATTGCGTGTGAGTCTTCTAGTGTGATCACTTCCGCTGCCACGTGCTCCGAGGGAGCATGCATTTCCCCCGATTAGCGGAGCATCTTCGGTATCCGGTATGTGGACAAGTGGGGCTTCACATCACATGACAGAGTCCGGTGAGTACTTCGCAGCTTTCAGAGAGTGGCACCGATATAGAGGTAGTACTTGGTGATGACAAGAGTTGTTAGAGCAATGGGTGTGGGAACATTGACACTTCGCAGTGAGTCTAGACCTCCCTTGAAAGTGTCGTATGTTCTTTATGTGCCAGGACGAGGGAAGAACCTCATCCCGTCTTAAACTTTGGAGGATAGAGGATATGAGGTACCGTTTAGGGGAGGACAGTGCTGATGTATCCTGGTGGGCACTCCACTCCGGGACCTGCCTAGAGTGATAGGTGTACGCCATGCAAAGGTGCATGTGCTCGCATTCCAAATTTCCTTTTGGCATTGAGCAAGTAGGCACCGACAATGTGAGCTAGCAGTTCGAGTCATGGGGAGATTTGGCACCGCAAAGATGGGGCACATGTATCATGGAGCCTTTATAGACTTTACTAGAGATCACTAAAGCGCATTTCGCATCGATCACTTCTGACATTGCGCAGGATGTGCGATGGGCAAGTTTGCCAAATCCCTTTTCCCAAAGAAGTGACACGCAGTGACTCGGGATACTTGATTTGATTCGTTCCGATGAGCGGCTCGATGTCTCATGTTTCCTTGAGTGGATATGAGCACTATGTGTTATTCATTGATGATCACTCCAGAGGACTCGGATTTATTTCTTGAAGACCAAGAGTGAGGTCTTCAAGCAAGCTTCGGTGGAGTTCGCAGCTCTTGTGGAGACACAGACAGTCTAAGATCAAGTCCCGAGGTCGGACAATGGAGGAGAGTACACCTCTGGAGAGTTTGTGAATATTGTGCAGGTAGGCATTAGGAGGGAGTTCACTGCCTACAACTCCTACCGTAATGGGGTTGTGGAGTGAAGAAACTGCATCCACCTGAGGGGGTCAAGCAAAGCCATGTTACATGATCAAGTTGCCATTTTTGTGGGCAAGAGGTTCGCAACACAAATTCTCGTTATTTGCAGAACAGATCCGCATCGTGCCTTGGGGCACATGACTGTGAGGAGGCTTTTTTTCGGGAAGAAGCTCGATATTGGTCACTTCGTATCTTTGGGTGTATCACATACTCCTACATACCCAAGGAGAAGAGGACCAAATAGAGCCCACCGGCAGAAAGGTATCTTTGTGGGCCACAAGAGACCTCAAAGGCTCTTCGGATTTTACATTCCCGCGCAGGAAAGTTGTCAGTGGATGGAAGTTCGAGGAGGACAGGCCTTTAGGAGGTCACGGGAGTTAGAGCATCTGGATCAGCCGTACCCTGTAGTAGCTGAGCTCACCACAGGATCCAAAGTGGGGAAGGGATCAGAGGATCCGGAGGTACATCTATGAGCCGATGTCAGGTCCGTCGCGGAGAGTGGCTCACCGAGTCGAGAGGTGGTGCTACGAAAGATGCGCAGCAAATACGCAGAGCACACCTGGGGAGTCCACCGATGGACAACACACGGTACCTCGCACTCACAGGTTCAAAGTAAAGCAGGAGGACAAAGGCATGACAGCCAGGATTTCGTGCCCTCATGTTGAGGAGGAGGAGTTTTATTCTCCCACGGAGAAGGTGTCAGTGGAAGAGGAAGCCCAAGGGCTTCTAGACACCTTGAGAGATGCCACATCCGCGTCGACCCTAAGAGGCCGACCGTAGAGAGCACTACCCGAGAGGTTTTGTAGCTATATGGAAATACAATAACATCCTTGACTCCGAGCCTCTAGCTATGAGGAAGCACGCCAGCCGTTGGTGTCCGGAGAGGCCATGCAGAGGAGTATTCTTCTATCATGAAGAATGATGTCGGGAGGTGGTGCCGAGGCCTCGAGGGCAAATCCGTGGTTACTCTGCATGGCTTTACATATAATGCTATGTCACATAAAGATTGGAGAAATTCAAAGCGAGGTTTGTGGCTAGAGGGTTCTCCTGTGTAGAGGAGTTGATTATGAGGAGACCTTCGCTCCCGTGGCTCGATATACTTCGATCCGCTCCATTATATCGATAGTAGCGTAGATGGGTTGAAGATCCACTCGCATGGATGTGAAGACCACATTTCTCAATGGCTTCATACAGAGGAGGTACATCGAGTGTACCCACAGGCTTTCGAGGCATGGGAAGGAGTCCCATGTGTGCAGACCGAAGAAGGCTCTTTTTATGGCTCAAGCAAGTTCCCAGAGCTTGGTACCCAGATAGATACATACCGTAAATGAGTTTCACAAAGAGTGAGGCAGATCCAAACCTATTATATTGTGATAGGTGAGGAGCTCTCATTCTCAGCCGTATGTGGATGACTTGGTCATTACAAAGCGTAGAGACGATAGAGCACCGCAAGAGAGATCTTGCGGCGGAGTTTGAGATGAAGGACATCGGCTCGATGCATTACTTTTTGGGTTTGGAGGTGTGGCAGGAGGAGGGAATTTCTTCTTGGGTAGGGGAAAGGAGCATTGTGGATATCCCTGGCAGATTCCACATGGAGGATTGTAAACCCATGTCGACATCGATGATCACCAACCAGAAGAAGCTCCGTGCTTCGGATTCGAGTTGGGAGATCCCGTCAGCGCGATAGCCGATTGGTTCCTTGATGTATTTGGTCAACAGACCGTATATTTGTTTTGGTATCAACACGATGAGTTAGTTTATGTGTGAGCCTAGGAAGGTTCATCGGGTGGCCGCAAACACATTTTGCGATACTTGCAGGGACAAAGGATTGCGTCCGACTAGAGGCAAAGGATGGAGTGAGATTGGCAGTTAAGCACCGATTCCGATTGGGCAGTGCTGTGCTTCGATAGGAAGAGCACTTCGTAGGCGTCGTTTTGGGTTTGGTTCGGCAAAGGGTGTCATGGTTCACCTATAGCACAAGAGCATTGAGTTCATGGAAGCAGTAGCATATGGTAGCCGCCTAGCTAGTTGTGAGGCCATCCGGCTTTGCAAGATGTTGTTTGGCTTATTTGGTCGCCCGTTGAGACCTTCGTTGATTTACCGTGATAATAAGAGTTGCATTAAACTCACCGAGAATCCGCATTTCATGACAGTCAAATCATATCGGGATCAAATATCATTTCATCGCAGACTATGTTCGTAAAGGAGCGTAGCTTCAGGTGATATTCCACCATATATATCGTGATATTCTTACCAAAGCCTTACCATCAGGCAAGCATGTCTACTTCGTAGACAAGATGTGTGTGGTGAGGAACACCTTCCTTGCAAGAGGGAGTGTTGAAATTTGCACGGAGACGTGGTTCCCTAAGGCTTGATTCCTAACAGTGGTGCTGTCCAAAAGAATTTAATTTTTCCTAAAGTGACTTTAATTTCCTTATAAAGTCAAATCTAATTTAAAAGTGACTTTAAGTGATAAAGTTACTAAAGTCTAATTTTAAAGTGACTTTTAATAAAGTCAATGTAAAATTAGAAAAGTGAAAAGTACTTTGGAAATAAATGACGAAGTGGGTCTTTATTAAAGTGGGGTGAATTAAAAATAGAAAGAGATTAAATGAGCATTTAATCTGTCCTTTATCTCAATCTATCTCGCCCATTAGATTTAGGGATTCCCAAAAGTCACTTAGGTTAGGTTAAAGGAGGAAAAGGAGGAAAAATACCCATTCTTTCATGAGCAAACATTGAGAGAAGGAGAGCAAGAGAGCAAGGGAGATTGGGCAGTTGAGGAGAAGGGAGGCATAGCCTTGGCACACATTCCAAGGCAACATTTCACAAGACCGCATGCAATTGATTTAGAAAATGTCATGGAGGTAGATTTTTGGCACGATTGAGGAAGGAAGGTCAGGATAAGAGGGCCGTACAGTGTTTTGCAGAGCAACATATTTTCACAGACGAGGAGAAGAAATTTGAGGGAGGTTGTACAACAAGTGGTTGTACCTTTTGGCATACATTTCGAGGCCGAAATTGTACAAGAACATTTTGTGGCAAATCCTTGCACGCATTTCAAAGGTGCCGTACAATGTAAAGATTTAAGGCTGGAATGGCACAAAATCGAGGAGGCCGTAGACAACATTTATTGCTACTTTGATTTTCACTGTTGCACATTTTCCGAGGCGGTTACACGGAAAACGAGATAAGTTGTAAAAGTGTGTTTGCTGATTTTTTGCCGAATATTTCTCTCACCGTAAAAAGTATTTTCCATAAATAAGAAGGAGCTTTCGAACCGGTTTTCAAGAGCGGGTTTTTCCAGGTCATGTTGACCAAAATATCCGTGTCAAAATGTGTGAATCACTCGCTTTTATGCTTGCCGATTTTTAATTCGCATTTTCCAAGATTCCTCGAAAATTTCCAGAATTTGTGTTTTCAGTACCATTTTTCCAGTTTGTTAAATGTATGGATATGGGAAAGGGCATTTAACTATTTTGGAGTAATACATGGAAAACTGAAAACCGGGGTGGGAAACTATAAATTTTACACTAATAAGATAGGAAAGGAGCAATGCTAACCATTGCGCTATGGAGTCATAGTAGGATTGAATGGAAATGTGCGAAGGTTCAAGAGTGGTCCATGGGGTAAGTCATCTATGTCAAAGGACCTCTTTAAGTTGATTTTATGGAATGGAATGAAACAATAAGAAAGGGAATTAAATGTATGAAGAACAAAGAGCAAATTTCTAAGATCGTGTAAGTACTTTGAAAACTATCCCGCTTTTGGCATGCACTTAAGAAAGACATAAAAGTAATCTAAGATTAGGTAAGTACTTTGAAACTAGCCTACTTTCGATGCACTTTCAATAGAAACATTTAAAAACACATAGAATAGCTTAAGATCAAGTAAGGAATTTGAACCTATCCCGCTTTCTCAAAGATATTCAAAGGGGAAATATTCAAGATAAACATAAAAGTAGTCTAAGATCAAGTAAGGAATTTGAACCTATCCCTTTCAACATACTTCAAGGGAAACTTTCGTACAACTTTTGGAGAAAGAACTAGAGACAAAAAGCAAACCATACACTTTCCTAGTTTAACTCTACTAGCATGAAATGAAAATAACATTCAAGAACAATGTTTAAAGTTTAGACAATAAGACGTGGAACACCAACATTCCTTATCCGTTTCGACTATATTAAATCATTCTTAAATACACAATTGGAGGAAAAACATAAAGATAAAGCTTATCGTTGAGAGTAGGATACTTTTAACAAGTAAATCCTAGCTCTATATTTGCTATTCTTTATCAAAGAAGATGGACGTAATGGAACAAAAAGGAAAATAAAATTTACAATAAGAAAAACATCACCATTGACATAGACCAGATCCCATAAATCAACTGTATTTGATGTTCAAACCCGCTTACAATCTTCAAGTCCAAGTGGGTCTCACAAACCTTCAAACTTCATCTCAACTTAGGTATCTTCAATTACAAATAGAGCTTACAGCCTTTCAAAACTATTTACATGCAAATGATATCTCGCAGACCAACCTTTTTCTCATCTTCTACAAAAAGGGTTTATAGAAGAAATGAGGAGGTGGGATGAGAGAAAAGATCTCTAGGCTTAATTAATACAAGCCATCGTTCTGCCTCGAGGGGGCTCAATGGAGAAGCTTTCTCGATATTTCTTCTCGTATTAATTGATTTTCATTATGTATTAAGCATGTTGGTCAGATTTTGTTGACTTAAAACTCTCGGGGGTGAGTTAGCAGCACTCTCGCCGCCTTTAGAAAAAAATATCACCGATCGAAGTAATAATCTCCGCTTTCTTGATTGCTTTGAGGTGGCTTTTGGTAGCCGGAGAGGATTCAATTAGCCTTTGATGTGGCAAAGGAGGCTTTTCGAACCGATAGATTTCTTTGTTTCACCTAAAACACCTTAATCAGCCTTTGCCTCGTGTTTTGGGCCTAATTAGGCTTAATTTTTGTCTTCTGTGTCTTCATACCGTTTAACCGTGTGATTAGGCCTTTTGATAGTCCAATTTATGCCTTAATCCCTCAAAAACTCGTGTTAAAGCCTTTAAATATTGATTTCTCGCTTATGATCTAATGTCGTAACACCGATACTCTTTTCTCGATTAAGGT
This sequence comes from Pinus albicaulis, assembly GCA_034641835.2. Lineage (NCBI taxonomy): Eukaryota > Viridiplantae > Streptophyta > Pinopsida > Pinales > Pinaceae > Pinus > Pinus albicaulis. The sequence continues at coordinate 479,502,449 of CM076580.1, forward strand.
TTTCTCGTGCTTTGTTGCTTCACAGTGTGCAGAGGGTTTAATAATGTTACCAATGTTCATGAGACATGGGTAAAATCATGATGTAAACCCTACAGATTAATTTTCTTCTGCGGAAGCATTGCCTCGCGGATTGTCATCTCGTTTTCACTTCATTTTAAAACTATGGAAAAGCTTTAAAACTCCGCAAAAATACACAAAAGTTATGAAAAATCGTTGAAAGAATCGGTTAAGCTACTTTGGGGGTGAGGTTTAATCGTGGCCATTGATCCGTATCAATCGATGATCGAGATTGATGGGTTTGATGGGGAGCACATTGAAGAGATTAATCTTAATCTTAATCAACGGCTCGGACTTAATCAATCGGGGAATTTATAATGCGGAGGGGGTAATAATATAATGAAATGGAAGAAAATGTAATGAAAACGGGAAAAAGTCTTTGGAGGAAGCACAAAGGGGCTAAAATGAATCGGTAAAGATTAGATCTGTGATTGATTTGGTTTCGACGTACGGTTATGATCTATAGATCAAGTTTCTTGGAGAATGATGCAGGGCAAAGACTCGGGGTTGAGGTCTAATATGAGCAGGATCAAAAAATAGACGGCTAGGGTTAAAAACCGGAAAGCAAATGCAAAATGGAGAAGGGTGGTAAAACAGAAAATCGCCGGTGGTATTCGTGCAACTTCCGAGGTGGTTTTGAAATCTCCCCAAAAAAACGCGATATGCTTCACCGATTGACACGTGTCCCTTAGAAACCACTTTTTTCGCATTTTTTCTTTGCGTTAAACCCCCGGATGAAAAAAATGCGAAACTCGACCGTGAGCTTGCTTGACAGAGGGACAACATCCAACGGTGTGGATCACATGCGATGGAGGAAGATGCATGGGCGTAAAGGCAGTGAGTCAAATGGTGGCGAGATCCCCGACCGTTGGATCTTGGGAATGGACGGTCGAGATATATTGATGGGGAGAAATGAAAAGGGCGAAGTGCTAAGAGCTGAAGAAATGTGGACCGTCCGACGGGAGAAGATCAACGATGGAGATTTCGACGGGGCAGATCGCACCCAGAGGGAGGAAAAAAACCAAGTGACAATGGAATGCACCGATGCGATTAAGCGCGGGCCGTCGCATCTAAGAGAGATCAACGGTGGAGATTTAATCGCGGGTGTGATGGTAAGGGCCTTTGGGTGGAGCGCGATCCAATCCGAGCCGCCGTCGGTTCTTCGTGGATTCGACGGCCGAGATTTACCTGGGGATCGACATCGGGGAGGCGAAAAGAAGAAAGGCTAAAGGGAAGAGTTGCGATACATGGAGTCGATGGCCGTCGACCACAGAGATCAATAGCCTAGATTTGTTTTAAAAACACATCGTCTCCAAGTTTTATAAAAACAAAGGAAAATAAGGTTTGGGAAGGTTTTTTTTAGTGTTTTTAGTGTCTGATTGCGAGGCTATTGTTTTGTGAAGAAGGCGAAAGAGATCGGGGTTTAAAAATAAAAGGGCTTAATCGCATCGAAGTTTTTGAAAGTAAAAGGCAAATAAGGAAATAAGGAAATAAGAAAACCCCGATTGCGATTGCGTGACGAAGTTAGCTCCCGGTTACATCTTTCGGTCTTATGTGGAGAAAAGGAGCTAGATAAGGCCAAATGGGCTTAAGGCCTTAATAGAGAAATGGGTTTTTTAGGCCAAAATGAAGGTTTTTCAAGGCTTTTTTGGCTTTCGGTTGAAGGAAAAAGTGGTTTTAAACCTCAAAATGAATTTTCACAGTTTAAAGGGATTTTTCGAGGATTTTAAAGGGGAATGGAGGTTTAAAAGGTGAAAAGAAAGTTTTATGAAAAAAGGATAAAAACGAGTGAAAGGGGGAGTTTTGGGCGTACTTTCTCGTGCTGTTAGCGTTCTTTAGGAGTAATAATGGAGCAACAAAGTGAAGATTATCTCGAGGTAAAATATCATAAGACTAAGAACTAACAATTTGTTCATGAATTGTTTCTCAAAGGCTAAAAATATTTTAGCCACCATTTGATAGGAAAATTCTTTATGTGTACAATAAATGCTCCAAATTGGGATGGCAAGCCCTTGGAGGTGTCAAGAACCTCGGCATGTCTTCCGGAAGCCGATTAATGCCTCATCCATTGCTGCAATTTTCCTTCCTTCGATGATCTTCTTTTTCTCCTCGACAATGTTAGTAGCCATTAAAAACTATGGAATTCTATCAAAACAAGATTTCTACCTACCCAATCCTAATGATATAACATTTTTCTTCTTTCGCAGTGCATTTGGATTGGAAACTTTACAAACATTTTATTCTTGAAAGCATAAAACTAGTCTATTTCTACCTTTATTTCTCCATGGAACTCGCATTAAGCGTTGAGTTCATAAGATTCTCTACCTAACTACACTCCGTCGTGATTAGGACTGCTTGACGAATTTATTCTCTAAATTTAATATAGAAATTTAAAAGTAGCATGTTTTAAAGATTGAACAGCCTAACTTGTTGTTGGTCTAAGTGTAAAGAAAGCCGCACATAGACTAAAATTTAAAAAATAAAGCAAAATGGTGAAGGCTTAAGATTTGAAAATCAAACATCCTTCATTATTTTTCAACTCTATTTTGGATCTCGTTTGAGATGTTCTCTCTCTTTGTTCTCTCCGGTTCAATTTTTGGGCATATTAGAACTAGTTTGCTTCTATCCTTGGCTCAATATTTGGATTCAGTTAGAGCCATTCTTTCTTTTTGGGAATTCATAGGTTCGCATTTTGAGCTTGTTTCAACCTCTTTTCTTCTATCCTAATCTAACGAATCGATAAGCCAAGATTAAGTTGTTTGGAAATTATATTTCACTAACCTATCAACAAGAAATTCAAAACTAATTAGTCATGATTAGGCTATATGACCAATCTAGGATTGTGTTTTTAGGAGTGGCATTTGAGCTTGCACACTTTCGTACTTTGTTTTTTCGTATGGGGTCGTACTTTTCTTGTTTTTTACAATCCGCTCTCTTTTTCTTTTGTATTGTTTTTTTGGCTTTTTTCATATTCTAACTTTGAATGCATGGATGGATATGATATTCACAATGAGAAAAAATAAAAAGGATTCCAAACCGATATGGTCAAGAAAATAATGTTTGAGCATCTTGCCACTGACAAAAGGACCTCCAAAAGTCTACCCATTCAATTCTTGCAAGAAATAAGCATTGTTACTACAGTAGAATGAATAAGATAAGGGCTAAGCCATAAGTTATCAAATTTCCCATGCTTGCCCTTATCTTCTCCTTGAATCCAACTTTAAAACTTTGTCACTAATGTTGAAATTATTGAAGCCATTCCTTCTATCAAATCAGCCTTCTTAATGCTTTCCGTTTTTGGTAATGCTCTGTAGACTTCTCCGGTTTGTTGAAGATGTATAGTCCGATTTATTCTCCTTGTCATATCATTATCCTCGTAATTTATTTCTTGGATCAGCCTTCAAGGACTGGCACTCTTAGATCGTTGGAAAAATCGCATCTCGCTCCATAGGCAAGCCGGTAGGGTGACATTCCAATTGATTTTCGAGTGTTAATCATTGCACCTCAAAGAGCATGTACTAGCTTTGTGTGCCATGATTTCTTATTGTCTTCAACAACTTCTTGATTATATTTACCAAAATCTTGTTTGAGGATTCTCGTCACCATTACCTTGAGGGTAATAAGTAGAATGGCCCAATGTAATCCGATATTTGTGATAGAATTCAACCATATTTTTGGATCCAAATGCAACAGTTGATGACAAAGGATAATCTTCCTAGACATCCAAATCTAGATAGGATATGGTTTTCAAGGAATTTTATAATGACAAGAGTTTTATTGGCTTGCCTAGAAGGGATGGCTTCTATCCATTTGGTAAAGTAATATGTCATAGTTGAGAATCCATCTATGTTGGGCAACATGAGGGTGGATGGATTTCTCCTATGAAGTCTAGACCCCAATGTTGAAAAGGAGCTTCAATGTTGATTGGATGCAAGGGTAAGGGAAGTAATTTCTTTTTCCTTCAAAGAGTTGGCACTTATGACAAAAATAATAATTTTATGGACATCTTGAAGAGGGTGGTATTAAAAGTAACCAAACTCTCCTCTAAGGATTTTATTGCGCTGTCTTCGAATAGAGGTGGCCTCCACATTCTCCTTCATGGAACTCATGCTTGATCTTATCTCTGCATCATTCTTCGGCAAACATTTAAAAACAATCCACTAGCATTTTTCCAATATAGACATTTATCTAAAATGCAAACGTAGTTAACAAAATTTTCTCAACTTTAAAAATCTTGCCTTCATTTTTGACAAACTAGGAGGTGTATTCAAATTGAGCAAAACATATGAAATATCAACATACCAAGATGAAAATAGAAAATGATCTTCAAGAATGGGAGTTGGTAACTCCTCCGTTCATCTAATGCATCTATCATGTTTATATCAAGAGCTTCAAAATTAGACCTGCCCATTAATCTTGCTAGTCCTTGGCCTTTATGAGCTTAGTGGGCTTGATCTCTAAATCATATTCAAGTATCATAGCGATCCACTTTCCTCTTTTTGGTTATCCGGGTCCCGTGTTAAAATGTCTTTCACAAGTGAATTTGGCACAAAGGCAATTATGTGGGAGTGTAAAATTTAAACTCAAGTCTTTTAAAGGCTTTGACTAAGGCAAAGGCTTGTTTTTCCATGATGTTATACTTCAGATGTGCATCTCTCAATGCCTTGCAAAAGAATGCAATGTGTTGCTCTTGTCCCTGTGGATTTTTCTGCAATAGAATAGCAGCCACTGTATGTTTCGATGCAAATTAAAAAATGTAAAAATATTTTGAAAAATCAAGACTTATGAGAACTGGTGTTTTGGTTAATGCTTGTTTCACCAGCTCAAAAGATTTCTTTGCTTCCAAGGTCCATTTAACTCCTTCTCCCTTCTTCAGCATATTTTTAATGTTTTTAAGGAGTTCAGCTAAGTTGGATATGAACCTTCTCAAGAAATTAATCTTTCCAATAAAATATTGAAGTTCCTAGATGTTTCTAGGATGAGTGATTTGCAATGTAGCCTCAATCCTTTTTGGGTCTATCTTTATTCCCTCTTCTGATATGATATGCCCAAGAAGTTTACCTTCTTGGAGACCAAACAAAATTTTCTTGGGATTTAAAGACAATCCAAACTTTCTGCACTTCTCAAAGACTATTCTTAAGTGTTCTAGGTGTTCTTTATCTATTTTGGAAAACACAGTGATATCATTGAGGTAAATAATGATGAAGTAGCCTAGTTCTTCCGAGAATGAAATATCCATGGCTCTCTGGAATGTAGCACCAGCATTCATTAAACCAAAGGGAATTTTCACATACATGAAAGTACCCCAAGGTGTAGTAAAAGTTGTCTTTAATTGATCATCAGGATGTACTAAAATCGGATTGTACCCTGAGAAGCCATCTAGCAAAGAAATTCGTTTAGACCCAACTACTTTTTGTAAAATGTGATCCATCTTGGGTAAAGGGTAGTTTTCCTTCAATGAGGCTTTGCTTAAGTTCCTAAAGTCTATACAAAGCCTTATTTCTTCTACCTTCTTCCTCACTGACACTAAATTAGACACCCATTCTGAATATCTAATAGGAACAATAATACCAGCTTCATACATTTTCTTGATTTCATTCTCGACCAAAGGTAACTGAACATGGTTTATTCTGCGCGGTTTCTTTTTAAATGGCTTTTGGTTTTCCTTGAGAGGTATCTTGTTCTAAATTATTTCAGTGTCATAGGATTTTAGATCCTCATAACTCCATGCGAAAACATCAGAAAATTATTTAAACAACTCTATTTATTTCAGTTTGATGTGAGCTGGTAAAGTTTTATACAGTTTGATCATCTTTGGTTTTAGTTCACTTCCTATATTACACTCTTCAACCTTAGTTTCAATAGGCTCCAGTTTGGGTTTCTTGGCCACATCATTGAAATCAAACAACTCTTCTAAAGGGACCAAACCCTTTGGCCAAATTTGATTGTTAGACTGCAGAGTTTCTAGGTCTTCTTTTGGTAAATCTGCACTAATCTCTATGCTATGTTCAAGCTCATTAGCTAACAAATTTATAACAACAACCTCTGGAGATTTTTCTTCATCAAGTATATTTCCCTCTGTAGAACAATCATCTTCATACTCTGAATCTGAACTTGGTAGCTCAAATTCATTTTTGGACTATAAGAAGTCTTCTATTTGTTTGTCTCCATCAAGCACTTGCCAATATTTTTCATTATCAGGAACAGCTGGTCTAAATTTGATTTGAGTTGTACATTGTTTGGTTTTATAAGGAGTTAGTCATGTTCTAGTAGTAAAAGCTAAACCATTAGCTTGGATATTTTGGTTTCTTGGGACAAAGATAAGTTTAAATTCCTCAAATGTTTTCAATAAATCCATGACATTATTTATATAGGCTCTAAGTATAGGGTGTTTTTTAGTTTATTCCCCATTTACTTGCCTAACTATTAGTTCAGAATCACCATGAACCTTTATTCTTTTGGCCCCTAATTTCTTCAATAAATGCAGGCCTAAAAGGAGGGCTTCATACTCAGCTATGTTATTGGTGCATTGAAAGTTTAATTTGCTGGAATGCCCTTCAGTATGATTGTTCATTGTATTGTGAAGCCACACTCCTACACCTACATCATTCTTGGTGCAAGATCCATCAAAGTTCGTACTCCAAAGAGAACTAGTTTCAGATTCACTGGTTTGACTACTATCCTCTTCATCTGGTGTGCTTTTGGACTTTTCTTGTAGATTAGAACGATATCGAATTTGTTTTATTCCCTCAGGTTTTTCATTTTGTTGAGGAATCTTGTCTTGACTCTTAAGGTTGAAAATCAGTGGATGACTGATTTGCAGCTCTAGACCTGTGATTGGTTTTCTAGGATTTTCTGATTCTGCAAACAACTTGGACACTTCTGTCTTGTCTTCCTCTTTTTCTGTATCTGCCTCGAATTTAGTTAAAGTTTCTTGTTCACTGAATATTTCATCATTGAAAAGGATAAATGAATCAAGGCTTGTGTGAACAGAATAAAGAGGAGAGTTTTGTGGTCTCTCTTGGCTGGTAGCCATGTATTGCATATGGGATTCCCTATAAAGTCTTCTAGTTTGATTGAAAACAGGGATGGTTGCATATGTCATGTCCATATGCATTGTTACTTGTAACTTAGCTCCCCATGATCTTGATAACAACATACCATACTTGTGGGGTACATCAGCCACTACAATATCCATTACTAAACATTTGGATGGAATTTGTGCTAAGTTTACACAGAGGTCTTTGATCAAACCTAAAAATTTCACTCTGCTTGAGTCAAAGGAGTAAAAATCTTTGTAAGGTCCAGTGATTTCAAGGCCTAGGCTCTCCATTACAGCTTTGGGAATTAAGTTATGAGAGGCCCCTAAATCATGCATAGCGTTGTGTAAAATCTCGTCATGAATATTTAAACTAACATAAAAAGGAGGAACTGGTCCTTCCTGATATCTACCCTCAATCTTAGGACCAAATATGAGCTCTGGTTGGTCATCATTAAGATAGACAGTCTCATTATTTTCTTCTATGTTAAAAGCCTTCAAAATTTGTGATATATATACATCTTGGGAAGCTAATTTAGTAAGAGGAACAGAGATTTTGATTCTAGCAATTTCCTGCTCCAAAATAAAAGGTATCTGATTTCTTAAAATGCTTGTTTCAGCCTTATTAATTACCACTCTATCAACAAAATCTGTTTTCTGATTTGCTCTATTTACATTTGTCAAATTTTTTTTTATAGGAGCACTAGCTAAAGTGCTAACGCTGCTAAGATTTTCACTCTGTTTTTCATTAATTTGAGTGCTCTTTTCTTTGTTTTTATCAGAATTTACAGCCATTGTTTTGTCCTTCTGTTTTAAAATTTTGGGTTTATTTATAGGGTTGTTTTGTGCAGATTTGTCAGAGGTTTTAGTTTTGGGAGTTTCCTAATTCTTTCTACTCCCAAGGTCATATTCTTTTGGAGTTTCTATGATAACATTTTCCAAATCTTGATAGTAATATTCATCCTCTGGTCTTTTTTCATCATAGGGTGTGTATAGACCTTGTTTTCTATTGTAATGAACTTCAAAATCATCATTTTCTACTCCCAACATGTTTATGTCATCTTCCTTTGTTTTTTCTATTGTTTCTTCAACCTCACTTACATATTTTTGATGAAAAGGAGGTGTAATTTGTTGATCATTCTCCCTTGGTCTGTTTTGAGGCTGATTTCTTCTGACATTCTGATTTTGGTTTTGAGATTGGTTTCTGTTTTGGAGAGCTAATTGGTTTTGACTTGCTTGTGCTCTCTTAATTATGCTCATTTCTTTCATCATCTCCTCCATCATTCTTTCCATTTTTGAGCTAGATGTGGAAGGTGTAGGTTCCTCTCTAAAGGACACTTTCTTCTCATTCCTCTTTCTTTCTCTTTTCTCCATTAAATTAACTTCCACAGCAAGAGCTCATTTTTTCATATCTTCAGAGTCAAAGGGTCTCTCTATCTCAGCTGATAGGCCATCTCAGGATCAAATCCTTCAGGAAACTTGTTTAAAGCTGAGCCTTGAGGAGGTTTTAGGTCTAGGGGAAGGGCGTTATAAACATTGTTGAACCTAGTGCAATAAGCTTGTACGCTCTACCCAGTGTTCCTTTGGAGATTCTTGTAATCAGAAAGTATTTGGAGAGGATTTTTTCTGACTTCCCATTTATTCAAAAAAAACTGATGGAAGGCTTGGAGATCATTAATATTGTGAGGGGTTAAGCCTTTAAACCATTTTCTTGCTTCTCCCCCTAAGCTTTGAGAAAATAATCTAAGTTTGACAGATTCATCATCAATCTCATTTTTGTCAAAGTAGTCATTCATCTTATCCACATGTTGTGAAGCAGTAGTAGCACCACTGGCATCATACAATGGTATCTTGGACTGATAGTCCTGTGGAAGACTTACTAAGGGTAAAGGAAGGACCAAAGGGGCATACCATGTTGCCATGATAGGGGGTTGCAGTGGATTTACAAGGGGTGGATTAACAAGAGGGAAAGTGGGCCGAAGTGGAGTGTTTTGGAAAATGGGTGTATGGGTAGTAGAAGTGGATGGACCAGTAAGAGATTGTTGAGCTGATCTTGGATGAGAGAAACCTAAATTTTAAAGTAAATGTAAATCAAGTGGTGTAGTTTCTCTACTACTAGGATGTTCACTTTGATTTGGGGATGAAAGTGAAGACTCTAAATCTAGCTGATCTATATCATCAAGTGACCTAGCTCTAAATGGATTTCTTAAGTCAACTTGTGATTCTTGTAAAGCTGCAAGGTTTTCAAGAACATAATTAGCTCTATGGGGTGATCTGGAAACAATTGAAGATTTAACCTTAGGAGACTTCCTAAAAATTCTTTCAGGATTATCAACTATCTCAGGGGGATTTGGGTCAGGGTAGGCTCTAGTATGAATCTTTCTAGGAGCCACTATGCTGTGTTTTTTAGACCCAACTAAACAAGAAAAGTCTAACCAAATATGACAATATTTAAGAGGCTAACTGCTCTTTTGAACAAGAAAAATTTAATCCCAAAGTCCTCTTAACTGAGTTTATAAGATGTTAAAATGATAATGGGTCTTCGCAGTGGATTCTTAAGGTCTCTTTAGGATTGTGGAGTCACCAGGTGGAAATTTTTAGCTCTTTCAGAGGTAAAATGTTTTATGGTCCACCACCATGTTTATTTGAATACAAATCTGACATATTTTTGGGTTTTCTGAGTTATTTCAGTCCTATGGGTTCTAGGAGTGTCCTAAATTAGTTTCAACACTTAGCTACGGTAATGAGACAAAGAAAGTTTACTCTTATGTCTAAGCTAGCTGATCCTTCAAGGTTTGATAAGTTTTTATGAGAATCCTAAGGTTTCCTTAGTTTTTCATTGACTCAAATAAGTTTTATCATGATTACCATTTTCTTAGTAGTGCTTGAAGAAATCTACTTGTACTCAAGGGGTTTTTATGAAGTCTTAAGGGTACCTAAGATGAAATTTGACTCAGTCCCCAGTGGAGTCACTAGAAATGTTATGCCTAGTGGTTTAACTAGATAATATACCAAATTTTCTTGAATCAAGTGTTTTCCTGAGGTACTTAAGAATGTATAGGTGTAATTTTACTCAGAACTCCCCAGTGGAGTCACTAGAAATATTAGCTCCCTATAATTTCAGTAGATTGGCAAGACTAAAGCTGCAGGGAGAACATTTGAACCACTTTGGGATTCTAGGTTCTATCCCTCCTGAATCTAGAGAGGGGTCTCTCTATAAGTGCAAAGATTGATTTATTTTTAAAGCTTTTAAGTATGATTTTAGGCTAGTTATGAAGAACAAGGGTTTTCTTTTGTTTTGGTTGGGCAAAGATATGTGGAGGTGAAGGAAGTCTAAATGAAGGGTGAAATTTATATGTAAGTGAAAGAATGATTTAGCTAAGAAGATAGGCTAAAAATAGCTTCAATCCATTGGGCTATGGAGTCATAATGGGATTTAATTGAAATAGCAAGGTTCAACAGTGGTCCATGGGGCAAGTCATCTATGTCTAAGGATCTCTTTAAGTTGATTTTATGGAATGAAAACAATAAGAAATGAAGAGTAAACAGATGAAGAACAAAGGGCAGCCTAAGATCAAGTAAGTACTTTGAAACTATCCTGCTTTTGGCATGCACTTGAGAAAAACATAAAAGTAATCTAAGATCAGGTAAGTACCTCGAAACTAGCCTACTTTTGATGCACTTTCAATAGAAAACATTTAAAACACGAAAAGAATAGCTTAAGATCAAGTAAGGACTTTCAACCTATCCTGCTTTCAGCATATTCAAAGGGAAAATTTTCAAAGCAACTATTGGAGAAGAAACTAGAGGACAGGGCTAACCATATACTTCCCTAGTTCGACTTTAATTAGTAAAATTTCAAGACAAACAAAGAATAGTCTAAGATCAGGTAAGGACTTTGAACCTAGCCTGATTTCAACATACTCTTAGGGAAACATTCAGAAAACTTTTGGAGATAAAACGAGAGGACAAGGCTAACCATAGACTTCCCTAGTTCAACTTTACTTAGTATAAACTAAAAATAACATTCAAGAACAATGTTTAAAGTTTAGACAGTAGGACGAGGGAATGCCAACATTCCTAACTACTTGGACTAAATTAAATCATTCTTAAATACACAATTGGAGGAAAACATGAAGATAAATATTATTAGTGAGAGTAGGGTACTTGTGACAGTAAATCCTAGCTCTATATTTGCTGTTTTTTATAAGAGAAAATGGACAGAATGAAAACAAAAAACAAAATAACAATTCACAATAAGAAACACATCACTATTGACATATACCAGGATCCCATAAATCAGCTTGAATTTGAATGCTTCAAACCAGTTATAGTCATCAAGTCCAGTGGGTCTCTATAGCTTAAAACTTCTCATCTCAACTTAGGTATCTTCAATTAAAAACAAAGCTTACAGCAGCTTCCGAAAACTATTTACATGCATCAGATATTCAGAGACCAACAGGTATCTCATCTTCTACTAAAGTATTTATAGAAGAAATGAGGAGGTGGGTATGAGAGAAAAGATCTCTTGGATCAATTAATACAAGTTAATGCTTCTCAGCCTTTGAGGGGCTCAATGGAGAAGATTTCAGATATTTCCTCTGTATTAATGGATTTTCATTAAGTGTTAAGCTTGCTGGGAAAATTTTGTTAACTTAAAACTCTTGAGGCGAGTTAGCAATAAATTTGGCTGTCTTTTAGGCAAAATATCACTGAATGAGGCAATAAATCCGCATTTTTTTATTTATAAGGGCGCAGGTGGCGCTTTAGGTAGCTGGAGAGGATTCAATTAGCCTCTGACGTGGCAGTGGAAGCTTCTTGGATTGATAGATTTCATTTTTTTAACCAAAAACACCATTAATTTGCTTTAGATATGTGTTTTAGGCCTAGTTTGGCTTAATATATGTCTTCAGGTCTTCATTATGTCTTTGACTGTGGATTAGGCTTTTGATTTTTTGAATTTATGCCTTAATCCTTCAAAACTGTGTTTAAACCTTAAATTTCTTCACTTTTTCTTTGATTTCATACTATCAAAATGATACTCTTTGGCTGTGGTGTGTGATGTGTTTTCATTGTTGTTGCAGGCACGTAGAGGTTGTATAAAGGCATCAGTGCTCATGAGGCACTGATAAAACATAATTTGGAACCCTGCGGAAAGATCTCTATTATGAATAAGGGCCTGGGGGATCGTCATCCCCGGCCTTTGATTTCCTTTAAGAAACTATGCCAAAGCTTTAAAACCTGCAAAAATACACAAAAAAGTTATAAAATCCTATGTGGATGGGATTAGAATACTTTGGAGGCTTAGGTCAGAGCGTGGCCATTGGATGGAAACATCCGACAGTGAAGATTTCTTGCTGAGATCAAAGGAGAGGTGGTTGGAGTAAAATGAGAGTTTGATTAAGTCCGGGTCGTCAGATCAGATTGATCATCAGCCGAGATTAATCGAGAGCTTATAATACGAAAGGGAAATGATATAATGAAAATGCGAGAAAATATAATGTAAATGGGGAAAAACCTTTATCAGCAGCGAAAAAAGGTTTAAATCGAAGTTTGGGGTCGCAGAATGATCTGGGCTGTTGGATTAGGTTAATTAAACAAGATCGATGGCGGATGTTCCATCGAAGTTCATCGCATTGGGGGAACAACGATGGGAGGGACAATGGATTTGAGTGATGCGATGGGGAAAGGCCAATACAATGGTGTGATCGGGCATATCGCATCGGCGGGGGAAAGAAAATAGGGTAACAAAACGCCGAGGGAAAAAATTCTGATGCGATGTTCTAAAAATATAAAACCTTGCGAATGGGTAAATAAACAGAAAAATAGTGAAAATGAAATGAAAAAGGGTTTTTGGTGGTGGGACTGAGAGTACAGAGGAGGAGATCGGCGGTTTAAATGAGGACCATCAGATCGTGATATAGATCAACGATGAAAAATAAATTGGGAATTGGTAGTCGGAGGGAACAGGGCGTGGCGCTTAAAAGATTTTCCGATGCGCAATTTGCAATTACATGCCAGCCATCAGATCTGGAAACAAGCCCACGGTTAATTGGAGGGTAATGTAGAGTGGGGATGGGCACACAGTGAAATTAGCGCTGATCTTTAGATCTTAAGGGATCAACGGCTTGGAATGAAGCGGAGGCCATTAGACCAAATAACCATCACATCGGAGATTTTCAGATAACAAAAGAAATGCACTCGTAACAAACACCTGATTGCGATTGGCGCCCAGGGGCTTAGCGCCTGGTCCTGGGAGTGGGTTATATGGTGGGGAAGTGGTTTAGGGGGTTTTAGCCGAAAGGGGCCTAACGCCTAATCACATTGGAAAATTTGAAGGGAACAAACAAAGGATTTGTTTATTTATTTGCGATGCGAGATTCCGACGATCGTCGATCAGGGAGTAGATCAACGTTTGGTTTTCGTCAAAACAATGAACCAGCGGGTTCTATTTAAAACATAGAAAAGTTGGGTTTTATGAAGATATAAAGGAAAAAACAAAGAAATGAAGGTTTACAGCGGGGGTGTGGACCCTCTAAGCGCCTAGTTGTGGGGCTTATGGTTTTGTGAAAAAATGAAAGGATCGAGGGCCTTTTTAAAGGAAAGGGCCAAATCACATCGTAGTTTTTAAAAGAAAAAGGCGAAAAGGAACATAGAACGCCCTTATTGTGATTGCATGATGGGGGTTTAACTGTGGGTCACAGCTCTGGTTTTATGCGAAAAAGGAGCTAGGGGCTAAGGCCAAAGGGGCTTAAGGCCTTAGTAGAAAAAATGAGTTTTTAGGCCAAAATGAGAGATTTTAAATGCTTTTTTTGGCTTTTGGTAGAAGGGGAAAAAGGGGTTTTTAAACCTTCCAAAGGATTTTTCAAAGGTTTAAAGGGAATTTCGAGGGAATGAGGGGTACATGAAATGTTTTATGAATGAAATGGAGAAGAGAAAATTAGGGAAAATTGAACTTTTCAGTAGTCTTTTCCTTTGGTAAACATCAGATTTTATGAGGGAAACATCAGTGAAGGTTTTATGAAGGAAAAATAGACATCATTAAGGCTTCAAGAACTCACAATTTGAAAATGAATTGTTTCTTGAAGTCTAGAAAAGATCTAGCCAACATTTGATATGACAAATTTTTATAGGTGGCTAACAATAGTGAAGGTTAAGGTTAAGTTAAGGGTAAAGTCAAGGTTATGGTTAGGTTAAGGGAAAAGTTAAGGTTAAGGTTAGGTTAAGGTTAAGGTTATATTTAAGGTCAATGTTAAGGTTATGTTATAGTGAAGGTTAAGGCTAAGTTTAGGTTATGTTAACTATAACCTAACCCTAACCTTGACCAAACCCTTAACCTTAACTTGACTAAACTGGTAACTTTAACATAAATTATCCTTAACCTTTACCTTTACCTTAACTTTAACCTTATCCTTAACCTAACCTTAACCTTGACCTTAACTATAAACTAACCCAAACCTTAAACTTTACCTAACCTTAACCTTAACCTTGACCTTAACCTTGACCTTAACATTAACCTTAATCTTAACCTTAACCTTAAACTTATCTTACCCTTAACCTTAACTTATCCTTAACCTTAACCTTAACCTCAAACTTGACCTAACCGTAACATTAACCTTAACCTTAACTATAACCTAACCCTAACCTTAACCTTCACTATCACCTAACCTTAACCTTAACCTTAACCTAAGTCAGGTTAAGGTTAGTCAGGTTAAAGGTTAAGGTTAAGGTCAAGGTCAAGGTTAAGGTTAAGGTTATAGTCAAGGTTAAGGTTAAGGGTAAGGTTAGGGTAAATTCATGTTAAGGTTAAGGTTAGGGTTAAGGTTAGAGTTAGGTTAAGGTTAAGATAAAAATAAGGTTAACGTTAAGGTTAGGTTAAGGTTAATGTTAAGGTTAAAGTTAAGGTTAGGGTTAGGTTAAGGTTAAGATAAGGATAAGGTTAAGGTTCATGTTAGGGTAAAGGTTAAGGTTAAGGTTAAGGTTAAGGTTAATTTAATGTTAGCCTTGACCAAATCCTTAACCTTAACTATAACCCAACCATAACCTTAACCAAACCCTTAACCTTAACCTTGAATTTACCCTTAACTTAGCCTTAACCTTAACCTTAACTGTAACCTTAACCTTACCTTAACCTAGCTAAACCTTAACCTTGACCTTGACCTTAACCTTAACTTTACCTTAACTTTAAGGGTTTAGTTAGGTTAAGGGTTTGGTCAAGGTTAGGGTTAGGTTGAGGTTAAGGGTGAAGGTTAAGGGTAAGGTTAAGGTTAAGGTTAGATTAAGGGTAAAGTTAAGGTTAAGGTTAGGGTTAAGGTTAGGTTTAAGGTTAATGTTAAGGTCAAGGTTAAGCTAAAGGTTAAGGATAAGGATAGGGTAAGTTTAAGGTTAAGGTCAAGGTCAAGGTTAAGGTTAAGTTAGGTTAAGGTAAGGTTAAGGTTACAGTTAGGTTAAGGTTAAGGTTAAGGTTAGGTTACGGTTAATATTAGGTTAAGGGTAAAGTTAAGGATAAGGTTAGGTTAAGGTCAGGGTTAAGGTTAGGGTAAGGGTAAAGTCAAAGTTAAGGTTAGGTTAAGGGTAAGGGTTTGGTCAAGGTTAAGGTTAGGTTATAGTTAAGGTCAAGTTAAGGTTAGGTTATAGTTAAGGTCAGGTTAAGGTTAAGGTTAAGGGTTTGGTCAAGATTAGGATTAGGCTATAGTTAAGGTTAAGGTTAAGGGTAAAGTTAATGTTATAGATAAGGTTAAGGTTAGGTTTAGGTTATAGTTAAGGTTAAGATTAGGTTAAGGGTAAAGTTACGGTTAAGGTTAGGGTTAAGGATAGGGGAAGGTTTTAGTTAAGGTTAAGGTTAAGGTTAGGTTAAAGTTAAGATAAGGTTAAGGATTAGGTTAAGGTTAAGGTTAAAGCTAGGTTAAGGGTAAAGTTAAGGTTAGGTTAGGTTAAGGTTAAGGTTAAGGTTAAGGGTTTGGTCAAGGTTAGGGTTAGGTTATAGTTAAGGTTAGGTTAAGGGTAAAGTCAAGGTTAAGGTAAAGGTTAAGGGTAAGGTTAAGGTTACAGGTTTATTCAGGTTAAGGGTTTGGTCAAGGTTAGGGTTAGGTTAAGGTTAGGTTAAGGGTAAAGTCAAGTTTAAGGTTATGGTTAAGGTTAAGGGTAAGATAACTTTAAGGTTAAGGTTAAGGGGGTAAGGTTAAGGTTAAGGTTAAGGTTAAGATTAAGGTTATGATTAGGTGAAGGTGAAGGTTACGGTTAAGCCAATGTTAATATTAAGGTTAAGTTAAGGTTAAGGGTAATATAATGTTAAGGTTAAGCTTAAGCTTAATATTAGGTTAAGGGTAAAGTCAAACCTTAACCTTAACCTTCCCCTACACTTAACCCTAACCTAAACCTTAACCTTAACCTTAACCTAACCTTAACGATAACCTTAACCTTAACTTTACCCTTAAACTAACCTTAACCTTACCCTAACCATAACCTTAACTTTACCCTTAACCTAATCTTAACCTTAACCTAAACTTAACCTTGACTTTACCCTTAACCTAACCTTAACCTTACCTTAACCTTTACCTAATCTTAACCTTAACCTTAACCATAACCTTAGCCTTAAACTTAACCTTAACCTAACCTTAACCTTGACCTTAACTATATATAACCTAACCATAAACTTGACCAAACCCTTAACTTTAATCTTAACCGAACTAAACCTGTAACTTTAACCTTATCCTTACCCTTAACTTTAAATTATCCTTAACCTTAACCTTAACCATAGTCTTAACCTTAGGTTAAGGTTAAGGGTAAGGTTATGGTTAAGGGTAAAGGTTAAGTTTAAGGTTACAAGTTTAGTCAGGTTAAGGTTAAGGTTAAGGGTTTGGTCAAGGTTAGGGTTAGGTTATAGTTAAAGTCAAGGTTAAGGTTAAGGTTAAGGTTAAGGTTATGGTTATGGTTAAGGTTAGGTTTAAGTTAAGGCTAAGGTTAAGGTTAAGGTTAGGTTAAGGTTAAGGTCAAGGTTAAGGTTAAGGTTATGGTTAAGTTTAGCTTAAGGTTAAATTTAAGGTTAAGGTTAAAGTTAGGTTATAATGAAGGTTAAGGTTAAGACACGTAACCTTATCCTTAACATTAACCTTAATCTTAACCTTAACCTTACTAGCCCCATAACCTTAACCTTAACCTCAACCTTAACCTTAACCTTAACTAACCTAACACTAACCTTGAAAAAACCCTAACCTTAACCCTAACCCTAACCCTAACCTTAAGCTTAACTTTACCCTTAACCTAAACTTAACCTTAACTATACCCTTAACCTAATATTAACCTTAACCTAAGCTTAATCTTACCCTTAAACTTGACCTTAACCTTAACTTAACCTAACCTTAACCTTAACCTTAACTATAAACTAACACTAACCTTGACCAAACCCTTAACCTTAACCTTATCTTAACCTTATCCTAACCTTAAACTTAACCTTAACCTAACTATAACCTTACCCTTAGCCTTAACCTTGACCTTAACTATAACCTAACCCTAACCTTGACCAAACCCTTAACCTTAACCTAAACCTAACTAAACCCGCAACCTTAACCTTAACCTTGCCCCCTTAACCTTAATCTTAACCTTAACTAAAACCTAACCCTAACCTTAACCAAACCCTTAAGCTTAAGCTTAAGCTTAACCATAACCATAACCATAACCTTAACCTAACCTTAACCTTAATATTAACATAACTTTAACCTTAACCTAACCTTAACCTTAACTTTAACCTAACTATAACCTTACCCTTAACCTTAACCTTGAAATTAACTATAACCTATACCTAACCTTGACTGTAACCTAAACATTAACCTTAACCTAACCTTAACCTTAACTTTACCTTAACCTTGACTTTACCCTTAAACTAACCTTAACCTTAACTTAACCCTTAACCTTGACCAAAAATTTAACCTTAACCTTAACCTTAACTTTACCCGTCACCTAATCTCAACCTTAACCTAACCTTAACCCTGATTTTACCCTTAACGTAACCTTTACCTTATCCTTAACCTGAGGTTAAGATTATGGTTAAGGTTAAGGTTAAGGGTAAGGTTAATGGTAAGCTTAGGGTTAAGGTTAGGGTAAGGTTAGGGTTAGGTTAAGGTTAAGGTTAGGTTAGGTTAAGGTTAGGTTAAGGTTAAGGTTAAAGTAAGGTTAAGGTGAAGGTTAAGGTTATGGTTATGGTTATGGTTAAGGTTAAGGTTAAGGTGAAGAGTAAAGATAAGCTTATGGTTAAGGTTAAGGTTATGGTTAGGTTATAGTTAAGGTTAAGCTTAGGTTAAGGTTAAGGTTAGGTTAAGGTTAGGTTAAGGTTAAGGTTAGGTTATAGTAAAGGTTAAGGTTAAGATAAGGTTAAGGTTAAGGTTATGGGTTTGGTCAAGGTTAGGGTTAGGTTATAGTTAAGGTCAAGGTTAAGGTTAGGTTATAGAGAAGGTTAAGGTTAAGGTTAGGTTAAGGATAAGGTTATGGTTAAGGTTAAGGTTAATGTTTGGTAAAGGTTAAGGTTAAGGTTAATGTTAAGGGTTTGGTCAAGGTTAGGGTTGGGTTATAGTTAAGGTTATAGGTTTATTCAGGTTAAGGTTAGGGTTAAGGGTTTGGTCAAGGTTAGTGTTAGGTTCAAGTTATGGGTTTAGTCAGGTTAAGGTTAGGTAAGGGTTTGGTCAAGGTTAGTGTTAGGTTCAAGTTACGGGTTTAGTCAGGCTAAGGTTAGGTTTAAGGTTAAGGTTATGGTTAAGGTTAAGGTTAAGGGTAAAGTCAAGGTTAAGGTTAAGGTTAAGGTTCGGTTAAGGGTAAACTTAAGGTTAAGGTTAAGGTTTGGTCAAGGTTAGGGTTAGGTTATAGTTAAGGTTAAGATAAGTGTTACACAGTAATTTTTCACCGTCCCTACCATTCCCCGTCCTGCATAATGGACGACCCATTTTGTGACCTGTGAACATTTTCATGCCTTGAAAACATCATCAATGCATTCCTCTAAGCATGAGCGTCAATTTCCCTAAAGACATCTCCTCGCAAAAAATCATGAAAACATCTCCTTTTGCATTGGCGCGGGCAGACAGTTCATTACTCACGCCAATGGGGAAAATCCTACAAAGAGGCCGTGCCAACTGGTGCTCTGTCCCAGAGCAGTAGTTGTGCCAGCCAATTTAAGGAGTTTTTTTTAGATAAAGGTGGCGGAAGTTGTGTTTCAACGAACTCAGAAACCATTGCCTATCTTGAGTTGGGAGGTTTGGCTGCGGGAGTTCTATGGAAGGGAAGTGGTTTGCCACCTCCCATGGAACCTTCCTTGTTGATAGGGCCAATCCCACAATAATAGGGATCCCAAATCCCTCCTTCCCCATCTATAAAAGCCTGCTCAATTCCATGGAAAGCTAGTCTTGAAGTGCCTAAGCTTTGAATCTCCAAATTCCCAAGAGCCTTTGTGCTGTAAGAGCCCTCTTTCTTCCCTTAAGGCCGACTCAAGTAAGGAGACTATCGTCGAGAGAATTTGGAGAGGTTTTCCCTTTCCCTGGCGAGCTTTGCGAGACGTGAATGACTGGAGACCCATCTGAAGGAGACCACGATGTCAGAACATTGGTTGTAATCTCTTTCGATTGTTAATTAATGAATGATTACGATTCTGGTTCCACTCTGTTTTCGATTGTGTTAATATGGGTAGTATCCTTTCTGACTGATATTTAGTTGCGTATGCTGGATTTTATGATTGTATCTATTTGTTTCTTGCATGTGCAGGTGTCCATGCACAGAGATCGTGGAGGATCGTGATCTGCCGAGGCTGAGGAACGGGAACGCTCTCTTCTTCAGATCATAGCATTGGATTCCAGGTAGGCCTCCATCTTTGGTCTTTTCATTCGTTACTAGGAACTTGCTCGTAACATTTCGTGATTGTTGCTAGACCCCTGCTGGGCTAGTAGGGATCGCCTTTGTCCGCAGAGGGGATTTACCTCCTCAACAATTTGGCGACTCCACTGGGGAACGTCTAGATTTCACTGTCTCATTTAGATTGTCTTGTTTTGATTATTTTATTATTTTTCCTTGCTTGGTGAGCCTTCTGGGTTGGGTTCTTTTGCTTTTTTTTTGCTTCTTGGTTTGCTTAGTTTACATTGATCTGCTTCTGGAGTAGCTCTTTCTTGTTTTTGGCTGAGAAAATTGACTGGCGTGCTTTTTAGCCCGACAGTCGCACCAATTGGCGCATGTTGCTTTTGTTTAGCCCGCGCCAATTGTTTTCTGGCGCCAGTTGCAGCCTTACAGTCGCGCCACTCCTGTAAGGTTTTTGAGTTTGCTCAGTTTTGAGCTCTCTGGGTCTGGTCAGTGCTTTTCTTCTTGATTTTCCGACTACCTGAGTGTGTTGGAGTCCTGTTTGACTGGGAAATTTCCTCCGTCCTTTGGTTGTTTGCTTTTATCTATCGATTTCACGTTTTAAGCCCTAGGGCATCTAGTGGCTTTGTGTATCGAACCCTCCTTGGGAGTTTTGGTGTTTCGTTTGTCCAGTCGACTTTCTGATTGCTCCTCCGCATCCTCTTAGTAGTTGTTCACTATTTTGTTGCAATTTTTGGGTGATTGCTCATTCCTTCATTCAAATTTCGTTTGCTCTTGCTTTGGGCCTAGATCACACAGTCCATTGGAGCCTTTGAGTCTTTTTCTTGGTTTTGAGAGACTTTGGTCAATTTGGGATTTGATTGCTTGTGTCATTGAGTGAAATTCGTTCGTTTTGCTCTCTCAATATTTTTTCTCAAGTTGTTCCGTTTGTTTTCAATTTGTTTAGTGCATTTAGCTATCAAATGTTGAAAATTAAAAAAAAAAATCTCTTGTGCTCTTGGTTGAATTAGTGCAAATTGAAATTTTTCGATTTTACTAGTAATTAGTGATTTGAATGAAAAGTTTTCAATTTCATTAGTTGCATTAAGAGATCTCATTTTTTGTCTTCCGATCATTTGGTTTGTGTAAAGACTCTCAACTCTTCTGTAGCTAGTTTTCATCGAACAAAATGGTCTACTGTGGCATGTAGCTTTGCATTTAGGAGTTTTTGAAACAATAAATTCGTTAGGGCCTGAAAATTGAAACCTAATTGAAGATCAACTTTAAAATATATTCAATTAACCTAAGGCAGCATTGAAATCTAACGAAACATATTTAGAGGTCTAGGCTAGAGACGTGTTCCGGCGTCTTTAAAACTAGCAGTTGTCGTTCGCCTTTTGGCTTTAGACAGCGCTAGTACGGACTTGTGCTACCCGTACTGTCGCGTATATAAAGGGATACCCCTCTAGGTTTTCAATCCTTTATCCACAGTAAGCCGAGTCTGCCGCCATGTACCCATGATACACCGAACACAGCATTCGGGGAGATTTCCTGCACGTACGGAAATTCCTTGGTTGATTTCTTCTTCATTATTAAAACCAAGGTGTATATTGCAGTTCACGGTTATTTGGTACACCCTTTGTGCCTAGTTTTCCTGAGAAGTCATTTGGTCTTTTCTGACTCCCTAAATTTGAAAAGACCATCAAGCGCTTGTCCTTTCATGCTTGTGTCAAATCTGAAAGAGATAGAGTCATCTTTCTATCGTTTCTCGACTCTTAAAACATGAAACGGTAGAGTTTCTTATTTTTCAATGTAGTAAAATTAATCACCCATGATTATACGCCCTGTTAGATATTGCTTGTTGACCGTTTGATCGTGTTTCTTGACTGCTTTTAATCCCGTGTGTGTGTTTGCTTCTTTTTCTCTGGTCTTTTGTCACAGTGGCGGAACCTTCGGTTTCATCTACTGGTAGTCCTTACACGGACGATTCTTCAGAGGCTTCCCAATCCTCTGCTGAACCGCAGCAGCTTGTTGTTTCCGATTTTCCTAACGAGGGACCGGTTCTTGCTGAGAAACCCTTTGGAGGACCAGTTGAGTTCAATTGGCCCTTTTCGGACCTTGTGTCTGAATTCAGATTAGGAGCTGATTTCCTTTCTCTTACATCGGGTTCGCCCTTTGTTGCTGCTGTATTTCCTCCTAGTCCTCGCCATCTCTTGCGTTATTTAACGGCAGGATCAACCATGAGTGATTCTGGTGAGGAAATCCCAACATCTGGTGAAGACTATCAACTCTTCCCATGAAGATTGTTTCAGGGAGACAACTCTGAGCTGGCTGACATGTCAACAGCCAGTCCTTCTTTACCACAGGGATACAGATCTCTGGGTCAGATCATTTCTTCTGCAACCTCTATGGGAATATCATCTCCTGCTTCGAGGCCAGCTGCTACTACACCCGGGGTGTCTCCTCAGACGCCCGTCACTTCTGTTCCCGTCCAACCCACTGTTTGTGTGGCCGCCTCTTCTCCTGCTGTCTCAGCATCTGCTACTAGGGCTGGGCCAACTCCTGAAGATTTTTATCTAGCGACTACTATACCGGAGAATATCTCTCCGGAGGAGTATCGGTTATCTATGCAACAGCCGAACGCCGAAGCTGGACCGTCCTCCCAAGATCCTAACCGTTCTTACTTTTCGCACTATGCACAGGATGGTACTCCCGTGTATGCTTTCCCAGGTCAGTATGACGAGCATGGGGAGATTTTTCATCTACCTGCTCCTGAGGCTTATCTCTATGCTCAAGGTTTACCTTATAACCAGGTTTATGACCCGCAAGGACAGCCTTTCCAAGGCCAACCTGCAGGCCAACCTGGCTATCTTTATGATCCACAGGGACAGCCCATTCAAGGCTATCCTGTCAGCCAACAAGGGCCATCGTACCGTCCGCAAGGACAGTATTATAGCCCTTCCGGTCAACCTTTTCAGCCTCAGCCGGGGTACCAACTGGGGCCGGTCTATGGTCCTGGGGGGAAAATCCAGCCTTCTTTACCGATGCAACCACAACATCCTATTGTTTCTAACGTTGCATATCATCCGGGACCATCCTATGGTTCTGCTTCAGGTCAAAACGGTTTCCAGCAAGCACCTAGTCCTGTTCCACCACTAGGCCAACCGGTTCATCCGATACAACCGGGTATCCCGCCTCCAGGCCAACCGGCCCATCCGGTACAACCTAGGGCTCACTTACAGCCAGGCCAACCTGCGCAACCGGCGCCACCTGTCTATCCAGGTCAACCTGGTCATTTAGGTCAGCCCTCTCAGTTGGGTCAACCTGTTCATTCAGGGCAGCCCGCTCATTCCATTAACCCTGCTCAGCAGCCGACTCATTCAATGCCGCAGCCAAATCAACAGCTGCGCCCTACTTATCAGGCTCCGCAGGGTTCCACTTTTCAGCAGCCTACTCATCCTCAGGGTGGTTATTATCCTCATGGTCAATCTCAACCGAACTATAACCACCCTAGAGGCTCTCAGTATTATCCTCCTCCACCGAGTTTTACCTATACTCAGCAGCCAAATCTAAACGCTGCTTACACCAGGCCGACATATAATCAGGGCCCATACCCTGGTTATCAGGCCCCACACTCTGGTTACCAGCATCCAAATCATTCTGGTTACATGACCTACACCCCCTACGGTCAGAATCCTGCGGGACAGAACCCATGGGGGCAAGGATATTCACAACCATTATGGAGTACAGGTAACGGTCCTCATCCTAGGTCTGGCATGCCGGTCAGTCCGCCATTGCCGTTCCTGGCCACCTTGGAGTTGCCGGATGTTTCAAAGTTGACCAATGATCCGATTTTACATAATCCATATTGGCCTTCGGTTCCCACCAAGATACCAGGTGATTGCCCCAAGTTTGAGGGAAAAGCTGGAGAGGACCCCCAGGCGCATGTGATGACGTATCATCTTTGGTGTTCGTCTAACTCTTGGGTCGACGATTCGATTCGCCTGCGCCTCTTCCAACGTACTTTAACTGGAGCTGCTGCTAAGTGGTACATAGGGTTATCCCGCGGCATTTTCCAAGATTTCAACTCTTTAGCCATGGCTTTCCTCACACATTTCCAGTTACCGGTTCGTTATGAAGTCGGGACGCACCTCCTGACTTCTCTGAAGTAGGACAAAGCCACTCACATCTCTGATCACATTCATGAGTGGCGGCGCCGTCGTAGACTGATCAAGTTTCACATACCTGATCAGATACTGACTCACTATTTCACCACCTCCTTTGTGAATAAAATCGCTCAGGATATTGCGATGGGAGCGTGTGTGACGGAGGAATAGGCCATTGCGCGTGCCCAATATCTGGATCTTGTATATTCTCATTCCGGCACGCTTTATGATATCTTGCCTGATGCCCCGCGGTCTAGAACCTCTAAGGCTCCGTCTACCCCTGTAGTGGATGGTGTCATTGGTTCTGTCTCTCAGAATTCGAAGAAATCTTCGAATGGGAAGCATAAGTCTAATTCTTCCAACAATGCTCCTGCTAATCCCGCCCCCTCCGATTCTAGTAAAACCGCAGAAGTGAATGCCGTTCAGGCCAATCCTACGGAGAAAACTTCCAAAGGGAAAAAGAAGGGCAAAGGAAATTCTAAATCCGATGCCCCGAAACTAGAATATAAATCTCATACTGAGGATGGCTCCCAGTGTAAACCAAAGTACCCTTGCCTCATCTGTGAAGGGGACCATTATACTAAGGATTGTCCACGATGATCCGAGGTTAGTCAACTTCTTAAGGGCCCTAAAGGGACTCCAGTTGTTTTAAAAGAGTCATTTCCATCTCAGCAAGCCCAGATGGTCAAACAACCATCACCATCTGCACCGTTTGGGTCTCAGGTTTTCATGGTGAAGAGTGTTGCACCTATCTTTGTCGCTATGCGGTCGAAGGATTACAACGAATCACGGCAGGCACCCGGGAAGGCAGTCGCGGATGGGCCGCCTCCCCCACCTGTCTCCGGTCCATTGGAAATCGAGAAGCCTTCTCCTGAACCCGTTGTGAAGCCACCTCCTAAAGGTGTCCTTCGAAGATCTTATTATAATCCAAATGCTCGTGCTGCTCAACATTACAGCATTGTTGAGGATTTGGCACAGGCGTTGTCTGTCATGTCTGCGCTAGAAGTTCTTCAAAGTTGTCCTTCGCAACGGAAGGATTTACTGTCTGCGATCGGGGGCATTGATCTCGCTGACTCTAGTCTTCTCACCTTTGATTTGGAGAATTTCACTCCCCAGCTTCCACATCAAATCGCTCTGGTTATTCAAGTCGGGATTAACGGTCTGAACATTCATATGGCCGTCGTGGATGAGGGTGCATCTACCTGCGTTATGTCCTCCACTTGCTGGAAGGCCATCGGCTCTCCAGCTCTGTCGTCATCTCCCAATGCCCTTGATGCATTTGATGGTCGGGAATCTAAACCCCTGGACGTTCTCGAGAGTCTAGTGATCACATTACAGGGAAAAACTGTCAACGTAGAAGTGGAAGTGGTTGATGCTAAACTCAACTACAATATACTTCTTGGCCGCAGCTGGACCCATGCCATGCTCTGCGTGCCGTCCACCGTCTTTCGATTCATTAAGTTCCCTCATGAGGGCAAGATTGTCACGGTGGATCAGTTGTCATTTTTCACCTCTTCCTCTGAGAACAACGTGCCATACGTGGATCAAATTCCGAATCCCCCGGACAGTGTAGGACCTGGTCTCTTCAAAGACCCAGTCCTCATGGGTATTTTTCCCGCACCGCCACCACACACCGCTCAAGTCAACATGATGTCCAGGTCCGATGACCCCTGGCTTATTCCTACGCCTGAGCAGGTATATGAGTTTGGAGAATCAATGCCTTTAACGTCAGTAGAGATCAACTACTATGAAATTGTTGCTGCATCTGATCCTCCACCTCCTCAGCATGCTCCTTTGAGCATGGCTCTCGATGTCTACTCTCAATCCCCCTGGCTTGGTCAGGCTGATTCACCTGATCCTCTCAGAGAGACTTTTCCTTCCGATGAAGCTATCATTGAAACTATGTCTCTTGAGGAGCTGCCTTGGGGCGATGGACATCATCGCTCCTCTTTTATGCCTAGCTTGGGGGCAATGATTGACTGTCTGGAGCGTTATGCTACTCAGGTTCCTACCCCTCCTCTTCAAACACCCATTTTGACGCACGATGTTTTTTCGGAGGGTAACCTGAGTAACATTACTCAAACTATCCCAATCAACATCTTCGTTAAACCGGGGATCGTTGAGAATATTCACGTGGGTGTGACTTGTTCTCCCGATGAGATTCAAGTCTATACTGAGCTTTTCAAAGAATTCAGAGATGTTTTCGCGTGGTCTTACGAGGAAATGCCGGGGATTGATCCCAGTATCGTAGTGCACGAGATTCCAACCTATCCAGGTGCGAAACCCGTGCGCCAACGCTTACGCCCCATGCATCCTCGAAAAGCCGCTGCCATCAAGGCAGAAGTTGAAAAACTTCTGAACGCGGGTTTTATTTATCCCATCCCCCTCACAGAATGGGTGTCTAACATTGTCCCTGTCGATAAAAAGCAGGGTACGATTAGAGTCTGTGTGGATTATCGCGACATCAATCGCGCCTGTCCAAAGGATAATTATCCCACTCCGTTTATAGACCAGATCATCGATGAATGTGCTGGGAGTGAGATCTATTCTTTAATGGACGGTTTCTCAGGATATAACCAAATGAATATTGCACCTGAGGATCAACACAAGACCACATTCATCTGTCCGTGGGGTACTTTCGCATATAAGAAACTCCCATTCGGCTTGGAGAACGTTGGAGCCACTTTTCAGCGTGCAATGTCCTACGCTTTTCATGACATTCGCCATATTGTTCAGCCTTATCTGGACGACTTTCCAGCCCATTCGAGTAAGCGAGAGGACCATCCTGAGCATCTCCGCCAGATCTTTCTTCGTTGTAGATGCTACAATATCAGGCTCAATCCTCATAAATGCGTCTTCTGCGTTGATTCTGGCCATCTTTTAGGATTCATAGTCTCGAAAGACGGAATTCGCCTTGACCCTTTAAAGGTCGAGGCCATCGTAAATCTCCCATCACCCTCCTCCCTGTAGCAGTTACAGAGTCTACAAGGGAAAGCGAAATTTCTTCGGCGCTTTATCCCGAATTATGCCGAGGTGGCCAAAGGATTCACTCGTTTGTTAAAGCAGAACGTTCCCTTTCATTGGGACGAAATTGCTCAGGAATCCTTTGAGAAGCTGAAGACGTTGCTTGTCAATGCTCCGTTGCTTCGTCCTCCAGACTACCACCGCGACTTCACTTTATATCTAGCCGCCGCATTTAGCACCATAGCCATGGTCTTGGTGCAGGATGACGATGACGGTGATGAACATGTTGTTTATTACCTGTCACGGAACCTTCTCGATCCAGAAATGCGTTATGCTCATGTCGAGAAGTTGGAATTAGTAGCAGTACACGATGTACAATGCTTTCGCCATTACATCCTCTTGCATACGATAACAGTGGTTTCAGACTGCAACCCTATGACGTATATTCTTTCTAGACAATTACTGGGGGGCAAGTACTCCAAATGGATTGTGATCCTGCAAGAGTTTGACTTAGAGTTCACTACTGCTAAGTCAACTAAATCACTGGTCTTCGCGGATTTGATTATGCATCTTCCTGCCGTACTGCTACCAAGCACTCGAAAACCATATGATCCAGGGTAAAATCTTGATACCCTTAACCAAGACCTTTTAATTCGGCTGATAAATAGAATTGCATTTAATTACAGACGTTAAAGAACTTAAATGAACAACTGTAGCTGTAAATAAGAGGAACATAAATGAACAAGATCAAAAATCATAAGAACACGTCGTTTGATGACGGAGTTCGTCCAGGAGGGACTACATCTCCGGGCCTCGGTGTCAAGATGGTGTAGGCCGCTGCATTATGTGTTGTAAAAAGAGATGTACATGGATGTGCTTTCCTATGACATACAAGGAAAAATTGCCCTCACGCAGGAGTGGCTTAACTTCTTTAAGAGATGTTCTACTGTGGAACTCTCATACATAAATAAAGACTCCTATCAGTATGACCATAGCTGACATGTAATAAATAAGAGTATCCCGCCAATGTGGCATAAAAGGGGCTCATACATGACACAAATCCATAGCTGAAAGTACATCAAAAACAACACAAAGCAAGATCCCACAACTCATGTATCAACCGGGATCTGCAAGACATAATGCATCTCAACGGGAAATAAATAAAGAAGTACATGGAATACACATCATATACCTCATGCTGCCATTTTCTGAAGGCTGAGCTTCTCTGCGGCTGAATCTGAAAACACCATCAATCTTGTAGCGTCGAGAAAGGTGAAAATGACTGCTCACATGCAAAAATCTGACACTGGCATAGTCCACTTCCAAAAGTGGCTGGAAAATAAAAAACTTAGATGCAAAAACTAAGCACGCCATCAGACTCATGGCACTGAGTAGTGCTGAAACGACATAAAATTTGTCCCATTTGGACAAAGTCAAAATTTCGCCCCTCTTGAAAATTTGCCTCAATCGAGGTTCCACCTGCCACTTTTCTGGCTCATGGTTCCACTGCACCTGCAATTAAAAAATAATAAATCTGGAAATCTGTGTGCACTTCTCCATTCCCTGGGCACACTAATCTGCAATTAAAAAAAATATTAAACTCAAATTCCGTGCGCGCTCTCCCGCTCCTCCATGGCTTGGGCGCACTGTAAAAATCCGGGTTTAAATAAATTTTCGTGGGCGGACTTACCAACAAAGACTGTTGGCGCGTTGGTAAAAATTAGAAATCGTTGAGGAGAGGTCGGGGGGTCAAATCCCGCCCCTCCATACTTGGCATACCTTTGTTTTTTTTTAACCCAACAAATAATTTAAATGGGGGGTCGGGCCCGCCTTGGGCGGCCTGCCCCCAACCACCTCCGCACATGCATCAAGGTTGATGTGGTTGAACGTATATCATATATGCTACATTGTTTAACACATAACCGTTATATGATATATATATAAACAATGGCTGGAAAGTGGTTCCGTGGGGTCCGGCGGGGGTCATGGCCTGCCGGCCCATAAATATATATTTTTTAATATGCAATATGTGGATTTGCATGGGGTGGCGGGGTTGGTGGCCCGCCACCCATATATATATTTTTTTTGTTTTATTTTTTATTTAAAACAAATTAGTTCTTTTCAAACCTTCAGATTTTTGATCGAAGGAGGGCAATTAACGGTCCCACAAATTCGCTCGGAATCTGGCCTGAGTGTGCTGGAATCCGGTGGCCGGGTTTGGTCCAAATTGCGTCCTCTTTAAGGCTGCCCAGTCACCAAGTCAACCCAAAACTTTGATCGCTCCTAACTCCTTCATACGGACTCGGAATTGAGTGTCATCTGCGCCATTGGATTCAGAAAGACGAGATCTACAACATGAACCTGGTTCGAGAATCTTTTGAACACTTTGATTTTTGAGCCTTGTACTCAGGCCACTTGTACCTGTACCTGATTATTCCACCTGGATCAAACCTCCCCACTGAGGAGCTTTTGGTCCTCCAAAAGCATCAAGCTTTACGTATCATCAACTGTCTACAAATGTCATTGAAAGGCACATCCCCACATGACTCCTTCACCTGACGTACTTTGGAATCAAGATGCAAAGCCATCATGTACAACTGCTACAATGTGATGTCTGAAAAGGCACATCCCTTGAAGACTCCTTCACCTTACGTACTTCAAAATCAAGATGCAAAGCCAACACCTGCAACTGCTGAAATGCAAATGTCTGAAAAGGCACATCCCATGAAGACTCCTTCACCTCACGTACTCCGGAATCGACATGCAAAGCCAACACATGTAACTGTTGAAATGAAAATGTCTGAAAAGGCACATCCCATGAAGACTCCTTCACCTCATGTACTTCGGAATCGAGATGCAAAGCCAACACCTGCAACTGCTGAAATGCAAATGTCTGAAAAGGCACATCCCTTGAAGATTCCTTCACCTCACGTACTTCGGAATCGAGATGCAAAGCCAACACCTGCAACTGCTGAAATGCAAATGTCTAAAAAGGCACATCCCTTGAAGATTCCTTCACCTCACGTACTTCGGAATCGAGATGCAAAGCCAACACTTGCAACTACTGAAATGCAAATGTCTGAAAAGACACATCCCATGAAGACTCCTTCACCTCACGTACTTCGGAATCGAGATGCAAAGCCAACACCTGCAACTTGCTGAAATGCAAATGTCTGAAAAGGCACATCCCTTGAATACTCCTTCACCTCAAGTACTTCGGAATCAAGATGTAAAGCCAACACCTGCAACTGCTGAAATGAAAATGTCTAAAAAGGCACATCCCTTGAAGACTCCTTTACTTTTGTCCTTCAGAATCGGAATGCCAACACTTGCACAGAAATGCAAATGTCTAAAAGGCTCGTCCCTTAAAGACTCCTTCACTTCAGTCTTTCGGAATCGGAATGCCAAAACCTGCCTAAAGCTGCAACGAACATTACATTCTCAATGTGACCAACAATGACCCAGATATTTCCATACTTGCCACGAGTTTATAACATGCACTCGGTGGTCAAGTTTACAGCAAAATGGAAATCATACCTCAACAAAATTACAAGACCAGACCTCATCGTCGCATTTCGAAGTGATGGAAAAACTCCTCATCACTTTTACATGAAAGAAATGCATCAGACGACTCATACAACATGACCAAAAACAAAATTGTCACGTCTCGAAGTGATGGAAACATCATCACTTTTACACGAAAGAGATCTAACACTCGACTCATAAAACAAGGCCGAAAACAATATCATGGTCGCTTAAACGAGTGATGGAAACACATCATCACTTTCATAATAAAAATGCGACAAATGACTTACAAGCATGGCCATGACAAGCTTAACATATCTAGAAAAAACAATATAGAAGAACCACTTCTCATTTATTAAAACGAGTGGATCATCCCCTTGTGGCGAACTTGCTTGTCGATCAGCTCTTTCAACTGGTGTGTGCATGGGCTCTTTGGCTTTATGGCACTGCTCTGGATGAAGTTTCTAGCATGTGGCTCTTTGGTGGCCACTTCGGTCGCAATGGGTGCAAAATTTCTTTTTCCTCCAAACCTGCTTAACTGATTTCCTTTCCTGTTGGGGAGAAGGCTTTTCATGCCTCTTCCGCCTTTGTGCTGCCATCCTCTTCCAGCACTCAGAAATCACATGGTTATTTAAACCACAAAATAAACAAGTTTTATGATGCCATACTTTATGACCATGGTTATCAACATTATTGTAATCAAAATGCACTCTGGAATAATGAGACTTAGTATACCTTCTGCGGTGGTCTCCGGTGCCATCATGATGATGGGAGCTCACCTCGGTTCCTTCACTGCAACGTGCACTGTCGTGGAACGATGGCGAAGTGTCCCTATCATTCCTCTTCCTTGGAGAGTTCATCAGTATCTGTTTGCCCTTGATGTCCTTCGAACATCCTTCACCATTGTACCCCAAACCTGCATAACGAGGTCGTTGCACAACCTCCAAAGGTTCGGTTATGCCTTGGCCACGAATGCCAAGTCCTCCTCCTCTGTACCCCATTTTAGTGAGGAGCCTCATGCCGGTACCTGTGATTGGTATCTCCACACTTCCAACTGAAATTATATCATGTGAAGAAACTGAAGAAAAATCAACACTGTTTACCTTAGGTGTTGATTGTGAAACAGATGAAGAAATCTGTTGTAAGCCTTCATTGTTGCGCTTCACTTCTGTCACTGCCTCTGACACGGCTTGTAGCTGAAGCTGCATCTGCTGCATCTCCTCCTTATCTTTCTGTAGGAATGCTTTTAAGGCATCATGATCTCTCTGAAGAGTTTCGTTGTTGCGTTTCAAATCTTCCCACGCCTCTGTCGTGGCTTGTAACTGAAGCTGCAACTGCTGCTTCTCCTCCTTCTCTTCATGTAGGAATGCCTTCAAGGCATCATGATCTACTTGTAGAATTTCATTGTTGCACTTCCAATCTTCCCACGCTTCTGTTGTGGCTTGCAACTGAAGCTGCAACTGTTGTTTGTCCTCCTTCTCTTTTTGTAGGAGGGTCTTCAATTCTTCGTTCTCTACTGCTTGTTTTTCGTACGCCTCATACAATATGTCCGCTTTCTCGAACACCCTGAGCATGGTTTCATACATGTCCTTGACACTTTCCATGGCTCAACTCAGTAAACGTTCAATGTTCACGCCCTGCAATCCAATCAGCAAGAATACCTGCTCTGATACCACTTGATCCAGGGTAAAATATTGATACCCCTTAACCAAGACCTTTTAATTCGGCTGATAAATAGAATTTCATTTACTTAAAGACGTTAAAGAACTTAAATGAACAACTGTAGCTGTAAATAAGAGGAACATAAATGAACAAGATCAGCAATCATAAGAACACGTCGTTTGATGACGGAGTTCGTCCAAGAGGGACTACATCTCCGGGCCTCGGTGTCAAGATGGTGTAGGCCGCTGCATTATGTGCTGTAAGAAGAGATGTACATGGATGTGCTTTCCCTATGACATACAAGGAAAAAATTCCCTCACGCAGGAGTGGCTTGACTTCTTTAAGAGATGTTCTACTGCGGAACTCCCATACATAAAGAAAGACTCCTATCAGTATGACCATAGCTGACATGTAGCAAACAAGAGTATCCCGCCAATCCTGGCAAACAAGGGATCTCAAAATACACATAGCAAATAAGAGAATCCTGCCAATGTGGCATAAAAGGGGCTCATACATGACACAAATCCATAGCTGAAAGTACATCAAAACAACACAAAGCAAGATCCCACGACTCATGTATCAATCGGGATCTGCAAGACATAATGCATCTCAACGAGAAATAAATAAAGAAGTACATGGAATACACATCATATACCTCATGCTTCCATTTGCTGAAGGCTGAACTACTTTGCAGCTGAATCTAAAAGCACCATCAATCTTGTGGCATCGAGAAAGGTGAAAACGACTGCTCACATGCAAAAATCTGACACCGGCATAGTCCACTTCCAAAAGTGGCTGGAAAATCAAAAACTCAGATGCAGAAACTGAGCATGCCATCAGACTTGTGGCGCTGAGTAGTGCTGAAACGACATAAAATTTGTCCCATTTGGACAAAGTCGAAATTTTTCCCTCCTGAAAATTGAGCCTCAATCAGGGTTCCGCCTGCCTCTTTCTGGGCTCATGGTTCCACATGACCTGCAATTAAAAAATAATAAAACCTCGATCTGCGTGCGTACTCTTCCGCTCCTCCATGGCTTGGGCGCACTGGTAAAAATACGAGTTTATATAAAATTTGATGGGCGGACTTACCCAAGTCCCACCGTTGGTGCATTGGTAAAGTTTAGAAAACGTTGAGGAGAGGTCGGGGGGTCAAATCCCGCCCCTCCATACTTGGCATACGTTTTGCTTTTTTTGAACCAAAAAATGATTTAAATGGGGTCGAGCCCGCCTTGGGCGGCCCGCCCAACCAACTCCACATACGCATTAACGTTCAAGTGGTTGAACGTATATCATATAGGTTACATTGTTTAACACATAACCGTTATATGATATATATATAAACAATGGCTGGAGGTGGTTCCGTGGGGTCGACGGGGGTGTAGGCCCATAAATATATATTTCTAAATATTATAATATGTGCGGATTTGCATGGGGTGGCGGGGTTGGTGGCTCGCCACCCTTATTATATATATTTTTTGTTTTATTTGTTATTTAAAACAAATTAGTTCTTTTCGAACCTTCAGATTTTTGACCGAAGGAGTGCAATTAACGGTCCCACAAATTCGCCCGGAATCTGGCTTGAGTGTGCTGGAATCCGGTGGCCGGGTTTGGTCCAAATTGCGTCCTCTTTAAGGCTTCCCAGTCACCAAGTCAACCCAAAACTTTGACCGCTCTTAACTCCTTCATACGGACTCGGAATTGAGTGTCGTCTGCGCCATTGGATTCAGAAAGACAAGATCTACAACATGAACCTGGTTCGAGAATCTTTTGAACACTTTGATTTTTGAGCCTTGTACTCAAGCCTCTTGTACCTGTACCTGATTATTCCACCTGGATCACCATATACCGGACGAAACGATTTTCCTCATCAGTACTCATGATCCTTGGTACGGTGACATAATAGTGTATCTTCAGGCCTCGACATTTCAGTCTGAGTTGGATAAAACTGCTCGCCATCGGATTCGGCACCAGTCCCAACCCTACCACATAGTAGGAGATACCTTATATCGCATTGGAGTAGATTCGGTGCTCCGGCGATGCCTAACCTTGAAGAAGTGAGTCCTAAATGGCCCCGCCGATGCTATGAGTGGACCTTGTAATAGGGTATGCTCTTGCTTGAGAAGATTCTGCGAGCAGGTTATTTCTGGCCTTCTATATTCAAAGATTGTATCATGGCAGTCCGTAAATGTCATGCGTGCCAGATATTTCAGTGCAAGATGCACGCACCGCCTCTACCCTTGCACCCTGTTATTACTGTCGGCCCTTTTGCGAAATGGGGCATGGATTTTATGACGTGTAACCCTTGCTCGGCCGGGGGGCATGCATATATAATTTTCGCCGTCGACTACTTCACCAAGTGGGCCGAGGCGATGCCTACACTAGCTGCTGACAGGAAAATGGCTACTCAATTTATATTCAACCACGTTATTGCATGGTTCAAGGTTCCTCAAGCCATCGCCACTGATCACGGTACTCATTTTCGAGATTATATGATGGCAGAGCTGACTTCAAAGTTGGGCTTGCGTCACGACAGCTCAACACCATATTACCCTTAGGCAAATGGTCAGGTTGAAGTAGTGAACAAGGTTCTAGTCACTATGCTTCAGCGAACAGTTAGTATTCACAAATCCAATTGGCATCTCTAACTGTTCTCAGCTCTCTGGGCATACCGAACATCTGTAAAGAGTGCAACTGGGTTCACACCATTTCAATTGGTGTATGGTCTGGAAGCAACTCTTCCAGTTGAATGCGAGATTCCTTCTTTAAAATTAGCTGTGGAACTTCTACCTAATACTTCTGCTGAGGAAGAATGTCTTCTGTATCTGGAACGGTTAGATGAAACCCGTCATCTGGCTTCTTTGGTTATTGAAGCACAAAAGAAGAGGGTCAAAACTAATTTTGATCAATCTGTTTCTCCTCGTTCATTTATCGAAGGAGACCTCGTCCTCCTATATGATCAAGCACATGACAAACTTGGAGCCGGTAAGTTCCAGCCTATGTGGCATGGGCGCTATATAGTAAAACGCATTTTGAAAAATGGGGCTTATGAGCTTATAGATTATGAAGGAGTTCCGCTGGCGCAGCCCATAAATGGGCTGTACCTCAAAAAGTACTATGCCTGAAGTGATTTCTTGGTGTGTTGTGTGTACATACGTGTGTGTTTTTCATTTGTCTGCATATATGGTGTGGTATGCCTTGTAAACATATTTCTACTGATCGGGTCTTCCTAGTTGTGCAGATGTCTATTCGTCCGTTTGTTGGTTTCGCGGATGGTGCCTCCTGCAGTACCAGGAATCTGTCTTCAGCAGCCTGGGTAATCTATGATGCTTCTGGTGAGTTGGTAAACCTGTAAGGAGTGTGTCTAGGACGTACTACGAACAACATCGCGGAATATAGTGTTGTGTTAGAATTATTAACCGAGGCGGTAAACCTTGTAGTATGTGTGAATTGCTCGTGTATCTAGATTCGCAACTTCATACACACTGATATTCCTAGCCCAGACGGACACTATTCGGTAAGAAACCCGTCCATTTTACGTATGTATCTGCGTATTTGATTACTGGAAAGGAATTTTGACTACATTACATATCATCATATACCCAGACATTTGAATACATTAACAGATGCAGTAGCAAATTTGGTATTAGACAGACATTTGCGCAATTTCTAAATCATCATCACATGTAAAAAAAGATCCATCCAGAAATAGATATGCATATATATAGATATCGAAATGTTTACATAGAGTGTGTCACATAAAGTCAAAATATACATAATCGTCTTAAGTACATCCAGAGACTATACGTCTCTCAAAAAATAGGTGTGGTATAATCCCTAAGAGCTAATCCGCATGGTGCTCATGATAGCATGTAACTGCACGCACTAAGCGTCTCAGGATTCGGTGGATCCGACTTGGAACTCCCATCGGTACGTCGCGGCAGGAGGCATAGTGCAGGATCCCTCGGGCAATCCCCTGGTCTGGATCAACTCCACTCTCCTCCGGTACCCCCTAAGGATCGAGGGCGAGTTGAGTCCTCGAGTAGTTAGAACCATCTCGGCTAGTCTCTCGAGTCCCACATACGCATACATATATAAAATGTATTGGGGCAGATGTGTATTAACAAAAAAAAATATAAAACATAAAAAAGTCAAAAACACGAGGTCTTACCCAACTCCTTGTCCCAGTCATCTCCTTCGGCGGTAGGAGATGCGGGTCTCCGGTAGTCGGTTCTGCATGGCCGATCTTCCACGCTGCAATCGGGCCGGCGCCGCTGGCACCCACTAAAGAACTTCGGCCTCCAGGACATCTGTTGGCCGCCTCCAGCTCTGGGCATTAGTGCTGCCGAGCGAGCCATTCTTGGCTCTCGTGGTATCAGATATGCTACTAAGGCCCCTTAGCCCTAGAATATTGGTAAACGTTCCAGAATGAACGATACCAAGATGGAACCATAGCCAAACTGTTTCAGTTTAGCTTGTTTGTATTTTGTGGGCTGCCTTTTCATATTTATCGTTACTTTTGTTTCCCAGTCGAACAGTAAGGGACTCATGCATTCTGAGGCCAGCAGGAGTTGGGCATTTGTGGCCTTGTGTGGTGCCTGCAACCCTGCAGCCCGCGTGATGGTATGTAGGACAACTCTCAATGCCAGATCGGGGATAGTGTGGATATCCACCTTCTTGCTTCCTGATCCCATTTGTGCTCCTCGGCACACTCGTGCCATCACTTCTTCCATCTTCTCGCCAGATGGTCTGCTTCCAGTCAAAACAGGGATCGGACCTCTGCGAGACAATCCGGTGATAAAATAAACATCAGAAACCTCTAGCTCCAATACCTGATCTCGGAACTTGAACACTTGTTCATGTTCATCCCAAATACTGATCAAATACTGGAGGAGCTCGGGTTGAGCTCGTAGATAGGGTGTAAGGAAGAACTTCTTCAGCCCACAGTTTCTGAGGGCATTCATGCAAGCCTCACTTTCTATGGCCTGTTCATCCTCTTCTCCATGCTCTCATTCTTTCCATTCAATTACCATTTTTCTTGATTACCTGCATCCATATGGTCATAAACCCTTTTTTAGATCTCTGGTAGGCTTCAAATTCCATTCAATTTGTTTAAAATATCAAATTTTTAGGCAGAATTTTAGGTTCGGCCGCTGGCGCGGCTGTTTTGTGAACATTCGTGCCATGTGGCGCAAGCCCTTTGTATAAAAGAGCTCATTGGCATGGGTCCGTGCCTGATACCCGCGCCAATGAGCACGGCCCTAAAATTTCAAAAAGTGGCCACAGATGACTGATACACAAGGGAAAACTATTAAAAAATAGATGGAAATGTAGAGCAGGGAAGTGCCTCTTACCTGTAGCAGATGAGAAACTGAATGGTCAACTGGATCTATCGCAATCACCGTCAGAAGTTTCCACTCCAAATGGACCACTGTTGCTTTTTACCAAGGTGAATAGTAAATGTAATTTTATTTTTACCAATTTGGCATATTTATAGCTTTTTGACATAAAATGAGTTGTAAAAAGTTATTTTTATCAAATATGTTAATATGTTATGTCGAAAATGGGTTTTACACTTGCTTGGTATGTGCAGCAGCAAGTTTTTGCGACTTTAACGATGGAAACAAGTTGTATTTTATACTTTTTTCGGACTCAGTAAATACACGAAAAAGTCACTTTGGAGTCATCTTTAAGCTCTTTTCTGACTCTCTAAACATGAAAATATTGCCGAGGCCCTTGTCGTTTCGATCTCGTTAAATTGGACACGAATCGACATCTACCCAGTATACGTTTACCTCTTTTTCGGGCTGGGATGGATTGATTACGAAAAAGGAATACCCTAGCCTATCATGACTAGAAGGTTTTCTCGGATATTGTTTTCTACCTTTTCGGATGCGAGGAACTATTTACGAAAAGGGACACAATGAGTTTAATTTTCTGCTCTCTTTTCAAACTCTCTAAACATGAAAAGGCAGAGTTCTCCCTTTGTCGATTTCGTTAAACCACATTGACATCGGATCCGGTCGAAATGACGTTCTCGAGTTCCTCCTTCCTAGGGCTCGTTAAATGTACTAGGATGGGTTCGTCCGAAGGATGGACTTATATGACAAGCATATGGTATCCTCTTCAAGCTTGTGTAAAAATAAAGAGGTACTCGCCGAAATGGTGGGGAAAAGGGAACCAACATCATTGCCGTGTCGGCAGTATGTCACTCTTGAACATGGCACTTGTCTGCATTCGTGTCGGGTTAGGGACATCTCATCTCATTTTTCACTTGCCTCTGTGGGTTTGGATAATCCTTTTTGACCTCTAATCTACTCTTTGCCTCGTCATCATGACCTTTGATCTTTTGATGTCAAATACTGCCAAGTCCACTATCGTGCCGTTCATATGTTCAAGAGAAGTTGACCTCTGCAAAGTATCAGCCTTCCTCTGATTCTCGTATGATCCTGATTCATAAAAACATCATGTTCCTCTGTCTTGTGTCAATGATGTGGGAAACATTATGGCCCACCTTTGATCAAGGTCACTTCCTGTCGACTTCAGCGCATTATCCAGGAAGCTGATCTAGAGACTCCTTTATGGTACCTTGGAGACTGCATGCCTCGATGGCGGGTTCGTCACATTCGACGTGAGGTTTTCATCATTGGCCTCCGTCCCGAGTGATTGCGGGTGTTCGACGCCAAATCATTGAGGATTCACACACAACCTGGGTGTACTGTAGTACCTTGGGGACCATTGTCATTATTGGTGGTTCCTCTGTCCCCATTACTTGACTTTCATCATTGGGTAGTAATTAGATGATGTCGATGTTCTGCATGTTTGACTTCGCTCACATATTCGCATGCTTGAACTTGTACTTTGTTTGGGTGAGATGGAGCGCAAACCTGGATTGTGTCTATTGTAATCTCATTTCACCCGATTGTGGATTATTATCATTATGTATATGACTCATTGATTGGATGGCTGCGACCATACCTGAGTCTATTTATTTGATCCTCACTGGATGGCTGCGCCCATACCCTGGATCCGGATTATAGTGTACTCTGTTTCGAATGGTTGTGCCCATACCACATATACATCATGTACTTGAGATATCGGTTGTATTTTTTGCGCAGGTTTTCCGACGGCAGGCCTTCAGTTGAACATGTTCTCGTAAAGCATTTCACCCCTCTCTCTCTCGGGCCTCATACTTTAGGGGGCAT
Organism: Pinus albicaulis; assembly: GCA_034641835.2. Taxonomy (NCBI): domain Eukaryota; kingdom Viridiplantae; phylum Streptophyta; class Pinopsida; order Pinales; family Pinaceae; genus Pinus; species Pinus albicaulis. Next base: position 479,541,877 of record CM076580.1, read on the forward strand.
CTGTTACACAGTAATTTGTCACCATCCCTACCATTCCCGTCCCGCACAATGGAGGACCCATTTTGTGACCTGTGATCAATGTCATGCCTTGAAACCATTATCATTGCATTCCTATAAACATGAGCTTCAATTGCCCTAAACACATCTCCTTGCAAAAAACCATAAAAACATCCCTTTTTGCATTGGCGCGGGTAGTCAGTTCACCACTCGCGCCAATGAGGAAAATCCTACAAAGAGGCCGCGCCAACTGGCGCTCTGTCCCAGAGTCGCAGTCGCGCCAGCCAATTTAAGGAGTGTTTTTTAAATAAGAAAGGTGGAAGTTTTGTTTCAACAAACTTAGAAACTGCTATCTATCTTGAGTTGGGAGGTTTGGCTCCGGGAGTTCCATGGAAGGGAAGTGGTTTGCCACCTCTCATGGAAGCTTCCTTGAAGATAAGGCCAATCCCACAATTATAGGGATCCCAACTCCCCTTCCTCCATCTATAAAAGCTAGCTCATTGCCATTGCAAGCTAGTCTTGAAGTGCCCAAGTCTTGAATCTACAAGTTCTCAAATTCCCAAGAGCCTTTGTCTTTGTCGTCCCCTCTTTCTTCCCTTAAGGCCGACTCAAGTAAGGAGACTATCGTCGAGAGACTCTGGAGAGGTTTTCCCTTTCCCTGGCGAGCTTGTGAGACGTGAATGACTGGAGACCCATCTGAAGGAGACCACGACGTCAGAACATTGGTTGTAATCTCTTTCGATTGTTATTTAATGAATGATTACGATTATCGTTCCACTCTGTTTTCGATTATGTTAATATGGGTAGTATCCTTTCCGACTGACATTTAGTTGCGTATGCTGGATTTTATGCTTGTATCTGTTTGTTTCTTACATGTGCAGGTGTCCATCCGCAGAGATCGTGGAGGATCGTGATCTGCCGAGGCTGAGGAACGGGAACGCTCTCTTCTTCAGATCGTAGCATTGGATTCCAGGTAGGCCTCCATCTTTGGTCTTTTCATTCGTCACTAGGAACTTGCGTCGTAACATTTCGTGATTGTTGCTAGACCCCTGCTGGGCTAGTAGGGATCGTCTCTGTCCGCAGAGGGGATTTACCTCCTCAACAATAAGGTTAAGGTTAAGTTTAAGGTTGAGGCTAAGGTTATGGTTAAGGTTAATGTTAGGTTATGTTAAGGTTAGGTTAAGGTTAAGATTAGGTTAAGGGTAAAGTTAAGGTTATGGTTAGGGTAAGGTTAGGGTTAAAGTTAGGGGAAGGTTAAGGTTAAGGTTAGGTTAAGGGTAAAGTCATGGTTAAGGTTAGGTTAAGGGTAACAGTTTGGTCAAGGTTAGGGTTTCGTTATAGTTAAGATTAGGTTAGGGTTAATGTTAAGGGTTTGGTCAAGGTTAGGGTTAGGTTATAGTTAAGGTTAAGGTTAAGGTTAGGGAAAGGTTAAGGTTAAGGATTTGGTCACGGTTAGGGTTACGTTATAGTGAAGGTTAAGGTTAGGTTAAGGTTAAGGTTAAGGTTACGGGTTTAGTCAGGTTAAGGTTAAGGTTAAGGTTAGTTTAATTTTAAAGTTAAGGTTAAGGTTAGGTTAAGGTTAAGGTTAAGGTTAAGATTAGGTTAAGGTTAGGATAAGGTGAAGATAAGGTTAAGGTCAAGGGTGAAGGTTAAGGGTAATTTTAGGGTTAAGGTTAGGTTAAGTTCAAGGTTAAGGTTAACTTAGGTTAAGGGTAAAGTCAAAGTTAGGATTAAAGTTAAGCTTAATGTTAAGGGTAAGGTCAGAGTTAAGGTTATGGGTCTTAACCTTAACCTTCACTATAACCTAACCTTAACTATAACCTGACCCTAACCTTAACCTTAAATTAACCGTAACCTTAACCTTAACCTAACCTTATTCTTGATCTTAACTATAACCTAACCCTAACGTTGACCAAACCTTAACCTTAACCTTAACCTTAACCTTCCCATAACCATAACCTTAACCTTAACGTTACCCTTAACCTTAACATTAACCTTAACCTTACTCTTACCTAACTATAACCTTACCCTTAACCTCAACCTTGACCTTAACTATAAGGTAACCCTAACCTTAACCTTAACCTTAACTTTATGCTTAACCTAATATTAACCTTAACCCTAACCTTAACCCTAACCTTACCCTTAACCTTAACCTTAACCTGAGGTTAAGATTATGGTTAAGGTTAAGGTTAAGGATAAGTTAAGGTTAAGGGTAACGTTAAGGTTAAGGTTAAGGTTAAGCGTTTGGTCAAGGTTAGGGTTAGGTTATAGTTAAGGTCAAGGTTAAGGTTGAAGTTATAGTTAAGGGTAACGTTAAGGTTAAGGTTAAGGGTAAAGTTAAGGTTAAGGTTAAGGATAAGCTCAATATCAAGGTTAAGGTTAAGTAAAGGTTAAGATAAGGTTAAGGGTAAGTTTAAGATAAGGTTAAGGTGAAGGGTAAGTTTAAGGTTAAGGTTAAGGTTAAGGGTTTTTTCAAGTTTAGGGTTAGGTTATAGTGAAGGTTAAGGTTAAGTTAAGGGTAAAGTCAAGGTTATGTTTAGGTTAAGGTTAAGATTAGGTTAAGGGAAAAGTTAAGGTTAAGGTTATAGTTAAGGTCAATTTTAAGGTTAGGTTATAGTGAAGGTTAAGGTTAAGACTCATAATATTAACCTTAACCTTAACTATAACCTAACCCTAACCTTGACCAAACCCTTAACCTTAACCTAACCAAACCCGTAACCTTAACCTAAATTAACCTTGACCTTGACCTTAACCTTAACCTTATCCTTAACCTTCACCTTAACCTAACCTTAACCTTTACCTTAACCATAACCTAATCCTAACCTTAACCTTTAATTAACCTTAACCTTAACCTTAACCTTGACCTTAACATTAAACTTAACCTTAACCTTTACCTTTACCTTAACCTTATCTTACCCTTAACTTTAACTTATCCTTAACCTTGACCTAACAATAACCTTAACCTTAACCTTAACTATAACTTAACCCTAACCTTAACCTCCACTATAACCTAATCTTAACCTTAACCTTAACCTTAACCTTAACCTTACCCTAACCTTAACCTTAACCTTAACTTGATTAAACCCGTAACCTTAACCTAACTTTAACCTTAACCTTAACCTTAACCATAACCCTAACCTTGAATAAACCATTAACCTTAACCTTAATCTGATTAAACCCATAACCTTAAATTTAACCTTAACCTAACTAAACCTGTAACCTTAACCTTCACCTAAACCTAACTATAACCTTACCCTTAACCTAGCCAAATCTTGAAAAAGTCTTTAATTTTTATGTATAACCTTTCTCTACTCAATAAACTTATAATGATTTACAATTTTCTCAAGGTTTCAAAAGATTTTGCAAATGTTTAAAAAAAATTTCAAAGTTTAATATTTTATTTTTAACTACCCAAAAATTGTAATCATTTCCTTAAAAATTCTTATTTACATAAAATAAGTATTTATAATATTTTCTCGAAGATATTTTCAAATAGTAAAAAGCCAATTAAAGACTATTAACAACCTTATTTGTAAATAAACACACTTGCATAATGGAATATGTTCAAGTAAGAAGGAGTTACCTTATTAAGAAAAGAACTTTTTCAAGACAAGCCCATTCACAGGAAGAGATTCTCTCTCTCCTGTTAAATCTTGCAATATGAACGTTGCTAAGCTTATCTTTTCAGCAATATGAAATGGTCCAAGCCACATTTTTTGAAATTTGGTATGCTTACCCTTATCTTCATGTGCTTTGACCCATTTCAAAACAAGATCACCAATTTGCAAAGTTTTGGATCCGGTAAAATTTGAATCAAAAGAAGATTTTATGAGTTGTTGATGTTTGGCATGAATACTTTTTTCTTTCTCTCTATCTTCTTCTAATTTAAGAATTTGATCAAATCTTAGTTGAATAGATGATGAAGGATTCTCTTCAAGGAATTGAACTAGGGATAAAGATGGAAGTATTAGGTTTGATGGTATTATAGCTTCTTTTCCATAGACTAGATTAAAAGGTGAAGTACCTATTGGAACCTTATGAGTTATGCGATCAGCCCATAATGCCAAAATTAAAGATTTATGCCAGTTCTTTTGACTTTGATCAATTTTTCTTTTGATGATTTTGATAAGATTTTTATTTGTTGATTCAGCTAAACCATTACCTTGTGGATAATAATTCGCTGAATATTTCAATTTGAAACCTCTTTTGATTGCAAATTCCATTTTACTATTTCTAGAAAAATAAGATGCATTGTCAAAGACAAGAGCGTTAGGTACACCAAACCTGGTAATGATGAATTGATCAATGAATTCAATGATTGCATCAGAATTGGCTACCTTTAAAGGAATTACTTCTACCCACTTTGTAAAGTAATCCGTTGTTGTAAGGATGTATCTGTGTTGCTTGGAAGAATTTGGAACAATTTCTCCAATAATATCAAGTCCCCATTATTCAAATGGTTGCTCAATGTTTACTGGTTGTAAAGGAAAGGCTGGTTTCCTTTGTCTTCCACTACAATTTGAAAAATCTCGCATTTCCTTACATAATCATGTGCATCTCTGAACAAGGTAGGCCAATAGTAACTAGCATGGATTATTTGGTATCACCTCCAAAGTGTCCACTTGCTGGTCCATCATGTAATTCCTGCAACACCTTGTGTGCTTCAGTTTTTTCAAGACATCTTAATAAAATTGAATCATAATTTCTTCTGAATAACACATCATCAATGATTTTGAAGTGTTTGTCTTTTAATCTTAAATCAGGATTGTTCTTATTATTGAGATTAGAAGTAGCATACCCATTTTTCAAGTAAAAGATAAGATCAACATATTGAGATTCAAAATCTATAATACTTATCTGATTTTCTTGAAAAACATTATCTTGATCTTGATCCTCTAGTATGTTGGAAGCTCCAGCTAATAATCTACAAAAACCTTATCTTATAACAAATTTAGTTGGCTTAATATCAATATCATACTCCTGTAGTGCTGTTACTCAATTAGCTCTCTTTTCTCCTACTTCCTTTTGTATTAACAATTGTCTTACTGTAGAGAATGGGACAATTATCTTTGTATGTTTTTTTAGGAGAAAAGGTCTAAAATGTTTGATTGATTTAAATACATCAAAGGATTGTTTTTCTACATCAGAGTAGTTAAGTTTGGCTCCTTTCATATTTGAGCTAAAGAAAGAGATTGTTGCTTCCTCTTGTTGATCATTGGGTTGTGTTAAAACAACAACATAGGATGTTTTAGTAGCCAAATTATACAGAATAAAATATTTAGAAAAATCAGGAGTATTCAATGTAGGTGCATTAATGATTGCCTGTTTGATTGAATCAAAGGCTTGTTTTTCTTTATGTAACCATTTGAAAACTGAATTTTTCTTAATCATATTATACAAAGGTAAAAATATTTGAGAAAAATAAGGAATAAATCTCTTGACAAAATTGATCTGTCCCAAAAAGGATTGCATGGATTTCTTGTTATGTGGTAAAGAAATATCATAAATTTCTTTTACTCTATTAGGATCAATATATATGCCATCTTTAGACACAAAAAATCCTATGAGTTTTCCTTCATTGAAAGAAAATAAGGATTCTTTGGATTTAAAGAAATGCCAAATCTTCTACATCATTCAAATATTGTTTCAAATCATGTAGATGATTAGCTCTTTTCTTTGAAAATACGGTTATGTCATCAAGATAAATAACAACTGATCTATTAATCAAACCCTTGAATGTTATATCCATGGCTCTCTGGAAAGTAGCTCCTGCATTTATCAAACAAAAAGGCATCTTTTGGTAGGCATAAGTTCCCCATTTGGTTCTGAAAGTAGTTTTTAGCCTATCATCTGGATGTACCAATATTTGGTTATAGTCTAAAAAACCATCAAGAAAAAACATGAGTTCATAACCAACTAGCTTTTGAAGTATTTGTTCCATGGTTGGCAATGGGAAGTTATCCTTTTGACATGCCTTATTCAGATTTCTAAAATCAATACAAATTCTGATATCTCCATTCTTCTTCCTTACAGGAACCATGTTTGAGACCCAACTAGAATGTCTTACAGGAAAAATAATTTTCTCCTTCAAAATTTTGTTCAATTCTGACTTGATTTGTCCTTCCAGATTGGGATGAATTTTTCTTAGCTTTTGTTACACTGGCTTTACATTGGAAAGCATTGGAATAGTATGTTGGATAACAGAAGTATCATAAGTTTTCAAATCCTCATAATTCCAAGCAAAGACATTTTTGTACTTATTTAGAATTCCGATGAAAGCTATCCTTTCCTCTGATGTTAAATCAAGTCCTAAATTAACATTTTGTGGGTTAGACTCAGTACCAAGATTTAATAATTCAAACTTCAAAGTATAACTTTGAAGTTTAGCATTAGTAACCTTTTTGAATCTGTCTTTGATATCATATAAGTCTTCAAGTTTGACTACAGATTTGGGAATAGGATTTTAATTGTCTTTTGATGTGTTTTGAAGATCATCATCACTTTCATCAATTATTTGGCCATCATAAGATTTTTCTGAAGTCAAGAAATTTAAGATATCTTCATCATGATAAAATACTCTCTAATTAGTGACATTATCCAGCACAGAAGGTCTAAATATTAATTCAACTGAAAACCTATATGGACTATAATCTTCAGCTGGGAGGAGCTTGGAAGCAACATTAGCTAACAAATCAGCTGCTGAATTCTGAGTTCTAGGAATAGAAAAGATGTTGAATGCTAAAAATTGAGTGGTAAGATCTTGAAAAAGGGATTTATAATGTTTAAGATGATCTGAAAGACAATGGATAGTGTTTCTTACTTGTCTGATAACAATTTCAGAATCACCATACAATTTCAGGTACTTAACATTCAACCCTATTGCTTTATAAAGCCCTTGGATCAAGGCTTCATATTCTGCAGTGTTATTTGTATGCTCAAATTCTAATCTACATGATAGCATAGTTTTTTCCCCATCCGGATCAACTAAAATGCATCATGCTCCTGCACCATCATTGGATTTTGATCCATCAAAATACAAAGACCAAAATAAATACTTATCTATAGTTTTATCTATAGATTGATCAGAAACATTAACAATTCTTGAAGAATCAGCTTGTGAAAAAATTTCAACTTGCGAAATAAAAGTATTTACAGAAAAAGGTGATTGCGGTGCTATGAAATTTCCAAGAAATGATTCAGCAGAATAACCTCTGAGAATGTTGTTATTAAAAGCTACAGGTTCATTTGCTTGTTCAAATTCTGTTACAGTATGCATCATGTGTTTTTCTCGCTCAACCTTGATTTGATTTGGTTTCCCTTTGTGAGGAAGCCACATGTGAGAATAATCAGTGGCGATATAATCATTAAGCTTTGCAGACCAATCTCTACTTAATATTAATCCATAAAACTTAGGAATATCTGCAATCAGTATATCAATTCTCTGGACTATCCTGGGATCAGAGGCTAGCCTAATGGTGACTGAATTAATTTCTCCCACAAATTTCACTTTAGTCCGATCTAATTGAACAATATGGACTGTAGATTTCTAGGGTTCGATGTTTAATTTTAAGCAAACTGAAGTAGGCATTATGTTAGATGATGCTCCTGAATCTATTAAGTAGTTATGCAAATTCTTGTTATAGACTTCATAAGTCAGAAGAAAAGGAGGTGTCTGAAAATTTGATCTTTCTCCAATAAGAATAGTATCAGTAGCATCTACTTTATCTGGTGGCTTACCCAATCCTTTGGCTGCTTTTGCAACTACACCACTTGGTAGAGGAGAAATAGGTGTTGCATTTAATTCTTTCAATAACAACTTCTGTTGATGCTTATGTTTTCTGAGTTCATGTAAAGAGATATTCGATCTGGTTTTCTTCATGTCTTCAACAATGTTATAATCCATAGGATATGATCCTACCAGAGTCTTAGATGTTGATGTAGGAGGATTAGAAGATGATGGTTGATTTTGAGTAGGAAAAGAGGAAGTTTTCTTTACAGGGGATTTGTCTTTAGTAGTCGAAGTTGAATTTTTCTTCTTGGGAACTGTTTGGATAGGCTCTGCTTTAGATTTACTTCTTGTACTTTCTAGCATGGCTTCTTGTTCTTTTTCACTGTCTGAATTAGGAAGAATGAAATCCCACATCCCATGTAATTCAGCTATTTCTTCTTCTTCATATTCTTTCGATAATAGAGGTGTATCTTCTTCTTCATCTTCTTCTAGATCTGACTCTGCATTGGATATTGAATTGGGTGGTTTATATTCATTTTTCTGATTCATTTCGAAGTTCCTATAAGATCTATTGGTGGAAGTTTCTGCTACTTGTTTTTTGATTTCGATCATTTCATTGGACAAAGTCTTCAGAAATTTCTATAAACCTTCCATGTCATAAGGATCCCTAGGTGTTTTATTCTTTGAATCATCCTTAAAGCTGAATTTTTTGGATTTTTTGTCTTCAATAGCATTCTTCTTATCCAAAGTAATAATCTGTATTTCAACTGCAATTGCTTCCTTCATGTTTTCATCCAAAGTAGGTTTAGCAGCTCTATCTACAAAAATTGCTATATTTGAAGGCAAAGATGTTATATACCATTCACTTCAGACTTTCTCACTAGGTTTTGAGGTTGTAAGAATTTTATTCAAAAGTTTTTTGAATCGGGAATTAAAATATTTGATAGGTTCTTTGGATTCTGCTCTCAAATTGGATATATCATTAATTAAAGTCGCTATTGATCTGTCATCTCCAAATTTGGTTAAGAAAAGTTCTTGGAAAATATCCCAACTTGTAATAGATCCTGATGGTAATGAAAAATACCAGGATCCTGCTGCCCCTTGTAAAGTATAAGGGAACAACCTAACCACAACATCTTCATGTTGTACTGCATTTAAATTTACAGATAGCATAAACTTATTAATGTGTTCTTTTGCTTGTATACCAAGGTCAGGACTAAATTTTGGCAGCCATTTTTCAGGATGATCTGGAAAATTATGCTAAGGTGCAGGAATTTCAATAGCCCCTAGATTAGTCCATGGTATTTGTGCCATTTTTGTGATAACGGTTGAGGGACTTGAAGAGACAACTGGTGTTTGAGTAGAGGTTGTTGGAATAACTATACTCTTCTGGGTTTGAGTTTGGGAAGCAGATGAGTGAGTTTGTGATGAAGAAATAATATCACTACTTGATTCCGATGGTGTTTTTTCTGGTTTTAACTCGACTAGGTAAAGGAAATTCCTTTGGAGGAATACCAAGTTTTTCACTTTGTGACCTAGTAAGTGTTTTTGAAGATATGAATTGTGACGTAACACCACCTTTGGATAATTCAAACTCTTCTAAAGATAATGAGAACCATTGGAGTTTATGAACTAAATCTTGTATTTCAGGGGACTCAAGAGGTTTATTGTTTGATAGATCTAAAGCTTTAGTAGTGGGTGTACTGATGTTCTTCTCAATTTCTTCCCTAGAGATTTGAGATGTAGAGGAAATTGAAGAAGGTGATGAGGGTGAATTTATCTTGGAATAGCCTGTAGATTTGGATTTACTTGCCATTCATAGCTTAGGCCCTCCTTCTAGCACCAAAAATTTTGAAGCCTTGAAAATCGTTGCTTCAAACATTGGGGGAAAACCATCCGGTCCAGACCTTAGGACAACTCCTTTTTCGTTTGGTGTGGTGGCTCCGAGTGGATTTATAGGACCAGTTTCTTAATAATAAATGGATTGGTGATGGAGTGTTTGTGCAAGTGGATAAATGGAACTAAATAACTGAGCTAATATATCTAACTTAATCTATAACTTGCAAATAATTCTAAAACTAACCCGGGTATTAAATATGAATATGACTTAAAGATTGTTTCAATTAAAAAAATAACCATGAAAATGTATTATTATTCAACAAAAAGATGCAGTATCATATAATGATAAATCTGTTTAAGAAATTAAACAAAATTAGAATAGCACATCGCATTCATAATTCTATATATCATTTGCACATACTATGATAGATGAATATTTCTGTATCTTCAGAAATGACATGATAAAGAAATATTTGAGAAACAAGCATATATAAATGATAGAAAATTTCAAAGAGAATACTTCATTACATAAAGAAAATAACAGTAAATTGATAGAAATACCAGTTTCATTAAGATATTTTCTTGATGCAATTCGATATCCAGATCCCGCGCTTTCACTTAGAACAATCTTCAAGGTACAGAAATGCAACTCTCAAAAATAATTCACCATGAAATCATAGGAATATTGTGCTTTAACTTAGAACAATCTTCAAGGTACAAAAATGCAACTCTCAAAAATAATTCCCCATGAAATCACAAGATATGATCCTTTATAAAAATAATATAGTCAAGGAGTACAGAAATGTATTTTCCAAGGCCAAAATATTACAGATTCAAGACCCCTTTCTAAATGCTTTAAAGGGGTTTAAATAGAAAATTAATTGTTAGGTCCCTATATTAGTAGTATATTCCCTTATTGTTGTTAGTGTAACCCCCTTATTGTTATTATTGTACCCCTCTAACCCCCATATTTTTATTATTGTGCCCTTAAATTATTATTGTTAGGTCAGCTAGGATTACATTGTGGCCCACTAGGATTACATTGTGGCCCATGGACTCCTATATATAGAAAGGAGGTTTTGTAATGTGTATCATCCAAGAATTGTTCATTAATGCAATGTATTGGAGGTTTCCCCCTCGAATTGGCTTAATTATAAGGCGTTGATATCTCTTTTCTTCTATTTTTGGAGCTGGTTTCACAACATTTGGTATCAGAGCTTTGGATTCTAGAGTTTTGCTGCTCCAAATAGGTCATCGTGGAATTTTCGCTATAAATTTTTTTCTACGAAGTTTCAGAAGCTGAAAGTTTTAGGATGTGAAGCCAAAATCCTGAGGAACATTGTCGAAACATTTTAGAGCTTGGTTCGCAATATTTTCAGAGATATGATCTATGGAGTTAGGTCTTTTTGCAGTCTCCTCAATTTAATCTAAACAGGTCATCGTGGCATTTTCACTATAACTTTTTTTCTACGAAGGTTCAGAATCTAAAACTTGTAGGGCGCGAAGCTAAAATCCTGAGGAAATTTGAAAAAAAAATTTAGAGCTTGGTTTGCAATATTTTCGGCAATATGATCTATGGAAGGTAATGCTTTTTTAGGCTCCTTAATTTCATCTCAAAAAGGTGATCGTGGGAAAATCTTCATAACTTTCTCTCTGAACATCGGATTAGAGTGTCATAAAAAGTGGTCGCAACTACATCGACTTTAGTTTCTTTGCTATCAATTTTAGAGCTAAAAGATGAAACAGTGGCACGCGGCAAGTCGTACAAGTTCGCTCTATTGAACCAATCCATAATTAGGTCATTGTGGGAGATTGGAAATAACTTTGCCTTGGAGAATCCAATTCAAATCAGACCTATGGAATTTGAAAGACAATTTTGAGGGCTACCTCAGTTCCAAATTTCAGTTATTGAAGAGCTGCAATCACAGATATAATCCAAATTTAATATTGAGCTCCTCAAAAGCAAGAAAAATGTGTGTACTTTTTTTCCGAATTGCATAAGTCTTGCTTGAAGAATCAATTTGAATCGATTCTAAGGGCATATTGTAGAATAGATATTAGTATTGGGTTCTAAAAAATGCCCTGTAAAAATAATTCAACACCCATTAAGCCTTCAGAAGGCTCTACTATGACTCATGAAGATGAAGAATTGCAACATGATCTATCAAAATTACAAGAGCAAGTGCACCAAATTTCGCTCTCGTAAAAAGCAGCAAAAAATGAAATGGAAGTTTTGAAGAAAGGTGTGGAAGCAAAGATGGATGGTGTGAAGAATAATATGGATGGTTTGAAGAAAGGCGTGGAATCTAAGATAGATGGCATGGAAGCTGGCATGGAATCTAAGATGGATGATGTTGGGGTTCCCATGTTTTGGCCAGATTGGCAAGACCAAAAGATGAGACAACATCATAACCACTTTGGGGCCCTAGGATCTAGCCCTCCTAGACCCAGAGAGGGATATCTCCAATAAGACAAAGAATAGTATATCTTTGAAGCTCAAATTGAGATATTAGGCTAGGTATGAAGCACAAAGTGCGTTTAAAATGATTTGGTTGGTTGGTTGCTGGGTTGGTCATGAGATCATAGACTGAGAGAGTAATGGAAAGAAAGGAGAAAAATAGCAGGATGTTCGGCAAAGAGGATAGGTCAAGAAAGTTCCATCCATTGGGCTATGGAGTCATGAAAGGTAATTACATGCAAAAAACTAGCCAAGTCTTTCAAAGGGCAAGTCATCTACAATAAAGGATCTTTTTAGATAGATGATGGAATGAAGCATTAAGGAAATAAGGTGAAAGAAGGAAAGACACCCAATTTCTATCTATAGATCAGGTTAGAGGTCATTTAACTCCAGACCTGCTTGGACATACTCAAAGGAAACTTTCAATGGAGGGACAAAGGGGCAGCCTATAGATCGACCAGAGGTCATTTAACTCCAGGTCAGCTTTAGCATGCTCCAAGGGAAAATAGGGATAATTTTAACAGAGTCAGGGTCTATAGATCAGAGAAGGAATTTGAACCTTCAATGCTTTGACACCAACGAGAAACATCTAAGTAGTAAACCCCAAATTCATACATCAGCTAGCAGCATATTGAACTACTACACTAGTTAAATTAGTTGAATTTACTCTTAGATTCACTATCAGCAGAAAACATAAAAGGCAGGGAGAGTAGAGACATAGGGTACCTGACAAGGGTAATGTTGGGAAAAATACTGAGAGTGGGGGGGGGGGGGGGTGAATCATTATTTTGAGCATACTCAAAAATTTTTACTTTTTATTTCTTTAAAACCCATACACTACTTTACTGAAGCCAACTCTCGTATACACGCGGATATCCTTAATAAAACTCGCGTATTAACAAAGATCTCATTATGCTGATAATTCTTTGCTTAGATCATTGCATCATTCATTCATTAGATGTTTAGTAAACATTAAACATGTGCAGTAAGAATAGAATAAATCATCACACATAAGCAACACACATGAACACCAAGATTTAAGGTGGAAACCCAATTTGGGAGAAAACCACTGCTGCCGTCGTCTCAGTCTTCAATATTTTATTATAAAGAAAACATCGTACAACCATGTACTGGCGCAGACTCATACCAACACGCAAGCACCCACCTGCAGAAGGCTACAACATTCTCTCATTTACCAGCCTCTCTTGGAAGGGAGTTACAACCCCTTGCTCTCGTTTACCAGCCTCTCCTGGAAAGGAGCTACAACCCCCTCACTGAAGGCTTCAGCCTTCAGCACCATTGCGGACCACGTTTCATCAATTTTCATACTGGATCCAACAAATTCCATACAACACAACTTGTAGGCCACTTTTCATCATATTTTTAGACTAGACCCACTCCACACATTTAAGCTCAACATTCATCAAACTAAAACTTATAACCCCATCAATTCATTCATTAAATCATCAACCAATCAACCAACGACTTGATCTTAAATTAACATAATCAGCAACATATTCTTCATTCAAATAACCCAGTTCTGTATGAATAAATCATTGACAGATAACAGTAGAACATCAAAACAGATCAGGCATTTCATTCCACTTACTTCAGCAAACCCTAGATTCCATATGTGCTTTTACTTACTGAACCTGCGTATGTACGCGCTTTCATGCAGACCTACCCGAGTATACTTCTGTGCATTCTTCAGAAAGCCCTATCTGCCCATACGCGCTTTTCCTTAATCAGACCCGCGTATACACGCGCTTTTATTGAAGCGAACCTACGTATACATATGTAACTTTTCAGGACTGTGCAGCTCTTCAGATCAGATAAACAACTCAGATTTCATCCTTTACTTCAGAAATTATTTTTCCTCATCTCAGATCTAAACATTCCATAAACATATCTAGAAAATACATATACATTTAAAATCTAGAGATCCCTCTTCATCATTTTCTTCATAGGTGCATCATAAATTCAGATCTATCAATAAAGAACAGAGTTCATCCATGCAGATATTCTTTAGAGAGATTTATTCATTCACAACCCTTACTCATGCACCCACTTGCACCATGATCTTCTTCTCCTTAAATAGATTTATCCTTTGTCAATACCATGAGTCAAAACCACTCAACTACTAATGGTATTCCTGGACGGGATCAAATAGATATTCCAGTGCTCAATACTATGGGTCAATACCATGGTAACACCCCTTGGTATTCTAAATTTGGAGTGAAAAATGGCATACGTGACTTGGCACGTACTTTTCCGCGTGCATACGCTACTTCATCTTAACAAACCCGCGTATGCTTTGTAGCATAACTTATTTATCATTATTCTGGCACTTTCTGAATTCCTTTCTTCTACTACTTCTGAACTGATCTGTAGATACATCAGATTTACATTATTAATAACTCATCAAGTTATTTTCCATCACGAACAACTTCATTAAGCAGGTTCTATCAAAGTCAACACATTATATCACATTGCCAACAATCTCCTCTTTAACTCATCAAGAAGGTTGTCATCAACTTTATCAAGTAGGCTGCCATCAAGGAAAACACTTTGCATCATATTGCCAACAGGTAAATCCTATGCCAGATTTCTGATGCATGCCCAGAAGACTAATGAACTGCATGAATAATGTAAATAAAACAATATGATAAGAGAAACATCACCCGTCGTAATAGACCAGGATCCTGTGAAATTTGCTTGATCAATTGATGCAAAACCAGTCACATACACTCAGATCAATGGCTGATTATAGTCCAAAGTTTCTCCTCCCAACCTACTACATTAAAAACTACTCTGCTATTCCCTCCCAAGACTGTTCTAACAGTCAAGTGAATCCCTCTAACAGCAACAACAACAACCGAACAACAACCTTTACAATATGTTCTTAGGAATTCTTATAGGAGAAAATAATAACAGGAGTAGATGATATTCATTAAATGGATCTCATTAAGATAGAGTGGAGAAAGAGTTCATGCCCACACTGCTTAATGGCTCTGCAGCGCTGTATGTACTCTGTAGTCTACTTCGGGAGTCTTTGTCAGGTCGACTTTGACCTCTGATGTTTCGTGAAGTCTTTCTGGCTATTTGGAACTCTGCGCTGCCTTATGGAATTATTGATCTAGATGAAAAGGTCTGCAGGTCTCTCCATACGTCATAACTGTGGTCCTGATAGTCTTAAAGAAGCTTTTGTCAGCGTAATTAACTGTTAAGGGCTCGAGGAGGCATGAAGAACGCTGAAAGGCAGTCTTTCTAGAGAAAAGTACTCTGCTGACATTAAACACAGATATAGCTTTGTTTCATGTGCTCTGGTATTCGAACTGCACTTTATCCTTTGAACTCGGGGTTAGGTGCTAAATATTTAATTAACAGGCCCAAATCCCTTAAAATGCTTCTGCTGTTTTACCTTCCCACTGCTGTAACGACCTCTCTGCACTGAATCGCAGTGAATGTGATTATGGAAATCAGAGTGGATTCATCACTCTGGTTAACCCTGCATAGTAGAATAAATCAATTATAAAATCCGGGGACGGTGGCGGAATATTTGCTGTGGAGGCCAGAGGAATGGTGGCGGAGCAGTGGGGAATCGTGGAAAAAATGAAGAGCGGCGGAAGAAATGATCATTAGTGTATAGCCCAAAGATCAATGCTTGGGTGAATTACAAAGGAAAACATGGAAAAACAATGAAGTGGAGCCTTTGGATGGTGGGACCCGGCATGGGTGGAGGACGATTCATTTAGGACCATCGAATCTCAGGAAGAGATCTAGGGTAGAGATTTAAAGTTGAAGTTAATAAGGGCTCTGATGAAGAAAACTGATGGGGGGTGCGATTAGATCCCAGCTGTCGGATCTGAAGAAAAGGACGGCCAAGATCGAATCGGCGGATTGCAATCGGGGGCACGAAAGGTGACACTTTAAAAATTTTGCGATTGCGATGGAGCGATTGAGCACCAACTGTCTAATCTGGGTCAGATCGACAACGGAAATTCAATCGGCGGGGAGAAAGAAGGGCCATGGGGTGACGATGCAATTGTGCAATGGTCGTTGGATCAAAAGGAATGAACGGTCAGGATCAGATCGGAGGATCGCAATCGCAAGGTGTCGAAGGGGGTGCGATGCGACTGGCGTGATGCAATGGAGCGCCAACCGTCGGATCTGGCGGGATATCGACAGTTCAAATGTAATCAAAGGGGCAGAAAGGAAAGGCGACGAGCACACAGCGATTAGTGCTAGGTCGTTGGATCAAACTATGGATCAACGGCGGAGATCACAATCGCAAAGGGCAGTGATTGATAATTGCGATGCGATCAGAGCGGGGAAAGCGAGAAAGCGCAGACCATTAGATCTATTCAGATCAACGGTGGAGATTGTATCCATGGCGCTACAGACCAAAAATCAATCGCATCGGGATTTTTAAGTTGACACATAGAAATGCGCTCACCTGATGGTGTGATTGTGATTAGCGTCCGGGACTTAAGCGCTTGGTCCTAGGCGCGGGGCATATGGCGGGGAAGTGGTTAAGGGGCTAAGCCAAAAGGGGCTAGGCCTTATCATAAGATGTAAAATGGGTTTTTTGGCCCTTTTTAATGCATTTTAAGGTTAGGGAAGGGCAACGATAGAGGGAAAAGGGGAAAATTGGCCAAACAAGGGATATGAGTAGGATTTAAAGGGGATTTTGGGAAGATTTAGGGGGCTAATGGGGAATTTAAGGAGGGGAAAAAGATGAGGAAAACAGAGGCTTAGAGGGGATGAAATAAGAGGGAAAAGGAGGCCTTTTGGGCATCTCTTCACAAATAGGGAGGCTTTCTAATGGGAATCAGTAGAGGGGATTTTTCAAAGGACAAAAGGCACAAGGAGGCTTCAAGGATGATGTGCTTTTAGAGGAAATGCATTCCTTGAAGGCTCAGAAACATTTTAGCCCCCTGTTTGCTTGTAAAAAATTTATAGGGGGCTAACAGTGGCTCCACATGGGGATGGCTTCTTCTTGAAGGAGTCAAGAATTCAGAAAATAAATTTTTGGTGTAGGCCAGATGCCTGGTGCTTGACCCATCCATTTTATTTCTTGGATTAGCTGCCACAAATCATGAAGACATCATATCAGCAGTAAAATTTCTCCCAAAAAACTACCTACCCACACTATAGTCCTAAAATTTTCCTTCTGGGTGCATCTGGACTTGTAGACCCTTTACATCATCAATTTTTTACAAACAGGAAAACAGACCTATTCTACTTCTACCCTTATTACTCCATGAGACCAGATTAAACTTTTGGTCCCATAGTTTCTCTACCTAAACTAGTATCTGCTAGGATTAAAATGTCTAACGGATTTCTTCTCTACATTCTAAGACAGAAATTGAAAACAGTCAAGCCAGGATTAGACTGTCTGACTTGCCGGACTTTGCAGAAATTAAAACAACTGACTACATGCTCACAGGCTAAGCTTTATTTCAAACTTCCTTCCTACCCTACTCTAACATGGAAATCTCTGATGTTCTAGGTGATACAATAATAACAATGCAGCCAGTCAAGTAGTAGTAAAAAAGGGGAGAAGAATTGACTACTCATCAGAGACAACCATAGGGTGCTCTGCATGTGGGTCTTCAAAACTGAGGACACCATCAGTGGTGACCACTTCTGATGTATCTGGATCTTGCAAAGGATTGATGCTTGAGGAGTTGAGCCAATTAGGGCCTCCATGTATTCTGCCACAGGATCGACAAAAATGTGGTATATACTTTCTTCTTTAAAGCCTTCCATGACTGGTAGGTTGTTTGTATCCCAGGCAGCTTCAATCACTGCATCTGCAGTGTGGCCCTTGTAATCACACTCCTCTCTTTTCTGGCTGGGAGGATTTGGCATATGGGCATCAACCAGGAACACCTCTTCTTCCACTGGATTGAGGCAAAGATGTATGTGGGAAAGAAGGTCACCCTCATCTTCACTGAAGCCTAAACTGGAGGGCTCATCATATACGGCGGGGTTGTCCTCTTCTGCCCCTGGCCGGTTCTGCTGGAGTGAACTGAACTCTGTGAAAATATTAACATATTCTTGAGCAGGGGTTGCTTTGATTACCTTGACCCTTTCAGGCGAAGGCTCCGGATATTCATCTTGCTCAAGA
Organism: Pinus albicaulis; assembly: GCA_034641835.2. Classification (NCBI taxonomy): domain Eukaryota; kingdom Viridiplantae; phylum Streptophyta; class Pinopsida; order Pinales; family Pinaceae; genus Pinus; species Pinus albicaulis. Next base: position 479,560,033 of record CM076580.1, read on the forward strand.
TTTTCTTCATGACTTTCTTCCTTGCCCTCTGTGCTAAAGAGCTGCTGGCTTCCATCTTCTTTGAAATTATTACTAATGATTTGATATGTAACAGAGTGAAGATTCCATGAATCTTCTTCTGCTATCATGCTTTCAATGCTTTCTTCATCAGTATCATAGATGGCCTGCATTGGCTCATCATTTTCTTGTAGTTGATGGTCACGATTTTCCTCCAATGAATCTACTGATGATGTCCCTGCAGGCTTAGTTTCCCTTTGGAAAAAATCATCATCAGACAAATCATCATTAGATAGATCATAATTATAAGCAACGTTATCCATCAAATCCTCTGGAAACTTAGCCAGTCCTTCTTCAAAATAATCTGCAAGTTCATCTTCTGATTTAAAATCTGGTTCATCACACATGCTTGCCATGTGGCTTCTGTCTTGCATTGATCTGGTTTTTCTTTCTTGAGGAAAAGGAGCAGGTATTTTCCAATCATCATTTCTAGTTTCGACCTCATATTCTTCCTCTTCTGTGTTCAGCAGGGTGTTGGTAGTCTCTATCAATATTTCCAACTTGCTTTCTAAAGAGACCTGCCTTATTTGCTCTGCTCGGTCTTTCTTTGTAGCCTTTAACCTTTCCTCCCTATACTTTATGTTGTGTTCGACGGTAATTTCTATATTCTTCATTTCTTCCAGGCTCGAAGGTTCTCTTTCTCTTATATGGAATTCCACCTCGGGGTCAAAAGAACTTGGATAGTGCAATAGAGCCCATCCCAATGGTGGTTTTACATCAAAAGGTATTGCATTGTAAACCTTATTGAACTTGGCTGAAAACTCTTGTACTGTCTCTGTTAGCTATCTTCTCAAATTCTGATATTCTTCTAGGATGAGGAGAAAATTTCTCGGGGCCACCCATTTATCAAGGAAAACTTGAGAAAATTAATGAAAGCTGAAAATGCTTGCTGCTGGAAGGCTTTTAAACCAACTCTTAACATTTCCTTATAATGACAAGGAAAAAATTCTAATGCACACATCATCTTCCTCTATTTCATACAGGTCAAGTAAATCCTTGAGATTTTGAACATGTTCTTCAGCAGTGGCCCTTTTATTTTCTCCATCAGAAAGAGGTAGTTGGTTTATAAGCTCTGCAGGAAGGGGTTGGAAGGAAAGAGGAAAAATCAGAGACTTGTATCTTTCTATGACCTTTGTAGGGGTAGGTGGTGCAACAAGAGGCCCATGACTACTTGAAGCTTCTTTAGGAGTGGGAGATATAACATGAGGCTCTTGTTCCACCAGGTTTTTCACAGGAGTATAGGTCTGCTCACGGTCTAAAGACTGAGGTCTGAGTTCTCTCCCATACTCAATGTGGGTCTCATCTTGGTGCACTTGATCAGGCTTGAAGTAGGATAGAACATAGTGATAGACAAAAACAATGAATTATTTAAACAAAATCCAACCCGTATGTTCTACCCTTCTATGAGATCTGGCCATCTTTCAGGTTCTTCCTCTAGTGGAGTATTTGAGAGTTATGGAGTGTGGAATCACCAAGTGGATGTATATGAATGTTTGAAATAGGCTATTGTCCACCATTAGCATTTAATAGGCAATCTAGGCTAAGTGGTCTTTAGTCCCCAGAGGAGTCGCCATTATGTTGGGGTTCCCATGTTTTGGCCAGAATGGAAAGACCAAAAGATGAGACAACATCAGAACCACTTTGGGGCCCTAGGATCTAGCCCTCCTAGACCCGGAGAGGGATCTCTCCAATAAGACAAAGAATAGTAAATATTTGAAGCTCAAATTGAGATATTAGGCTAGGAATGAAGCACAAAGGGGTTTTAAAATGATTTGGTTGGTTGGTTGCTGGGTTGGTCATGAGATCATAGACTGAGAGAGTAATGGAAAGAAAGGAGATAAATAGCAGCATGTTCGGCAAAGAGGATAGGTCAATAAAGTGCCATCCATTGGGCTATGGAGTCATGAAAGGTAATTACATGCAAACCACTAGCCAAGGCTTTCAAAGGGCAATTCATCTACACTAAAGGATCTTTTTAGATAGATGATGGAAAGGAACATTAAGGAAAGAAGGTGAAAGAAGGAAAGACAACCAATTTCTGTCTATATATCAGGTCAGAGATCATTTAACTCCAGACCTGCTTGGACATACTCAAAGGCAAATTTCAATGGAGGGACAAAGGGGCAGCCTATAGATCGGACCAGAGGTCATTTAACTCCAGTTCAGCTTTAGCATGATCCAAGGGAAAATAGGGATAATTTTAACAGAGCCGGGGTCTGTAGATTAGAGAAGGGCTTTGAACCTTCAATGCTTTGACACCAGTGAGAAAAATCTAAGTAGTAAACCCCAAATTCATACATCAGCTAGCAACATATGGAATTGCTACACTGGTTAAATTAGCTGAATTTACTCTTAGATTCACTATCAGCAGAAAACATAAAAGGCAGGGAGAGAAGAGACATAGCGTACCTCAAAAGAGTAAATCCTATGCCAGATTTATGATGCATTCCTAGAAGACCAATGAACAACATGAATAATGTAAATAAAAAAATATGATAAGAGAAACATCACCCGTAGTAATAGACCAGGATCCTGTGAAATTTTCTTGATCAATTGATGCAAAAACAGTCACATACACTGAGCTCAATGGCTGATTACAGTCCAAACTTTCTCCTCCCAGCCTACTACATTACAAACTAATCTGCTATTCCCTCCCAATACTATTCTAACAGTCAAGTGAATCCCTCTAATAGAAACAACAACAACCGAACAAAAACCTTTACAATATGTTCTCAGGAATTCTTATAGGAGAAAAGAATAACAGGAGTAGATGATATTCATTAAATGGATCTCATTAAGACAGAGTGGAGAAAGAGTTCATGCCCACACTGCTTAATGGCTCTGTAGCACTGTATGTACTCTATAGTCTGCTTTGGGAGTCTTTGTCAGGTCGACTTTGATCTCTGATGTTTCGTGAAGTCTTTCTGGCTGTTTGGAACTCTGTGCTGCCTTTTGGAATTAGTGATCTAGATGAAAAGGTCTGCAGGTCTCTCCATACCTCATAACTGTGGTCCTGATAGTCTTAAAGAAGCTTCTGTCAGCGCAATTAACTGTTAAGGGCTCGAGGAGGCATGAAGAACGTTGAAAGGCAGTCTTTCTGGAGAAAAGTACTCTGCTGACATTAAACACAGATATAGCTTTGTTTCGTGTGCTCTGGTCTTCGAACTGCACTTTATCCTTTGAACTCGGGGTTAGGCGCTAAATATTTAATTAACAGGTCCAAATCCCTTAAACCGCTTCTGCTGTTTCACCTTCCCGCTACTGTAACGGCCTCTCTGCACTGAATCACAGCGAATGCAATTACGGAAATTAGAGTGGATTCATCACTCTGGTCAACCCTGCACAGTGAAAAAGATCAATTATAAAATCTGGAGATGGTGGCAGAAGATTTGCTGTGGAGGCTGGAGGAATGGTGGTGGAGCAGTGGGGAACCGTGGAAACAATGAAGAGCGGCGGAAGAAATGATCATTAGTTTATAGCCCAAAGATCAATGCTTGGGCGAATTACAAAGGAAAACATGGAAAAACAATGAAGCGGAGCCTTTGGATGGTGGGACCTGGTGTGGGTGGAGGGCGATTCATTTAGGACCATCGGATCTTAGGAAGAGATCAACGGTGTTGATTGAATGTTGAAGTTCATAAGGGCTCCGATGAAGAAAACTGATGGGGGGCGCGATTAGATCCCAGCTGTCAGATCTGAAGAAAAGGATAGCCAAGATCGAATCGGGGGATCGCAATCAGGGGCATGGAAGGTGACACTTTAAAACTTTTGTGATTGCGATGGAGCGATTGAGCGCCAACCATCCGATCTGGGTCAGATCGATGGCGGAGATTCAATTGTCGGGGAGAAAGAAGGGCCATGGGGCGACGATACGATTGTGCAATGGCCGTTGGATCAAAAAGGAATGAACGATCGGGATCGGATTGGAGGATCACAATCGCAAGGCACCGAAGGGTGTGCGATGCGACTGGCGTGATGTGATGGAGCGCCAGCCGTTAGATCTGGCGGGAGATCGACGGTTCAAATGTAATCGGAGGGGAAGAAAGGAAAGGGGACGAGCACATAGAGATTAGCGCTGGGTCGTTGGATCAAACTATGGATCAACGACATATATCACAATCGCAAAGGGCAGTGATTGATAATTGCGATGCGATCGGAGCGGGGAAAGAGAGAAAGCGCGGACCGTTAGATCTATTCAGATCAACAGCGGAGATTGTATCCGCGACGCTACAGACCAAAACTCAACCGCATCGCGATTTTTAAGTTGACACATAGAAATGCGCTCGCCCGATGGTGCGATTGTGATTAGCGCCTGGGACTTAAGTGCTTGGTCGTAGGCGTGGGGCATATGGCGGGGAAGTGGTTAAGGGGCTAAGCTGAAAGGGGCTAGGCATTATCATAAGATTTAAAATGGGTTTTCTGGCCCTTTTTAATGCATTTTAAGGTTAGGGAAGGGCAACGATAGAGGGAAAAGGGGAAAATTAGCCAAACAAGGGATATGAGTAGGATTTAAAGGGGATTTTGGGAAGATTTAGGGGGCTAATGGGGAATTTAAGGAGGGGAAAAAGATGAGGAAAAAAGAGGCTTAGAGGGGATGAAATAAGAGGGAAAAGGAGGCCTTTTGGGCATCTCTTCACAAACAGGGAGGCTTTCTAATGGGAATCAGTAGAGGGGATTTTATCAAATGACAAAAGACACAAGGAGGCTTCAAGGATGATGTGTTTTCAGAGGAAATGCATTCCTTGAAGGCTCAGAAACATTTTAGCCCCCTGTTTGCTTGTCAAAAATTTATAGGGGTCTAACAGATGACATGGAAGCTAAAATGGCAAACATGAAGAATGATCTAAAAGCAGACATGGAAGGTTTGAAAAAGTTGATACAAGAAATGTTTCCTAATGGTGAAAATATAGTATAGGAAACTCATGATGAGAACAAAATAAATATTAATCATGATTTCATAAACTCTAATGTTGGCGGGAAGAACCACCATATTCCAAAAATGGATATGAGGAAGTTTTATGGAAAGGATCCTGTAACATGGATACTACAGATGGAGCAATATTTTGATCTCCACAATGTGAAAAACACACAAAAGGTACGCATTGAAACTTTACATTTATAACAAAATAAATTTGTATGGTATTGATGGCTTTGCTCTCGTAAAAAAATTGTCACTTGGTCAATTTTTACGGAAGAAATGATAGCACATTATGAGGATACAAAGAGCAACACCTTCTTTAGCCAATTGATAAATCTCAAACAAAAAGGTTTAATGGGACAGCACATTAAGGACTTCCAAAAAATGAATATAAGGGTAACCGATATTCCAGAGGAACATAGGATTGATCTCTTCATAGGTACTTTAAAGGATAACATCCAACATGAAGTTCGCGTTTTGGAACCTAATTCATTGGAGAAGGCATTCAGGTTGGCAAGAAAAATTGAATGTAAAATTATGGCGATGAGGAAGCCTACCACTCACTTCTATAAAGAAGGAAGTGTTGCTACGCCTAGATTTCCATAACCTACAAGGTTGACACCACAAAAATTGAAAGAAAAAAGAGAAAAATGGCTTTGCTACAGTTGTGATAGAAAATACACTAAAGGCCATAAGTGTGCTGATAAGAAATTATTTTACATAGATTGTGAAGAGGAAGAAGAAAATGAACATGAAGAGGATATACACCAAGAACCAGCCCTAGAAGAGGAAGAAATGAGTCCGACCATATCATGTAATGAATTTGCAGGAATTACCACTCAAACTCTCAAGATAGAAGGACATATCAAGAATAAAAGGGTAATAGTGTTGATTGATTCAGGTAGCACCCATAATTTTATTCATTGTAAGGTAGCCAAGGAATTGAATTGTTTCCTATACCTGGCACCAGAATGTCAAGTGATGGTTGCAAATGGAGGAACTATAAATTTCTCTGGAAAATGCCATAATATCAAGCTAACCATGGGGGAATATGTATTTAATAGTCCAATGCTTTCAATTCCTAAGGGAGGTGCTGATGTTGTACTAGGAGTACAATGGTTACAATCTTTGGGTACGGTAGCTTTTAATTTTCAAGAACTTTTCTTGAATTTTTTTTTATAAGGAGAGGAAGTCGAATTACGGGGTATTTTAGGGAAGCCAGGAAAGATAATAAGCTCTAATACCATGACAAAGCTTCTGAAGAAATAACAACGAGGCGTAATTGCACAATTATGCTCACTAGAAGTTCCAACATCAAAATCATCTATTTTTGCAAATCTCAAACACGTCTTGGACAATCATTCCAAGGTGTTTGAAACTCCCAAAGGAATCCCACCTATTCGTGATCATGATCATGCTATTCATTTGATTCCAGGAAGTGTTCCTCCAAACATCAGGCCTTATAGATATTCTTATGTTCAAAAGAGCGAAATTGAACGTATGATTGCAGAAATGTTAGAGGCGGGTATAATTCAAACTAGCCAACGTTCTTTCTCTGGTCCTGTAGTGTTGGTACACAAGAAGGATGGATCATGGTGCATGTTTCTGGATTATATGGAGCTCAATAAGCTCACCATTAAAGATAAATTTCCCATTCCTGTGATTGATGAATTATTGGATTAATTGCATGGAGAAATTTATTTTACCAAGTTGGATCTTCGTTCAGGATATCATCAAATTTGAATGAAGACTGAAGATATTCCAAAAACAACATTTCGAACTCATGAGGGTCATTATGAATTTTTGGTCATGCCTTTTGGCCTTACCAATGCACCTTCTACATTTCAAGGGTTGATGAATTCCATTTTCAAACCCTTAGAAAATTTTTTCTAGTATTTTTTGATGATATACTAATCTACAGCAGGTCTTGGAAGGATCATGCTGAACATGTTGACAGGGTGCTCAAACTACTGCAGGAGAAACAATTATATGCAAAAAAATCCAAATTTTTCTTTGGAGTACAAGAGGTGGAATATCTGGGTCATATTGTATCTCACGAGGGTGTTAAAGTAGACCCTAACAAAATTAAAGCCATTAAGGAATGGAAAGTCCCCACAACCATAAAGTAGTTGCGAGGATTTCTCGGGTTAACAGGGTATTATCGCAAGTTTGTTAAGAATTATGGGAGAATAGCAGCACCTCTAACAGCATTATTGAAGAAAGATGCATTTTCATGGACTCCTGAAGCAACTAAGGCCTTTGAACATCTTAAGGAGGCAATGTGCCTAGCACCGGTCTTAGCTACGCCAGACTTCACGAAAACCTTTATTGTGGAATGTGATGCCTCAGGAAATGGAATTGGTGCAGTTTTAATGCAGGAAGGAAGACCCATTGCTTTTGAAAGTCGTCCAATCATAGGAAAGTATTTACAGAAACCTATTTATGAGAAGGAAATGTTAGCAATACTGCATGCACTAAAGAAATGGCGAACTTACCTAATGGGAAGACACTTCAAGGTAAAAACTGATCATGATAGTCTTAAACACTTTTTGGAACAAAGACTATCTTCAGAAGAGTAGCAAAAATGGGTCACAAAGATGTTGGGTTAGGACTTTGAAATAATCTACAAAAAAGGAAAGCTTAATGTTGTTGCAGATGCACTCTCAAGAAAGAATGAAGAGGTGGAAGCATTTCTTTGTGCCATTTCTATTATCCAACCAGATTGGATAACCGAAGCAAGAGATGAATGGAAGAAGGACAAAGATGTATGGACATTCATTCAAAATTTGCAGCAAGATCCTAGTACATCTGATACATTTAGTTGGAAAAATGATTCCTTATGGTACAAAGATCGCTTATATCTTTGTAAGAATTCCCAACTAAAACAAAAGATTCTTTTGGAATTGCACACTTCTCTTTTAGGAGGACACTCAGGATTTTTAAAAACTTACCACAGGGTCAAGAAATAATTTTTTTGAGATGGCCTCAAATATGATATTAAAAATTTTGTGGCGGAATGTTTGGTTTGATAATTAAGACCCCGGGACTTCTACAACCTTTATCCATTCCAAGTCAACGTTGGGAGGAGATTTCAATGGATTTTATCACAGGTTTACCTAAGTTCGAAGGAAAGAATGTCATCATGGTGGTAGTTGATAGAATTACCAAGTATGCACACTTTTGTGCATTATCTCATCCATTTAAAGCAAGTACAGTTGCTACTACATTTATGGACAGAATTCAAAAGCTACATGGAAGCCCAAGGGTTATTGGGAGCGACAGAGATCCCATTTTTACTGGAAATTTTTGGACGGAGTTATTTTCTTGTTTGGGTACTCAATTAGCTCATAGCTCATCTTATCATCCTCAATCCGATGGTCAAACCGAGATAGTAAATAAATGTTTGGAAGGATATCTTCGTTGTTTTGTATCTGATAAACAAACACAATGGGTCAAGTGGTTACCTCTCGCCGAATGGTGGTATAACACTTCCTTCCATACTGCAGCAAAAATGACCCCATTTATGGCACTTTATGGATATCATCCACCATCCATCACATCATCTTTAAGGGAAAATTCGAAGGTTCAAGCAGTGGAAGATCACATCGAGCATCAGCAAGAAGTTCTCCAACTCTTAAAGGATAACCCGAATTTGGCACAAAATCGAATGAAACAACAGGCAGATCAACATCGCAGCGAGAGAAGTTTTGATGTAGGAGATTGGGTATTTTTACTGCTACAACCATACAAACAAATGTCCCTCAAGCAAGCTAAGAAGGATAATAAATTATCACCAAAGTACTATGGTCCTTACAAGGTGTTGCAAAATATTGGTACTATGGCATACAAATCGGAGCTTCCTGCTTCTTCGCGAGTACATCCAGTTTTCCATGTTTCATGCTTAAAGAAGGTTATAGGTGAAAATCTTCCAGTTCAAACAATATTTCCAGAACTTGATGAGGAAGGAAAAATCATATTGGAACCTGAAGCGGTCACGGAAACAAGAACTCTATAGCTACGAAATCGATCAATTTTAGAGTATCTCATCAAGTGGAAGAACTTACCCACCGAAGATTCTACATGGGAGGATGAGAATTTTATACAGAAGCACCCAGAGCTACTCAAGCGTTGAGGACAACACTTTTTTGAAGGAGAGGGGCATGTTAAGTCCCTATATTAATAGTGTAGCCCCTTATTATGTTAGTGTAGCCCCCCTTATTGTTATTGTACCCCTGTAACCCCCATATTGTTATTATTGTGCCCTTACATTATTATTGTTAGGTCGGCTAGGATTACATTGTGGCCCCACTAGGATTATATTATGGCCCCATGGACTCCCATATATAGAAGGAGGTTTTGTTCATTTGTATCATCCAAGAATTGTTCATTCATGTAATGTATTGGAGGTTGCCCCCTCGAAGTGGCTCATTTATAAGGCGTGAATATCTCTTTTCTTTCTCTCTCTCTCTTGAGCCGGGTTACACACCGCAGAGAGAGGGAGAGAAAGAGGGAGGGGAGAGAGAGAGAGAGGGAGAGAGAGAGAGGGGGAAGATAGATAGGGTTGGAGAGAGACAGAGAGAGATTGGGGGAGAGAGAGAGGGAGAGAGAGAGGGAGGGATGAGAGAGAGAGAGGGAGAGAGAGAGTGGGGGGAAGAGAGATAGGGCGAGAGAGAGAAAGAGAGAGAGATTTTGGGGAGAGAGAGAGATGGGGGGAGAGAGAGAGGGAAAGAGAGAGAGAGAGAGAGGGATAGAGAGAAAGGGAGATAGAGAGTGGGGGGAAGAGATAGAGAGGGAGAGAGGGGGGTGAGAGACGAGGGAGAGAGGGAGAGGGATAGAGAGAGTAGAGTGAGAGAGCGGGGGGAAGAGAGAGAGCTAAAGAGAGAGGGGGGGGAAGAGAGAGAAGGAGAGACACAGGGTAGTGAGTGAGTGTGTGTGTGTGTGTGTGTGAGAGAGAGAGAGAGATGAGAGAGAGTGAGAGAGATGAGAGAGAGTGAGAGAGAGAGGGAGAGAGAGCGAGGGAGAGAGAGAGAAATAGAGACAAAGAGGGAGAGAGAGCGCATGTGGGAAGAGAGAGAGCTAAAGAGAGAGTGGGGGGAAAAGAGAGAGAGAGAGAGAGAGAGAGAGAGAGAGAGAGAGAGGGAGAGAGAGAAATGAGAGAGATGAGATATAGTGAGAGAGAGAGGGAGAGTGCATGGGAGAGAGAGATAGGTAAGGAGAGAGATTGGGGAGAGAGAGACGGAGCAAGAGAGGAGGAGGGAGAGAGAGAGGGGGAGAGATATTTTAGGGAGAGAGAGAGAGGGAGAGAGGGCATTAGAGAGAGAGAGAGGGAGAGAGAGAAATGAGAGAGACAAGATATATTGATAGAGAGAGAGGGAGAGAGCATGGGAGAGAGAGAGAGGTAGAGAGAGAGATTGGGGAGAGAGAGAGAGAGAGAGAGAGAAATTGGGGGAGAGGGTGAGAGAGAAGATGGGAGGGTAGAGAGAGAGAGAGAGGGGGGAGAGAGAGAGGATGAGAGAGAGAGAGACATAGGGGCTAGATAGAGTGAGAGAGAAAGGGGGAGAGAGACAGAGAGAGGGGGGGTGGGGCGAGAGAGTGTGGGGGGGAGAGAGAGAGAGAGAGAGAGAGAGAGAGAGAGAGAGATGGGGGGAGGGAGAGGGGGGAATGAGAGGGAGAGAGTGAGAGAGACAAGGAGAAAGAGAGGGAGAGGGGGAGGTGGAGGGGGACAAAGAGAGATAGGAGGAGAGGGAGAGAGACAAAGAGAGAGCCGGGGATAGAGAGAGAGGGAGAAGGAGGGAGGGGGAAGAGAGAGAGGGAGGGAGGGGGAAGAGGGAGAGGGAGAGAGAGAGGGGGGGGGGAGAGAGGGAGGGAGGAAGATAGGGAGAGAAGGAAAGAGACATAGAGAGAGTGGGGTAGAGAGAGAGAGAGAGAGAGATCAGGGGGAAGAGAGAGAGGGAGGGGGAGAGATAGGGGGCATAGATAGAGAGGGATAGAGAGAAAGGGAGAGAGAGAGAGTAGGGGGAAGAGAGAGAGGGAGGGGGAGATATATGGGGTGAGAGAGGGGGTGGAGAGAGAGAGGGGTAGAGAGAGAGGGAGAAATAGAGGTGGAATAGTTATAGGGAGAGAGAGAGGGGGGTGAGAGAGAGAGAAAGAGAGCTGTGGGGGGAGAGAAAGAGAGAGATAGATAGATAGAGATAGAAAGAGAGAGAGAGAGAGAGAGAGGGAGAGAGAGGGAGAGAGAGTGGCAAAGAGAGAGAGGGAGATAGAGAGAGACTGGAGAGAGGGAGAGAGAGAGAGAGAGAGAGAGGGGGGGGGGGGGGGGAGACAGAGTTGTTGAGAGAGAGGGGGGAATATAGAGAGGTTGAGAGAGAGGGTGGAGAGAGAGAGCGGGAAGAATAGAGAGAGGGAGAGAGTGAGTGAGGGGTGAGAGAGAGAGAGAAAAAGAGAGTGATGGGGGGAGAGAGAGAGAGAGAGAGAGAGAGAGAGAGAGCGGGAGAGCGGGGGGATAGAGAGTTAGAGCAAGAGAGAGAGAGAGAGAGAGAGAGAGAGAGAGAGGGTGGGGGAGAGAGAGAGAGAGGGGGGGGTGGGGGAGGGTGTGAGATACAAGGGGAGGATAGAGAGAGAGGGCGGGGGGAGGGAGAGTGTAATGTTCCAAAATTTTAGCTTCCAAGCTAAATGGAACATTAGAGTTAACAGTAGTTGTAGCTGGTAAATAAATGGGTAGAAAAGCCCATAAGTCTCCTAAGGAGGAAAAAAACACTCCAAGTGTGAAAGGAGACACTCTTTCTAGCTCAATAAGACACCTCCATGTGTGGACAAAGATAAAATGAAGCTACTTTGACCAAGTCAACAACACAGTTTTAGTGGAGGAGGAATCTTAGGATGGATAACGCAATTTTGGAGGGAAATGTAACTTGGGTTAGAAGCAACCTAAGTGAGTGGGGCCAAGGGAAAGAAAACTCACATATTATATAAGGAAGAGGATGGTAGAATTATTCATCATGTTGTATATTATTATTATTCTTGGCTGCCAAGAATTGTTGCTGCTTTGCTGCTTAGCAAAGCTGCAGTGCTATTTAACACTAGGTGTTCCCGGGTGGGAATCCCACCTCTTTCCTTTGAGCAGCTCATTGGGAGAGTTTCTATTCATCATTCCACATTAGGTTTTCAGGCCAAGCTTCAGCCATCTTCATCAGCACAACTTTGTCGGAGATTGTGTAGTGTTGCTGGTGCAGTAGTGGAAGGGATTGGAATCCCAACTTCTGAGCTAGTTTCTCATTGGAGGAAGGTTTCCTTAAATTGAGAGATTTGTTTGGAGAGCTCCAGGGCTTATTTCAGATATGTGGTATCAGACCACACATTTCCCATACATTGCCAACGTTGTTTCTGCTAGGGAGTGCGTTATTTTGGAGGCAGTGATCATTGCATGATTTGGTGGCTCCGTTGTAGTGTTTCCTTGTGATTGAGGGTTTATCCTTTCATGGAAGGAAGCGCTTGAGGAATATAAATCAGATCAGACATATTTTAGCCTTGTACACTCATGTTCTTCATGTTCTTCTTTTGTGATTCAGTAAATTACTGAATATCCCATTTTGTATGTAGAGTGTTTGACAAGAAACCCTTACCAGTTTCTGTTGTATTTTGTATAAGAAGCTTAGATCTTGTTCTTCATCATTTGTTTATAAATATATGAATAGATATATTTTTCTCCTATTACTTTATGTGCATACCCTCTCTTAGACTGCGCATTCCCTTGAGCAGCTGCTCCGACATTTTGTAGTCTTGGGGTTTTAACACTTTTTAGTCATCCTAGGTGTGGGAGATCTGTTTAGCCCACCTAGTTTGATTTGTTTTAGCTCTGTTCTTGGATTTATATTTCATATTGATTATTTTATGGGATCCAAGAGTCAATTTCAGTATTTTATTACATATGTTTCTGGAAATGCGTTTTTGATGCATGTTTTATGAGCAATCCTGAAAAAGGAGCATTACAGTGGTATGAGAGCATGATCTCTGGCTTAGCCTATGAGATCTAGCTATCAGAAGAAGGATAGATGGAAAGAAGCTATAAATATTCAGTATGTGCAGAGAGAAAGGAATACAAGCTCACAAAGCTTCTTCCAAAATCTATGAAGAGCTTTCAAGGAGAGATGGAGAAAATAAGATTGGAGATGAAATCTCCAAAGGAGGTTAATTCTAGAGCTGAATATAGATTTTCACATGGTGAGTGTGAGCATGCAGCTGCACTCCATGATGCACAGCGCAGTCAAATGCCCAGAGCTATCCTGAGATGGATGGGAGGAGGAATAATGCCCCAAGAGAATGACTCTTAGTGATTTGTTGTGGGAGTATGAATCTCAAACTGAGAGGTTTAGAGATCATACTGATTTCCAAGAGTTTTGCTAGATCCAGATGGAGAGGAGCCAGTATCAGGATGCAGATAGATTTCTTCTATCTACTTTTTCCGTATCACCTACATGTTCAGTTGGAGCTTGGGTGAAGGAGCTAAACTCCTATTTGTAGCTGCACCATATTTCCGGAGATGAAGCTATCAGAGTTGCAATGCTGCATTTCATAGGTAAGGCTCATGCATGGTAGATTTTTGAATCTTGTTCCTTAAAGAATGCCAATACTTTCTCTTATGCAAGATTCATAAAAACATTTATGGAGAGGTTTGGTGAAAAACTTCCTAAGACACATGAGCAAGGAAAACTTGAGAAAACAAAACCCTTGCATGTGATGAATGAAACTCCATTTCAGAAAATACATGATGTGCATTACATTTCAGAGTAAAGCTTCCAGTTCATATTCTTGAAACGAGGGCATGGGGATCACTTTTCACAAGAGGATCCAATTGTCAGAATGTTGCCTACACAGTGGAGAAGGCAGCCAACCTTTGTCACATCTAGTGCCTCATGTAGAGGAGGGAGGAGCACATGCTCCCACAGGAGGGATTCTTGTATCTTTTGAAGAAGTTCCCCAGGATCTCATACATAGAGGTCCAAGCACAATCAGTGAGCAGCATGATTGTGCAACATTACAGCTGGAAGGAGGAGGAAAGGAGGAACAACAACATTAGTTGATGAGAGGCATACACCCTTCTCTATTTCAGAGAGCCAATGCAAGGAAGAGGTAGACTGATTTGCACTGTAGAAGAAAGGGCAAGATGGCCCAATCACCTATGCAGTCTACTCTTGACATTGATGTCTCACTTCTTGGAGGCATTCCACTTGGGAGGCCACCTAATTTTCAGTTGATGAGAGATGTCTTGTCTTTTGGTTCACCACTCTTGGATTTTGGAGAGGTGAAGAGTTTTAAGGAGAACTTTGGCATGGGGGATGTCAGAGTAGCAGGCAACAACATGAGTGGAACTTCACATGCTAGATCACCAACGCTGTCACTGAGGAGGATTGATCCTTATTGGAGATATCATATTTTGGTAGAGTACTCCAAGGATCTTGGTGCATGCATGATTCTTGATGACCTGGATGGAGATGAAAGATACATGGTGAGAGATGTGGTCATCTATTCCTATGACAGGATCTTCTTGACTAGATATTCTACTTTCAAGGAGAAGCTGCTACATGCGGCACATGAGGACTTCTCTTCTATGCACTTTGATGCATATTTACAGTTGATGGCAGAGTTCACTTGGGAGGGCATCTAGCATGACATATATCAGCATATGGAGAGATGCATAGCCCAGATGGTGATAGAGAGGATGTCACAACTACCTTCCTACTCGTTTGGAGTGAGGGAGAATTTCCAGTTGAGCCATTTCAGCTCAAGACCTCAAGTACATAATGGAGGAGGTATCATTTCATGTTTTGTATTTTACTTCTTTCCTTTATTTGAGCAGCATGATGTAACAAGAATAAATATTTATTCTTGCATATTATATGATGATGTACTTGCAGCTACTTGTAGCATTGATCTTGGCTATCTTTTTGATGAGATGTGGGGGAAGCCATATGTCTCTTGGTGTGCACCAATGGCACCATATTGTGACTTCATTTTTTCATCTTATGAGATTACTATGGCAGCAAACAAGTGGCTGGTAAAGCACTTGTTGATTCTTATTTTTATGCAGGCCAAGGGTGCACTGTGCTGGTTCCATGAGAGGGACCAAGATTCACTCTCTGGTTGTCAATTGGAAACTTGTTTTTATTGTATCTTGCTTCCATGTATTGCTGATGTGTTTTTGTTCGAAGGAAGATTGTATGAGGGAGATATGAGGTAGCAACAAAGGTTGTTGTTGCTATGGTTGCACTTGGGAGAGTATGGGAAAATTTCTTCCCATACTTTTCATGAAATTTCTGAAGAGAAGAAAGGCACATTCATGGTGCAAGGAGGCTACCCTTCAGCATTGAAGGATCATGAGAGACTTCCATGTAGGGAGAAGATCTTCTCACATAGCAGCATGATGGTGGATGAATTTTGCATATGGAATGTAAAAGAGAGGAGTCATGGAGCCTTATTTCTAAGGCCTACAACGTTGTCACATGGGAGAATTCCAAGGAGTATATGTACCCTTTCTTCTTGTAGATTTTTATGAGGGAATCCTCATGGGGGAACTTATACATGGGACTCACTTTTAGCTTACACATGATGCATGGTAGGAAATACATTGATGTGCTTATTTATTACTCTATTGAGTATTTGTACTTTTTCACCATATGTAAACAATGAATTGCTCCATATGAGAGCAAGAGTATTTTTAGGTTTCATGGTCACTTTAGGGCCAATGTTTATGATGATAGTAGCCCATCTATACATGAAATTGGGCAAGTGTATTGTTATTTTATATATGTATAGCTGATATACATTTATTCTTACTTCCCCATGTTGGGAGAACAAACATATAAATCTTGTAACTTGTTGCAGAACCACTTGCCATATGACATTCTTAAGCAGCAGTTGGGAGAATTTCACTATATCCACCAGAGAGACCATATGTATCATCCAAATTTGCACATAACCTTCAGCCATATTCTGATTTGGATGCCATGTGGTGATGATGTGCCATTCATCTTGAATGGAATGGTTTGGGTTGGCATGACTCATGATTTTGGAGGAAGAGTCTTTGGAGGCTCAATATTCTTCTTGCCATTGGAGGGAAATCATGTCTCAGCCCAAGATGAGCATTCCCTCTAAACTTATCATGAGTGGAGTGGAGGACAGCATGGGATATGCCCTCTTTCCTATCAAGTTCACTTATTCAGCCCACCTTCATTTCAGGAGCACAAGGTGGAAGAGACTTTTCATGAGTTACCATGTTGCAGGGTGACTCACTTCATTTGGATGATTGCATGGATGAGGGAGGCACTAATTCACCATGATGATCATCACTCCTACTTTGTGGAGGCCATGAGACATATAGCATGTTTCCATTAACACTTTCCACCTTTGATTGATGTAGACACTTTGGTTTTGCACACTTGGGAGGAAGCATTGGATGACAGTTTATTTACAGATTCTCTTGATGTAGTGATGGAGGCTACTGATGGAGGCCACATGAGGAGGAGGGGAGATATTTTTCTCTCCTTATGAATTTTCTTGAGGACAAGAAAATTTTTTGGAGGGGAGGACTGTAATGTTCCAAAATTTTAGCTTCCAAGCTAAATGGAACATTAGAGTTAACAACAGCTGTAGCTGGTAAATAAATGGGTAGAAAAGCCCATAAGTCTCCTAAGGAGGATAAAAGCACTCCAAGTGTGAAAGGAGACACTCTTTCTAGCTCATTAAGACACCTCCATGTGTCGACAAAGATAAAATGAAGCTGCTTTGACCAAGTCAACAACACAGTTTTAGTGAAGGAGGAATCCTAGGATGGATAACGCAATTTTGGAGGGAAATGTAACTTGGGTTAGAAGCAACCTAAGTGAGTGGGGCCAAGGGAAAGAAAACTCACATATTATATAAGGAAGAGGATGGCAGCATTATTCATCATGTTGTAGATTATTATTATTCTTGGCTGCCAAGAATTGTTGCTGCTTTGTTGCTTAGCAAAGTTGCAATGATGTTTAGCACTGGGTGTTCCTGGGTCGGAATCCCACCTCTTTCCTTTGAGGAGATCATTGGGAGAGTTTCTATTCATCATTCCACATCAGGTTTTTAGGCCAAGCTTCAGCCATCTTCATCAGCACAACTTTTTCGGAGATTGTGTAGTGTTGCTGGGTGCAGCAGTGGAAGGAATTGGAATCCCGGCTTCTGAGCTAGTTTCTCATTGGAGGAAGGTTTCCTTCACTTGAGAGATATGTTTGGAGAGCTCTAGGAATTATTTCAGATCTGTGGCATTAGACCACACATTTCCCATACATTCCCAACACTTTTTCTGCTAGGGAGTGCGTTATTTTGGAGGCAGTGATCATTGCATGGTTTGGTGGCTTTGTTGCAGTGTTTCCTTGTGATTGAGAGGTTCATCCTTTCATGCGAGGAAGCCCTTGAGGAATCTACATCATATCAGAAATATTTCAGCCTTGTACACTCATGTGCTTCAATGTTGTAGTGGTGATTCAGTAAATTACTGAATATCACATTTTGTATGTAGAGTGTTTGATAAGAAAACCTTGTCGATTTCTGTTGTATTTTGTATAAGGAGCTTAGATCTTGTTATTCATCATTTTTTTTATCAATATATGAGTAGATATATTGTTATCCTATCATTTTTTGTGCATACCCTCTCTTTTATTGCGCAGTCCCTTGAGCAGCTGCTCTGGCATTTTGCAGTCTTGGGGTTTTAGCACTTTTTGGTCATCCTAGGTGTGGGAGATCTGTTTAGCCCACCTAGTTTGATTTTTTTAATATTTGTTCTTGGATTTATATTTCATATTGATTATTTTATGGGATCCAAGATTCCATTTCAGTATTTTATTGCATATGTTGTTGGAAATGTGTTTTTGATGCATGTTTTATGAGCAATCCTGAAAAAGGAACATTACAGTGAAGGCCCAACCACTACACAAAAATCCCGAACTGTTAGTGAGGGAAAAATTCCAAGGTGTTAAGGGTGGGGTCTTAAGTCCCACCGGAGCATCTGAGGGCGGTGGCTAAACAACCCCTCATTACGCAGACCCCGGACACGTGGCAGGGCCCACCCTAAATAGGGCTACCCTAAACAGGGATATTATAGCCCACCACGCTCTGCGAGTCTCAACCTTGAGACCTTTGCTTTGATACCATGAAGGCCCAACCACTACACCAAAAGCCCGAACTGTTATTGAGGGTAGCATCCTAGGCTGTTAAGGGTGGGGTCTTAAGGCCCACTGGAGCACCTGAGAGTGACGGCTAAACAACCTCTCATTACACAGGCCTTGGACATGTGGTAGGGCCCACCCTAAACAAGGATACTACAGAGAGGTTGAAAGAGAGAGAGAGAGATGGGATAGACAGAGAGAGATATTGGGAGAAAGAGTGAGATAGATCAAGAGAGAAAGGGGGAGAGATACATAGAGAGGGGGAGAGAGCAAGGGGAAGAGAGATAGAGAGAGAGAGATGGAGAGGGGGGGGGAGAGAGAGAGGGTTGGGAAGGTGGTAGAGAGGGGGAGAGAGAGACAGAGTGGGGGAGAGAGATAGAGAGGAGGGGAGAGAGAGAGCGGGGAAGGAGGAGGAGGGTGGGAGAGGGAGGTTGGGGGGGGGGGGGGAGAGAGAGAGAGGCAACAGAGAGACATAGGAGGAGAGGGAGGGAGAAAAAGTGAGGGGGAGATGGAGAGAGACAGAGCAAGGGTGCGAGGGAGAGAGAGAGGGAGGGGGGAGAGAGAGTGGGGGTAATAGGGAGAGAGAGAGAGAGACAGAGAGAGAGAGAGAGATAGGGAGAGATATAGAGAGCGGGGGAAAGAGAGAGGGAGATACAGAGAGATATATTGAAAGGAGAGAGAGAGAGAGAGGGAGAGATTTGGGGGAGAAAGAGGGAGAGAGAGAGATGGTGAGGAGATCGAGAGGGAGAGAAAGGGAGAGGGATAGAGAGAAAGGGAGAGAGATAGCAGGGGGAATAGATATATGGAGAGAGAGAGGGGGAGAGGGAGAGCGAGGGGGGAGAGGGTGAGAGAGACGAGGGGAGGATAGAGAGAGAGAGAGGGCAGGGGGGAGAGAGAGAGAGAGAGAGAGAGAGAGAGAAAGAGAGAGAGAGAGAGGGAGAGATAGAGAGAGAGGGAGGGAGAGAGATAAAGACAAAGAAAGAGACATAGAGAGGGAGGGAGAGAGAGAGTTAGAGTGGAGAGAGAGAGAGAGAGAGAGAGAGAGAGAGAGAGAAAGAGATAGAGATAGAGAAAAAGGGAGAGAGATAGCAGGGGGAAGAGATATAGGGATATAGAGATAGGGGGCGAGAGTGTGAGAGAGAGAGGGAGTGAGAGAGAGAGTAGGGGGAGGGTGAGAGAGATCAGGGGGAGGGTGAGAGAGAGTGGGGGGGAGGGTGAGAGAGAGGGGTGGGAGAGAGAAAGGGATAGGGGTGGAAGAGAGAGAGAGAGAGTGAGGGGAAAAAGAGGGGGGGAAAGAGAGAGAGGGTGGATAGAGTGAGAGAAAGAGGGGGAGAGAGATCAATAGAGAAAGGGGGAAGATACTGAGGGAGAGGCATGGGGGAGAGAGAGAGAGAGGGGAGAGGGGGGGAGAGAGAGAGGGGGTAGAGAGAGTGAGAGAGAGAGGGGGAGAGAGATTGAGAGAGCAAGGGGGAGAGAGAGCGAGAGAGAGACATAGAGAGAGAGGGGTGTGTTATGAAGGTAAATCCTCTCTGCGGACATGCTAAATTGTTGCTTCCTAGTTAATGAATGAACAAAAGACATGGTAGATTGACCTACCTTGAATCCAACGCTGTTGATGTTGCAGAAAGGGTAGTGGTCTCTCGCTCCTGCCTTGGAAAATCGTGATTCGTTCACTGTCACGCTCAGATACCTGCACATAGGACAAAAAACAAGAAAAACATATGCCAGAATAGTTTCACTCACAACTATTAGCCAGTCAAAGAAGGCTAAACATATTGCATCAAATAAACATCATAACAAAATAGTGGAACCAAACAGTAGTCGTGTATATTAATGAGTAGAAGGAAGAGTACAACTAATGCTTTGATGTCGCGGTCTCCTCCAGCGGGGTTGAGACGAAGTGCGTCTCAAATGTTGGTAAGGGAATTTGGATTTAAGATCTCTTGGAAGTCATCGACTCGAGCTCTCTCAACACAATATTTTTTACTCTATCTTCTCTATCATCTTAGCTATAGTACAATTCTCCTAGTTTAGTTATTTAGCCGTTCAACTATTTTGCTATAATGTGTTCAGATAGCTTCTACTAAAAGAGATAGTTTCTTATATAGAGGAAAGGAAGGAGGTTGGGATTCCCTACAAAGGTGGGAGGGAGTCTTATCCTTTATGAGATTTCGAAGGGAGGTGGAAACTAATAACTAAAGGAAGGAGTTCGTAGTTGTTTCAGTTCAACCACTCCCAATGACTCATCCCCGAGGTGGTTGGAATGGAACCTTTGCCTCTATTTTTAAAAACATTCCATAAATAGCTTGGTGCGGGTGTGTAATTGACACAGAGTGCCAAGTGGTGCTGGCTCAGTGTTAAATTTCCTAGTCGGTGCGAGGGTATAATTGGATACTCATGCCAAGGCAAAAATAGGGATTTTCACAGCTCTTCTTAGGGAAATGTCAACAAGAAGAATGTTGCTTTCATCAAAAGGGATGCAAGGATGGTATTTGCAAAGCATGAAACTACTTATTGGTCACAGAAATGACCCTCCAATGTGCGAGTTGGGGATTCCACGGATAGTGACAAAATGTTTTGTAACAAATGCCCCCTAAGGCATGAAGTCCAAGAGAGAGGAGGGGTGAAATTATTTATGAGAACATGTTCGAACCAAACACCACTGTCAAAGGACCTGCAATTACAAATACAACTGATATCTATGATACATGAATCATGTGGCATGGGTGCAGCCACCCATAATAGAGTATATAAAAAATGAGATCCAAGGTATGGACACAACCATCTAGCAGGAAGTATCAATAAATAGACTCAGGTATGGTCGCAACCATCCAATCAATAGAATCATGCAATAAATCATAATAATCCATAAAAATCCGCAATTTGGGGTTTTTTTAGACAAAACCCGGGGTCTTGTGCTCCATATCGACCCGAACAAGTACAATTTTGAGCATGCGAATGTATGAGATGAAGTTGAACATGCAGGAAAATCATCTGATTACCAGCCAATGATGAAAGCTGTTAACAGACGCAAGAGAAACCGCCAATGATGATGATGGCCCTCAAGGTAAAAAAGGTACAATCTACGGAATGTGAAAAATGATCTGACGTTGAACATCCACAGAATCACCCGATCGAAGGCCAATGATGTGAACCTTGTGTCAAATGCAAAAAACCTGCCATTGAGGCATGCAGGCTCCAAGGTACCAAAAGGGAGTCTCTAGATCTAATTCCTGGATAATGAGTTTAAGTCGACAGGAAGTGATCTGGTCGAAGGAGGGCCAAAATGTTTCCCACATCATCAACACGAGACATAGGAACATGATGAAAGTGGATCAAGACCAACAAGAGATCAGAGGAAGGTTGACAACTACAGAGGCAAACTTCTCTTGAACATATCAACAACATGACACTGGATTTGGCAATATTTGACATCAAAGGATCTAAGGTCATGATGACTTGGCAAAGTGTGGATGAGAGGTCAAAAGAGATTACCCAAACCCATGAAGGCAAAAATGATGAAATGAGATGTCCCCAACCTGACATAAATGCAGAAAAGTGCCATGTTCAAGAGTGACATACTGCCAACATAACTAAAACTTGGTTCCATTTTCCCCCACAATTTCTAGTGAGTACCCCAAATATTTTTAAAACATGCTTGAAGGGGATAGCATATGCTTGCGTTGTAAGTTTGTCCTTCGGACAAATCCAACCTAGTACATTTTATGAGCCCTAGGAAGGAGGAACTCGAATAACGTCATGGTGATGAAGTCTGATGTCATCAAGGTTTAACGAGTCTGACAAAGGAAGAACTCGACATCTTTTCATGTTTTAGAGAGTTTGAAAAGAAGGCAGAAAAGAAAACTCCAGCAGTCCCTTTTCATAGGTAGTCTCACAGATCCGAAAAGGTACAAAACTGTGTCTGAGAGAACCTCTTAGTTGTGATAGGCTAAGGTATTCCTTTTTCGTAAATAATCCATTCCAGCCTGAAAAAGGGTTAAAGATATACTGGGTAGATATTGTTTCGCAACCATTTAACGAGTTCAAAACGACAAGAATCTCGACAATCTTTTCAATTTTGGAGAGTCAGAAAAGAGCTAAAAGATGACTCCAATAATGACTTTTTTGTGTTTTTACCGAGTCTGAAAAATTATAAAATATAACTCGTTACTTTATCATTGTCACATGAAAAACCTGTTGTTGCACAAGAGACATGTGTAAAACCCATTTCTTGAAAATAATATAGTAAAATAATCGAAAACAATGCCTTAAAATGTAATTAGGGTTGTGAAAAAGTTATAAAATTCCAAAAATGGTAAAAATAATTACTTTTCACTTTTTACCTCTTGTGGATCAATAGTTACCCAGTTCCCTGTGCAATCTTACAGCGACGATAGCGGTCAATCCAGCAGATCAATCACAAATCCGTCAACTCCAGGTAAGAGCTCAGATTCCTCTCGTTATTTTAAGTCATTTCTTGCTTCCTGTAATTGTAAATTTCAAATTTTGGGGGAGGAAATGTAAAAATTAGGGCTTCGCAGTTGGCACGGGTTTCGGGCATGGAGTCGTGCCAACCGCCCACTTTTTTATACTAGGGCATGCCCATTGGCACGATTGTTTTGGAAACAGTCGCACCAACGGCGCAAACCATTTCTAGCAAAAAATGTTGATCAAATACCCCAATTTTTTACAGATTTAAGGTTCAAAATTGACTAATACCACTCATGTGTATGTGTTTGGAGGTAGAAAGAGGAAAAATGGTCATTTAATGGAAAGAGCGGGAACATAGAGAAGAAGATGAGCTAACCATGGAAAATGAGGGAGTCATGGAAGCTTTCAGAGACTGTGGTCTGAAAAAATTCTTCCTAACACCATGTCTCTGAGCCCAACCAGAATTACTACAGTATCTGATCAGTATATGGGACGAAAATGAAGAGAAGTTCATCCTTCGGGATCAAGAACTTGAGATTGATGTCTCTGACGTGTACTTCATCACAAGATTATCACGGAGGGGTGTAGCACCAATCCTAGCCAACACCCGGCCCTGCATGGAAAACATGACCATGGTGATAGACAGGGTATGTCAAGGAGCATAGAAGGGTTCAGGTAGTAGGAAAGTTAATATACAAACTATCCAAGATTTGACACTACGTGTGGTATTGCATACCATCACACGGGCTGTGGGATCACAAGCACCGCAAGAAGCAACAAAGACACAGTTTCTTCTTGCTGTAGACTACATGGCATTGGCCATCTACAACTGGGCAGAGGTCATGACCATAAACATGAAGTGCCAACTAACCAAATGCAAGAAGACCAAACTGAAACAATTTTGTTATGGATCTATTCTGGTGTTGTTCTTCTTGGAACGACTACCCATTTTTTAGTGACAGGAGGTTATAGTCCCGAAACCACCAGCGAGAGAACCATGGATGGCTCGATGGGTAGCTTTGATGCCAAGGGCATGGGGTGGTCAACAGATGTCCTGGAGACCGAAATTCTTTGTGGAGATTGGCTCTGATGATATTTGATTGTCATGGAGGATTGGCCCTACTCTGGTACAGATTTCACTGATGATCCAGACCTCCCACTCCCGGAGGGAGAAGATTGGGATGAAGATTTAGGTGAGACTCGTTGTTAAAGTTTTATGAGTATTATGATTTTTTTATTTATGCATGTTCTGACATTAAATCCATGTAATTGTAGACGTTGGCCTAGAGAGACCTGCTAGCATGTCACCGATAGCGAGGTGAATCCCTCGTGATTTTGACCCTCAAGGCGAGGGCGGCGAGGAAGATGAGATAGTGCGCAACCTGGAGGGGATCACATGAGGAGTCCCAGATTATGCATGTTTTGATGATGTTCCTTGAGCCTACCAGAGACATACCGTAGGGGTGCCCAGGAAAATTCAACGCTTGTTGAGGCGGCTAGTACGGGCCGTGTCATGTTATCACGAGCACCATGTTGATTATACACCTAGGTTTTATTTTATCTGCATATTTTGAAAGACATGATGTCTCAAGATGTAATAGAAACACACATATATTTTTTGAAGTTATGATGCACACAGTTGCAAACATGTGATATATATATATATATACACACATCTATTTTCCTACATGGACCTTTTACATATGATGATGCTTTTACAAATTATGAAAATGTCTATCTAATACAATGTTAGCCACTATATCAATTAATGTGTTCATAAGTCTAGGAATATGTTTATAGGTAATAAAATCAAAATGTATTTCCAACAAATGAATATGTAAATAGAATCTCAGAATGTGCAGATTTCTAACTAAATAACGATTAATGAGTTGCAGAACGACAAGCTGTGAATCTAGATTTACAAGCAGGATCATAAATTACCTAGGTTGCCGAAGACAAATTCCTGGTACTACGGGAAGCACCATCCGTGAAACCGACATAAGGGGTAATAGACATCTGCACAATAAGCAAGACCCAATAAGCCAGAAAATGCTCACAAAGCACACCAAACCAGAAAACATGTATAAAAATGAAAACAACACATATGTACACCTATTACGCATGAATGGCTCACACATAATATTTTTTGAGATATAACCCATTTCTGGGTTGTTCAAGCGGATGATCTTCGTAGTCAATTAGCTCATAGGCCCCATTCTACAACACACGTTTAACGATGTAGGGTCCATGCCACATAGGTTGAAATTTTCCTGCCCCCAGCTTATCACGAGCTTAGTCATACAGGAGGACGAGATTTCCTTCAACGAAAGAACGAGGGGAAACTAACTGATCAAAATGAGCTTTGACCCACTTTTTCTATGCTTCAATAATGAGAGCAGAAAAGCGGTGGGTTTCAACCAGCTTTTCTAAATAAAGGAGATGCTCTTCTTCTGGCGAAGTATTCGGCAGTAATTCAACAACCAAATTGAGCGAAGGTATTTCACATTCAATTGGAAGAGTAGCTTCCAGGCCATAAACCAACTGGAAAGGAGTGAACTCGGTTGCATTCTTAACTGAGGTTGGGTATGCCCAGAGAGCTGAAAATAACATTAGATGCCAATTTGATTTGTGGATCCCAATCGTACGTTGAAGCATCATGACAAGAAATTTTTTCATAGCTTCAACCTGGCCATTGGCTTGAGGGTAGTATGATGTTGAGCTGTTGTGATGCAGACCCAACTTAGAAGTCAACTCCGCCACCATATAATGCCGAAAATGGGAACCATGATCGGTAATGATGGCTTGAGGGACACCAAACCTAGCAATAATGTGATTGAAAATGAACTGAGCAGTTGTCTTACCGTCAGCGGCAAGTGTAGGCATTGCTTCGGCCCATTTGGTGAATTAGTCCACGACTACGATAATATAAGCATGCCCCCCCAGCCGAGTGAGGGTTACACGTCATAAAATCGATGCCCCACTTCGCAAAGGGACCAATGGTAATGACAGGATGAAGAGGAATGGGTGGCGCACGCAACTTGCGTTGATAAATTTGGCAATCATGGCATTTACGAACTGAGAAAATACAATATATGAAAATAGAAGGCCAAAAATAACCAGCACGAAGAATCTTCTGTGCAGTAGCATAACCAAACATTCAGAGCTTTCTTGGCTTCCTCGAGAATCAAACATTGTCGGAGTATGGAATCAACCCCAATAAGATAGAGAGTATCTCCAACTATACGATAAGGTTGCGACTGATGGCGGATGCGTCGGCGGGCATCCTTTGTCAACTTAGATCTAGAAGAGGAAGTTTTGAGATAGACGATGATATCACCATACCATGGATCGAGGGTGCTATTCAAGAAAAATGAATCATTTGGAATGACATCCTCAGAATGAGAAGGAGCAGAGTCGGAAGGGAGAGAATAAAGTAAATTAGCAAAGACTAATGATTTCTTATATTTGGCAGTAGTAAATTCCAAAGCAAACTCTTGAAGGATGACAATCCACTTTGAGTATTTACCCCCCAGCAATTGTCGAGACAATATGTAGGTCAAGGGGTTGCATTCAGAAATCACCGTTACTGTACACAAAATAATATAATGACGAAAACATTGAACATATTGAACAACAACCAACGCTAACTTCTCGACGTGGGCATAACACGTTTCGGGGTCGAGAAGGTTATGATACAAGTAATAAATAACATGCTCATGACTGTCATCATCGTCTTGTACCAAAACCATGGCAATCGTGCTGAAAGCGGTAGCCAAATAAAGGGAAAAATCACGATGATAATCTGGAGGGTGGAGGAGAGGAGCATTGACCAATAATGTTTTCAACACATCGAAAGATTTCTGAGCGATCTCATCCCAGTAAAAAGGAACGCCTGCTTTAACAATTGTGTGAATCCTTTAGCTACTTCAGCATAGTTAGGTATAAAACGTCGAAGAAAATTAGCTTTCCCTTGTAAAATCTGCAACTGATGCAATGAGGAAGGAGAGGGGAGATTGATAATAGCCTCAACCTTGAGAGGATCCAGACGAATCCCGTATTTGGAAACGATAAACCCCAAGAGTCTACCGGAATCGAAGCAGAAGACACACTTGTGTGGATTAAGTCGAATGTTATATTGCCTACAACAAAGAAAAATATGATGAAGATGGTCAGGATGATCCCTACGCTTAGCTGAATGAGCCGGAAGGTCATCTAGATAAGGTTGAATGATGTGATGAATATCATGAAAGGAATAAGACATCACGCGCTGAAATGTGGCCCTGACATTCTTCAAACCAAAGGGAAGCTTCTTATATGCAAAGGTACCCCAAGGACAGATGAAGGCAGTCTTGTGTTGATCAGTCAGGAGAATGTTGATCTGATTATAACCCAAAAAACCGTCCATAAGGGAAAAGATCTCACTCCCCGCACAGTCGTCAATGATTTGATTGGTGAAAGGAGTAGGATAATTATCCTTAGGACAAGATTGATTGATATCACGATAGTCAACACAGACACAAATAGTGCCCTATTTCTTATCTACAGAAACAATATTAGAAACCCATTTTGTCAATGGAATCAGATAAATGAAACCATCTTTGAGAAGTTTTTCCACTTTGGCCTTAATGGCAAAAACTTTCCTAGGATGCACTAGAAGAAGACACTGATGAACAAGTTTTGAATCAGGGTAATTAGGAATCTCATGTACCACGATGCTAGGATCAATGCTGGTCATTTCTTCATAGGACCATGCAAAGATATCACAAAATTCACAAAAAAGGCTAGTATAAACTTGTACTTCATCCGAAGAACAAGTAACCCCAATATGGATGTTCTTGACGATTCCCGGTTTAATGGAAATGTCGATAGGCATCGTCTGAGTGATGTTACTCAAGTTACCTTTCGAAAAAACTTCATGGACTTGAACAAGTGTTTGAAGTGGAGGAGAAAGAACCTGAGAGGCAAAATGCTCAAGACAGGTAGACATGGCTCTGAGGCTTGGTAGAAATGAGGAACGATGATGACCATCATACCACGTTAGATCGTCGAGAGATAGGGTTTCCATGATAGCTGTAACAACCCCAATTTTAACATGCAATTAATTATATCACATAAAAAATGAATAATCAACCCAAAAACTGTTTAACTAATCATCATGGAATTTTCAGAAACATGAGCAAGACGACTTACCTGTAATGGCGATTTTCCTTGCTTGAGACTCCAAGGTTGAATGCTAGCTGAATCCTGCTGATTGCAAAAAAAATTTGGGAACAACTCTCCACCCAACCGTAGGCTCAGCTGGATGTAATCCTTCCATAGTTGGCCACCCCCAAGCCCTCAATCAACGTACTACTGCCAAGGTATCCTTTGCCTCACAATACCTTTCTCTCTAGAGAGTAGATGAAAGAATGAATGCCCTTTTAATATTCCTCCATGTCTATTAAATAGACCAAACAATGGAATGGGAACCACATGCACACATTCACTGTGTCAACATGCAACTTAAGTTTTTCTTAATTTAGTGTTATCTTAGTTTAACTTACTTTTTGTTAGTTTTACTTAATTTAGTGTTCTCTTAGTTTAACTTTCTTTCTATTAGTTTCTTAGTTTAACTCTTTGTTAATTTATTTACTTTTGTTAATTAATTCTTTCTTTAACTTTACTTATTGTTTATTGTTTTAGGACTCCAGTTTATTATTTACTATTTTATTTAGAACTTCAGTTATTGTTTAATGTTTTATTTATTATTTCTTTATTATTCTCTTGAATATTTATTTATTTACTTATTTATTAAATTATATTAAATTATTTATATATTATTTATTATTTTATAATTATTATGGGACATTACATACTCCCCCTCTTCAAGGAACTTCATCCCGAAGTTAAGTATTTAATGATATTATATTATATTATTTATTATTTATTACTTCATGTGTGACCAACACCCTCTGCTGAACTAGTATAACCAGTAGGCATCGAAAGTTCTTCACAGTACCCGGGAAATCTCATGGAATCTATGTCCTTTTTTCCACTTTTGGAACCAGGCATAAGCCTCCCCAGTTTGTCCCTATCCAAGGCTGGCCCCAAGGCTTGCGCCCGACTCAGACCTCATCTACCCCAAGGCAGGCATTCGGTCCCAGTACTCAATGACTCTGGGCATCTCACAAGGCTGGCCCAATCCCTCCACAGCTCCTTAAGATGCACAGCCCCAGGCATCGAAATCTTCCACCCACTTCTAGACTTCGGTGTTCCCATCCAATACCAGGCACTTTGCCTACAATATCAAGTCCTTGGCCTCTTCAAGATGGTCCCATAGCCCTTCAAGAGCTATCCATCAAGAGATATACAAGACAAAGGAACCACTGGCATATGTAGTGTTGATTGAGTTTGTCCCCAGCCCATATAGTGTTACTTATTCTCCCTTGTAGGTATGGGCTCCCACGAGATCATCAAATAAATCGGCCCTCTCGGCCCATCTGTGGATTTTCCTATAAATCACCACATCTCAACATGTATCTAATGCATTATTTATAATCATAACATCATAGAAAATAATCCACATGCCAACTCTTGTATGCCATCATGATAACATAACATCATTGTTAATCAACACATTCTGAATAGTAAAGAACTACATGCTCCTGCACGTCATAAAATCTGCATGCAACTACACCATTCTTCACCTTATGAAATACCACCATAAGTTATAACATCAGAATATTGGAATAAAATATATATCATGAATTTACATAATAAACTAACAACATGTCAATATAACCTCAAATCGTAACATTATAATCCCTATGCATATCATATTCATCATGAACATATACCATCATTATCATAACAAACCACATGTTCGTCATTGTCATCATACCATCATATCATGAAACATCATCAATATGAGAATCATCTCAATACTTATCAAATATAGAACAATAATACACTATAAACATTTTTATCATGATTCATCGGAAAATCAATTCCATTCATTTGTATAAACATTGAATACATTCTATGAACTTAAGATTATTCAACATCCATCTAAGATCAATGTTATCTCATAAGAACTATTAGTGTCACATTTTCATTAAGATACCAATTATTTTTCTATAATCATTTCTTGTTTCTTCTATTAGGAATTTGACCATTTACACCATAGGTATACTCATCTAAGTACATCATTAAATTTTAAATGAGCAACATCATCTTGGGCCTTAATCTCTCATCATATATCATATTGGGCCTTAAGATATTTCCGATTTCACAACCTTTTAAATAATAAATATCAAACTAAAATCCCATGATCATTATACATATTTTTCTTATCCAATGACACCCATACACGAGGTCATCCTTATTTAAGTCTTATGTTATGATTAATCCATCTGCATGAGGGTGTGTTGTCCCCTAACGATTTATCCATTATAGACATAATTGTCATTGCTCATCTTCAAAATATTTGTCTATCTCATCAAGTTCTCACTTGATCTCTTTCATCATAGATTCACCCATCTTCTAGTTGGATTGGGGATTCTCCCACTTCCACCATTATCATCCATGAAATATTTGGTATGCCTAATGTGTTTGGAAATAACTTCTTTCAATACTAATGACACACTTGTAAGTTGTTTTATATGAAATAACAGTATATCATCAATCCTCTCGGAGTGACATGTATTCAAGTATACCCTTTATTAATTGGTTCTCACTTCTTTTGTCAATAAAATTTCTAACAACATTCCCTCTTATACTTCAACTGCTATTTTTGACCATTTAAACCTTTGAACATTTTCTTTACAATTAAGAGTGTTCACAACTTCTAATATCGACACTTTTAAATTCTATAGGTCATCACTATTACTCTTACTAATCATGTTGTAAAAATCCACTCCTCAATATCTTTAAGAGAACTTGCTACTTGAGGGAGAGAGACCCCTTAGCCTTATCCCATGATTTGTTCTCGAACATTATTACCTTTTCATAGTTGAACTCATCACAATTCAATGTAATACCCTAAAAGGATTCATATGAGCTACTCAAATCTTAAAATTTCATATCATTCTTACTCACGTTGGCAGCGTACTCAACTATCACTAAACTTGGGCTTACCATGAAAATACTACCTTGATACTAAGACATTTTCCCTCTTTAGCTCTTGAATTATCCTTGATTTTTGTTTTTATCTTCGTCATTCTCATCATACATTCATTCATGGTTTCATTATTTCTATAATTTAATGTCGTCAATGATCTTCATCATTATACTCTTAGTTATTTTCAATGTTTGATTGATAATATATTTTTTTTATAGACATCCTCTTTATGATTGTCATTCTCATGTTCTTTTATGGAAACATTACAATGATCTGACAGACATTTTCCCCAAACTTATACATGATACCTCAAGATTGTTAAATTACTTAACTATGATTATTCCCTAATATAAAACTTTCTAAGATATGTTATTGCTTGTTTTTTAATTTATTTTTTATTTTTTTACATTCACTTGTGAAACTTACCTTAAATGTTTATTAATATTCCCTTATATTAATCTCATCATTAAATTTAAAAATTAATCTTATAGTAATATTATTAATAATTGTTTCTATATTATTAAAAATACATAATAACATACTTAAATATAATTAAATTATATATTAATTTAATTTCACAAAACAATTTTTTTAACCTTTTTATTAAACCAAAAACGATTTTTTTTTTTAAATCCATACTTTAATATGTTATACTCTCATTTTTTTAGTGGGAAAATATTCACTTACTAGTTTTGATATTCCAAGCAAAGCGTGGCATATGTCAGTCAACGGGAAATACTTCAAAATAAAACATATAGTGAACAGTTACCCTAATTAGTTTAAACATGTTCATATTCATTAACTTATTGAAGTATCATGATGTACGTATTTCTCCCACTAGTAATAATTTTCCCCGCTTCCATTCCTTGTCATAGCATATCCCACACACTCAAGTGCTACAAAGAAGTAATGTTATGTGACGCATAAGGATTTGTAGATCTCGGGGTCAATCTTTGAGTGAAAGTGGAAAACCACATAAATCATATAACCATATAATCCAGTTAATTTAAATTGAAAAAAAAAAACTTCAAAACCTTGGAAACCCTATAAAATCCATTAATTTTAAGTCCGGAAACTCATAGAAACCCCCAAAAATCCTTAATCAGACAGCATAAGAGAGATGACAATAATATGAATTCTCAGCATTACAAGACAAAACTAAGTGGATTACAAAGGTGGTTTCTAACGCTTAATGATAAGTCCACAATTCAACTGGTGTGATTGAAGAATATAAACTTTAGCAATGGGACTGATTTATATATCTTGATCTTGGGTCTCTGGTTTAGATCAAATGGTGAAGATTATCACACATGTTCAATATGGACCCTCAACAAATGGTTGTAACAGGTTGGTCCATTTAACCTCAACTTCATTCCTTCTACGCCCTAAGAGACTTCCATTGACTAATAATTTAAAGAATCCTTAATCAGCCAGACGAAGCTAAATGGAATAATATTTCTAGATTTTAACATACAAATAATACCCAATTCCAAATGGTATAGCTTTAATTTTTCTATTAAAATAATTTGCATGTAAAATAATTAATGATACCAGAAATCGTTCGATTTGCGAGGGACGTTGTGATAGTTGGGGTTGTAGTTTTGTCTGGTTTCTAATCCGATCCACAGATCAAATCCTGTTACAATAGAAATATTTTTCCGATAAAAAATACCGAAAAATGTTGTTTTCTAATCGTCTAGATCATCAAAAAATCTCCACATAATTTTTCTGAAATAATTGGACAGGGAAAAGGAAGAACACAGTCGTGGTTTCGTACTTAACGGAGAGATAATTGTTCCTTAAAAAGGGATATCAGACAACAGTGACTATAATGTGAAAATGAAGTTATTTCAAGTGCCTATCATCAAAAGAACCCTGATGTGAAGTAATAAAGTATTAAAATTATATGAATATACTTAAAATCTATTTTGAACGGTTTGCGGCCTTAGCTTTTCGTCTTGCTGGCAGACTTGCAAAACAATCTGTACGTGCAAGGTTGTCCTCCAATTCCAATAATTTCATAACCTCTTCCGTCGCTGTTTTTCACGTGTGTAAGATGGCTCGGCCTCATTTCCTGCTGCCTGCTCCGACTGAGCACTTACTGCATGCATGGTCTCGACAAAGGCAGAAGTCGATCTTTACAAAATATATGACCACATTCTGTAACAATTACTTTTGTTACAGCGCTGTCCAAACATATACGGCACGCAGCCCGAGAATCTTCTTGGGGCTACTGCTATAAAGACCTTTCTTGTTGCGAGTTCTACAATGCCGAGTTCGATCCTCGCTGGGCGCTAAACTTAAGTGGGTTTTCTACAATGCCGCAAAAAATTCAAAGAAAAGTCGTTGAATGGAGTATGGTCGCATGGTTGGCTTGTTGGGATGTAGCTCACATGTTAGAGCGATTGCTTTGTAGTGTTATTGTTATAATGAGGCTTAACCATATGTTCTTAAATAATATATTATAGAGATATAGATTTAACGAATTAGCAGGCATATTATTATTTAACTCATGCAAATACATATTTATAGTATTAAAAAATACCAAATAAATAAACTAGGTATGGATATGTAATAGAAATATATATAGTATTAAAGCAATAGAGTTATTTTATTAAGATCGGTATTGCAAGCTATTCCCATCTATCAACTATTTGGAAGAGCTGCTCCTAAAAAAGTATGTACTACTTTGGTAAATATTTTTAAGAAATTCCTTTGGCAAGGTGCGCAAAATACAAAAAAATGGGCATTATTATCTTGGGATACACTAGTTAAATCCAAAAGAACAGGGGGACTTGGACTCCGGGATCCTTTTATATTAAATCAAGTTATGGGTGCTAAATTATGGTGGAGATGGATACAGGGGGGGCGGACCTTTGGAAGATAATTTGGGAGATTAAATATGCTATGCCTATGTTAGTTGTTGGCAAGTTAAAAACAGATTTTGTTCCAAAAGGCTCAAATATCTGGAACGCAACGGCAAACAGGGATCTGATTCATCAGCATAGTTTCTGGGAAGTGTGTGGAGGGCAAACAACACTCTTCTGGGAAGACTCCTGGCGGCAGCGTGAAAAATTATTTAGCAGACTAGATTTGGGTGAAATCTTCTTATGTACAAATTTACCCCATACAAGACTCATTGACCATTACTAGAATACTCAGATTAACGGCCAATGGCGCGTATGGAAAACACGGGATCAATGGGCTCATGCACCTGATACGGCCCAATGGAGTAACTTAGAAAGAGAATTGCAAACTTGAACCATAACGACAGCTACTGGCGCAGATATTTTAAGATGCGGCTATCGGACTAAGGATATGTTTACAATTAAGGAGGCCTATTTCCTCAAATCACAAAATCACCAGGATGTTGCTGCGCCCATCTGGCATAAAATCTGGAATGTAAAATTTTGGCTAAAGGTTGAATATTTTTTGTGGCTTTTAAGCCATAAACGTACGTTGACCTGGGATCATTTGCAACATCGTGGTTTGTAGGGTCCTTCCTATTGTTTCCTGTGTTGCCAAAATGAAGAAACTATTGAACATTTATTCAACACGTGTCCTTATAGTAATGAGATATGGGAGCGCCTGGCGGTGTTATTTGGCCAAAAAAATCGTGTACTCAGTAGTGTTAATACTACTATCTGCACCTGGCGCAGTGGTGGGTATAAGAGTGAGGTGATTAACAGGGCCTGGAGGTTGTCGTTAGGATTTCTGCTTTGGGGAATATCGAAGGAGCGAAATTCCCGCATTTTCAGAGGTGTAGAAAGACAAGTTTTTCAACTCTGGAATGTTATTGTTGAGAATATCAGGGAAACAATTCTGGTGGAACGATGGGGAGATGAGGATTGGCCTGACACAACTATGGAAACATGAATCCTAGCTGCTCTTAATCTCACCCCTCAAATGCTTGATGCTTCTTTACGGAAAGTACAACCAAATTTGAATTCTATACCATCACAGTTTATTCCTCCACCGCTGTGTTTTATGAAATTAAATTTTGATGGGGCCTCTAAAGGGAATCCTGGACAGGCAGGGATTGGTGGTATATTCCGAGATTCTTCTAGTAAGGTCCGTCGTCTTTATTCTTATCCTATGGGATATGTTACTAATAATGAGGCTGAATTGATGGCTTTAAAGCAGAGTTTAATTATTGCAATTCGGGAAGGTTACCAAAGACTTGTTGTTGAGGGGGATTTTGCAATGGCAGTTGGTATTACTAAAAAACTACAACAAGGCAACCCTTGGCAGAAAATCAGTAAGAGCTGGCGAACAACGAAACTTGTTGAATATATAAGCACTCTTCTTTGCCAGGTTGGTTCAGTCATCTGCACTCATGTTCGCAAAGAGGGGAATCAAGCAGCGGATTATTTGGAGAATTGGGATTCTAAGAACATCACCAGACAT
Organism: Pinus albicaulis; assembly: GCA_034641835.2. Taxonomy (NCBI): domain Eukaryota; kingdom Viridiplantae; phylum Streptophyta; class Pinopsida; order Pinales; family Pinaceae; genus Pinus; species Pinus albicaulis. The sequence continues at coordinate 479,595,137 of CM076580.1, forward strand.
CTAGATATCAATGATTCCCACCAGGCTTGGGTTGTGGAATTATATCCTCTGTAGTGTATTGTGGATCGAGATCGATCTCGTTCACCCCTGATTTGGGTGCCTGATAGTTGATCTGGGTCGTGCGTATCCACGTGGTGGATGTCTTGCCGCCTCATGTGATATTATAATGCAACAAGTACTTTGACGGTTGCGCTCCACTCCATTCTTTCATTTTGCATGCACCAGCTAGCTCTTTGCATTAATACTCTGTCAGATGCATTCAACCAAGCTTATATGTGGAGGTTAAACAATTGTATGGTTTGTTTCGTTATTCTTATTCATTCTTTGTTCAGACCTTGCATCAGCGTTCCATTGTAGGCGAGAGCTTTAGACTTCAGAGCACGCATTCTCTGCCGAAGATCGTGGTATGTAATGGAAACTCTGCCTTCCATGCCCACTTTTTGTGTTTTTCTTTTAACTCTGTCGCCTCAGTTTTCATTTGACTTGAATCATCGGTTAGAGGCGTATCATTGTGTTTTATCAAGATGGTTTTGGTTTCGGACTGGGAATTTGGGTACTATCTATGTCAAGCCTAACTTCCACAAACCCCCTGGTTGGTCGTGGGTTTATTGGGTTAGTTTTGTTCTTGTCCTCTTCTTTTCTCTTTAGGATCTTCAAGTTTCTCCTCTGCATTTGCTAGGCTTGTTTATTTTTTTGGGGTTTACAGTGGATAATCTTGCTTATGCAAAATCCATCTATGGGCGTTTTCTCAAAATTGGTTCATCCAATACGTTATGGGAAACTGTACTTTGTGTTTACTGCGTTTCGTTTCAATTGCATGCATGGATTTCGATCTTTTGTAAGTGGCTATGGTATGGTTTCGCTGGTGGTTCTTTATATTATAGAGGGATCCATGTCTTTGCTTCTGCCTTGCATGCATTCTTGGCTTCATCCGATACGTTATGGGAAACTGTACTCTGTGTTTCCTGCGTTTAGTTTCAACTGCATCCATATGCATGGTTTTCGCTCTTTTATAAGTGGCTATGGTATGGTTTCGCTGGTGGTTCTTTATATTACAAAGGGTTCCGAATATGTTCCAGCTGTTCTTAGTCTTCCTTATGGCCAAGGTCTTCTCTGTACTTTCGCTCTTGGTTGGTTCTTTGTTATTCTATCTTCCAAACATCATTATAAGGTGCATTGCGTTCTGGGCTGGTTCCAGATTCATTTATATGACAATTTGCGCTGTAAGGCTCTGCGCGTTGGGTTCGTAGCAATGGCGCTTTCTTCTGTTTTAACTTATCTTTTTTCTGACGTACTTATGGCCATAGGTCTTTCTCCAAGCCCTTTCACTTCCAGTATGGTGAAGGGGCAACCAATGAAGCTGAAAAGAGGTAGGCTGCCTACTCTTGGGGCTGGCACGAGTAGGCGTGGAAGGAAATCTAATACGGAGGAGCTGCAAGAGCTTGCTCAGTTATATGAATTAGGGAATCAGGATAATATTAAGTCAAAAATACATGGCTGGGAAGTTCATATAGATAGTGAGGATGAGGACATGGAAGCTTAGCTTTCCCAAATGGATTTCTTAACTGATCTAGGTAGTACTCGGGGTCGTGTTTCTCTTTTTCAATAGTCAGTAAAGACTTACTGGAAGATGAAATGTCTCCTTGCCAAGGCTATGGCAACTAAAGAGGATAAGAGTCTCACCTCTTCTATTCTATTTGAAATGCAACAAATGAAGATGGATATGTGTGCTATGCTCAAAGTACAGAATCAACTGAATGATAGGGTGGGTAAGATTGAAAAACAGTTGCAACTTACTCAAGCAGTTCACAGGTGTTAGGTCCAACTGCTCATGCTCAGGTTTCTGTTGATCTGTCTGGTTAACTATTTTTGTGTTTGTTCATTTTGGACTCTGTTAGCTTTATTACTTCTTTTCTTTGTAAATATTATGGACATACTACAGCTCTAAAAGCTATCAATGGTAGGATAAGACAATTTCGTTTTTGGTCTGCTTATAACTCGATGCGGTGGCCAACAGACCTAGTTTCCTACAGGAAAGTTGAGGTCAATGTATTTGTTTTTTCTTGTATGACTCTCTGCCCTTAATATTTCTGGTAATAGAAAGGTACTACGAAGCTTACACAAATAAAATAAAATAATATATCACTATAGTACCAAACACAAGCTCTTTTCTCATCATCCTAATCAAAATCAAGTCAGTTGGTTGAAGCTCCTCATGTCAAGTTCTAACTTTTACCTAGAGGTCCCTAAAGTCGAAACCCGCTTTGATACCATATGTAACAACCCCAATTTTAACATGCAATTAATTATATCACATAAACAATTAATAATCAACCCAAAAACTGTTTAACTAATCATCTTGGAATTTTCAGAAACACTAAACACAAAAATTTTACCCTGTAAACCCAACTGGGAAAACCAACATTTGATGAGAGGTTTTTATTCTGCTAAGAAAATGGTTGTTGTTACCCCTAATATTGCATACAAGGATTAACACTTGTGATTATCATAACAATGGATGGTTTGCAGGATGGATTGGAGATCTCGAACCACAAAGAAAGGGACACGATATATCTGGCATTGAGGGTCATATTCGAATCCTGCAGCTATTGTTCGATGTCTTGATGTTGAGCACTCCAATTCTCTGCTGCACTATTTTAGTGTTCGTCAGGCCCAACAATAGCATCAAATCAACTCCACTTAAAGTGCAACATACTATCCTATTTTTTACAGTGGTCTTGCAAGACAAATTCAACATGCCTGTGGATGAGCAACAGGTTCAAATAGGTGGCAAGGGGATCATTTAAGCAAGTTACCATGGTGCAGTTTGAGGCATAGAGTTTCATGCTTGTTGATGTGTAAATAAAACTCCCAAATCATTCAAAACTACAACATCAGTATCCTATCACCAGACCTCTTGGTGAATTAGAGTTGATGTCTTTGGAAGGACTCTTTATCGTGTGTTCTGGGCTATCTTAACCATCAAAAGCAGGCATTGCGCTCAGTCCAATTCAATGTTAGCATAGTATGGTAAAATACAAAGGAATGATTTAATTAATGGTGACAATAGATGGTTCTGTTACTGTAGTTCTTACTTTTTCTAGAAACAAACATTGAACTTTTTTTGTCTACCAGTTGGGGTGATTTGATAGATAATTTAGACATTCCTGTCTTTAATTTTTTTGAAAAACTGACAGCTGATGCTCGTTTTTTTTGCAAGATGGGATGATCAAGTTGATCTTGTTTTTCCAACACTACAAAGTGACTTCATGAAGAGTGTAGTGGATCAGTTTAGCAGAGTTCTTCTAAATAAAATTCATGTTAAATGCTAAACTAGACCTCATGTAACTTACATATATTTAAATTTGAATGTAATTGAAATCATTTGAGACACCCTCTGTCACGATCATGGGGTACATCAACCAATGGAATTCGGCCTTCTTAGTCGTATTTGGACCGATGCAACTTCATAGCAATTGAACAATTGACATATTATAAGAATAAAACATCTCCCAGCGGATAATTATTTGATTCTCTCTCTTTTTTTTTTGAAGCAAATGCACAATCTTTGACTGATACCATACCAGACTCAAGTCTACTGGTTCGTGCATGCCTAGTTTGGGTTTAGTCACCAGTCAACTAGCAGTAATGACGAGAACTTTGGTGAGTGGCCTCTTACGGGAACCACATCAGCAAAGCTAAGCTAAATCTAATTCATAACAGAGAAAAATAAGAAATTCAAATATTTGATACAAGCATGTGGCAGAGGTAAAAACCTGGAAGGCAAGGCAAAAAGATTATCAGAAATTAGAGCGCTTATGGACAGACTTCCCAGCCGCAAATGTTTCTTTCACGCAACGGTCGTCCCCCAACATCATGCAAAACTGTTTAACTAATCATGCAACTTAAGTTTTTCTTAATTTAGTGTTATCTTAGTTTAACTTACTTTTTGTTAGTTTTACTTAATTTAGTGTTCTCTTAGTTTAACTTCCTTTCTATTAGTTTCTTAGTTTAACTATTTGTTAATTTATTTACTTTTGTTAATTAATTCTTTCTTTAACTTTACTTATTTTTTATTGTTTTAGGACTCCAATTTATTATTTACTATTTTATTTAGAACTCCAGTTATTGTTCAATGTTTTATTTATTATTCTCTTGACTATTTATTTATTTACTTATTTATTAAATTATATTATATTATTTATATATTATTTATTATTTTATAATTATTATGGGACATTACAATAGCCTCATCGGAAGGAAACACTTCTTTCAAAGGATCAGGCGAATCAAAATCACCAAGCCAAGGGGATTGAGAATAGATGTCAAGATTCATGCTTGAAGGAGCAGAATCAAAGGACAGAGTGTCCGATGTAGCAATGAGTTCACAATAATCAATTTCAATTGGACTCAATGACATCGAATCTAAGAATGAATTGATCTGTTTAGGAGAAGGGATAACCCAGGGGTCATCGGTTCGAGAAATCATGTTGACCTGAACAGTATTCAGCAGTGGAAGAGGGAAAACACCCATGAGGATAGGATCCTTGAAAAGGCCTGGTCCTACGCTCTCATAGGGAGTAGGAATATTTTACACATAAGGAACGTTGTTCTCGGAAGAAGAAGTGAAAAAAGACAATTGATCAACAATAATAATGTTTCCTTCGTGTGGGAACATAAAAACACGAAAGAGATTGGACGGAACGCACAACATGGCGTGAGTCCAACTGCGACCAAGGAGAAGATTATAATTGAGTTTTGCATCAACGACTTTGACCTCAACATTGAATATCTTCCCTTCTAACATGATTGATAAACTAGCGAGAACACCAAGAGGTTTATATTCTCTTCCATCAAATGCTTCAAGGGCATTGGGTGATGAGGTAAGAGCTGGAGAACCAATGGATTTCCAACAAGTAGATGACATAACATAGGTAGATGCACCCTCGTCCACGATAGCCCGGTGAATATTCAAACCATTTATACCAACTTGAATGATGAGCACAATTTGGTGCGGGAGTCGCGGAACAAAATTCTCTAAATCGAAAGCAAGCAAGCTAGTATCGATAGGATCAATTCCACCTATCAAGGATAGCGAAGCCTTCCATTGCGAAGGACAACTCTGAATTACTTCTAATGCAGACATTGTGGACGACGCTTGAGCCAAATCCTCAACAATTCTGTAATGTTGAGCGGCATGGGCATTGGGATTGTACGAAGACTTGCAGAGCACACCTTTGGAAGGTGGTCGCACAACGGATTCGATGCTAGGCTATTCAATCTCAAGAGGGCCAGAAATAGGAGGAGGAGGAGGACCATCAGCGATATCTTTCCCCACTACCTGACGCGAACCATATTAATATTTTGATCGAGTAGCAATAGAAATGGGTGCAGAACCGTTCATCATGAACACTTGCGAACCAAATGAAGCAGAGGACTGAGGGTGCTCTACCATCTGGGTCTGCTGAGGGAAAGTTTCTTTAAGAACGGCCATAGCTCCTTGGGTGCCTTTGAGAAATCGAATCACTTCAAACTGTCAAGGATAGTCCTTGGTGAAGTGCTCATCATCACAAATCAAACAAGGATACTTCGGTTTGCGTTGAGAACTATCAGCAAAATGAGGTTTCAAAGAATCCTGTTTCGGGGAATTGGCTTTGGCCTTACCTTTACCCTTCTTCTTACCTTTGGAAGTGTTATCTATAGGACTGGCCTGAACAAAATTCACTTCTGCGGGTGTGCCAGAATTCGAAGTTGACTGAGAAGCTACATTATTGGAAGAAGTATATTTCTGCTTCCCAGAGTTAGATGAAGGAGACTTTTGAGAAGTCCGTGATACGTAACCAATAATACCATCAACGGATGGAGTCACTGGTGGTTTAGAAGTTCTAGGTCGAGGAGCATCAGGAAAGATATCATATAATGTGCCAGACTGAGAGTACATGAGATCAAGGTACTGGGCATAAGTAATGGATTGTTCTTGGGTTACATATGCCCCCATAGCAATGTCTTTGGCAATATGATTGACAAAGGAGGTAGTGAACCAATGAGTCAGAAGCTAATCAGGTATCTCAAATTTGATCATGCGATGACGACACTGCCACTCATGAATATGATCTGAGATATGAGTAGCTCGGTTCTGTTTCAATGAAGTGAGGAGATGTGTCCCGGTCTCATAGTGGATTGGTAACTGAAAATGTGTAAGGAACGCCATGGAAAAAGAATTGAAATCTTGGAAAACTCCACGAGACAGCTCAATGTACCACTTTGCAGCGACACCAGTGAGAGTTCGTTGGAAAAGATGGAGACGAATAGAATCGTCAACCCAAGAGTTAGAAGAACACCACAAGTGGTAAGTCATCACATGCATTTGGGGGTCTTCACCAGGTTTACCCTCAAATTTAGGACAATCACCAGGAATATTGGTAGGAATTGGAGGCCAATATGGATTATGAAGAATAGGATCATTTGTCAACTTCGACACATCGGGTAATTCCAACGTAGCAAGAAACGGTAACTGAGTATTGAAAGTCATTGGAGGTCTTTGATAAGGACCTGTATGTACATTCCACCTAGTCCGAGCAGGATTTTGTCCCCATATATTTTGTCCTGAAGGATTCGAATCATAGGGATTAGAAATAGGATAATTTGGTTGATACTGGGATTGAGGACCAGGATATTGAGTCGAAGCAGACCACTAAGGTCCTTACTGAGTAGCATAAGGATTTTGCTGCGGAATGTAAGTATGAATTTGAGGTTGCTGATACACAGGTTGATTTTGAGAGTAAGGAATCTGAGGTGCACCATATACTAGTTGATTTTGAGGGTACAGAATTTGGGGTGCACTATATACTGGTTGATAGGAAACTTGAGGGTAATAGATGCCCTGCAGTTGCAAAGGTTGACCTTGCGGAGCAGGTTGCTAAGCAAGGTAAATAGGTAAAACCGACTACGGAAATGAAGGAATCTGCTGGTGGGCGGGTTGCAACAGTTGCTGAGCTGGTTGAACTGGTTGTTGAAATGGTTGTTGAGGGCCACCAGGTTGAACTTGTTGGAAAGGTTAGCCTGATGGTTGTGACAGACCAGGTTATCCCTGATGACCAAGTTGACCCGGAGAAGGACCAAAGGGTTGTCCTGGTTGCACAATATTTGGGCCATATTGAACGTGCGGCTGTGATTGAGGTGCAACAGGTTGTCCTTGAGATGGATAAATTTCCCCCCAGGACCAAAAGATGATCTTGGTTGATTCAAAGGTTGACCTGAGAGACCAGAGGGTTTTCCATGTTGGACCAAAGTCTTTCCTTGTAAAGGTTGGCCTTGTGGACCATATGGTTGTCACTGTGGACCAAAAGTAGGGCCCTGCTGCACTAAAGGCTGTCCCTGAGAGGGTTGTCCTTGTAAGTGTTGAACCCTTAGTTAAACTGAGAGGGGGGGGTGAATCAGTTTAACACATTCATGGACTTTAAAAACTTTCCTTTAAACTTATTTACTCCTTCATTTCATGACCAACTTATTACATAATGTAACAACAATCTTAATATGTGAGCAGCAAGTATTAAGCAGATTAGATAATCATATCAATGCATAAACATCATGCACATAGACAAAAGATTTAAGTGGAAACCGAAAAGGGAGAAAACCACATCTTATTATTGTTGTGATGCAAAGGCAAGCTCCAACTCCCTCTCACCACTAATTTTCTGTAGGCTCCAACCTACAGGAGGCTCCTACCTCAATTTTTCAAGCTACAACTTGCAAGGAAGCTCCAAATCCCATCTATTTTTTGCAGGCTACAACCTAGAGGAGGCTCCTACCTCAGCCAGCTACAACTAACATCTATCAAGCTACAACTTGATATGCAAGCACCAACTTCCTCACTCTTTCATAAAAGAAAACCATGCTGATTTACCTAGATATCATCTTTGTTCTGTTCATTCTTCATTGTTGTCCACCAACCTTCATATCTGCCTTATATCATCTCTGAATATTCATAACTTCTCTATTTTCTCCTCCTTCTTCTTACCCTCTCAGCCTCATTTCTTCATTTTCTAACCTCCCTATGTATATCTATGTGATATCATTTATAGAGTTCACCTCATGACTGTTTGCATTCCACAGGGAATTCGAAGTGAACAGCCATGACTCTTGGCCTTCCACCTTCTCGTTTTCTTGCCTAGCACATTCAGAAAAATATAACAGTACATACATATTTCAGTATTTCATTGGAGTTTTGTTTTGCCTTCAGAGACTTGCCATTGCATCACAAACAATATAAAGTAAATAAAACTTTACATTTTCAGTTACAATAAGTATTTTAATTCAACCCATTTAGTTCTTGGTTTGCTGTGCGTTTTTCTTTTCTACTGTTGTCATGTAATAGTTCTGCAGACTCTCCATCTTTCTATGCATGTACCCCTGTCATAACCACATTCTCCAAGTTCACTGTGCATATAAAAATGCATTTCTAATTAATCATCCAAAAGGGTCCTCAATTTCTCCAATCTGGGCAATCTCTTTTCATTGCGGAAGCTCTTTTATAAGTCATTTCACTATGATTTATAAAGCCATACAACCAATTACATAAGAGGAAGCTTTCTCTCTTTTCATCTTCAAACCTATGGTTAAGAACCATATTTCATAAAGACTCAACAACCAATTTTTCATGCGGGAGATATCTAATTAAATTTTATGTTTGAAACCATATAATAATTCACCTCTTGAATATCGAATACATATTTGATATTTCATTACAACTCAATACAAACTTGAACCCAAGGTGTATTTGATTCATGATTCACTTAATCATACTTTGGTTTAAACTTATCGAAGATTTCAGCAATAATAAGGACTCTCAGTCCCTCAGCCCAGCATATAATTCCGACCTTGGTTCACACATGAGCCATCGCATAATTAATATTGAGTCCCACCACATATCATTAAATTCACATTTAACATTTTAATTCCCGTGCCAACACATAGTCAGGCTCATGGCTTTATAACCCTGCCTTAACTTTCGCGCATCTTCATGATGTGAATGCCATTGATCATTCGGCAAGTATCATCGAACAAATATCGCGCAAGTTTTAACCTTGTGACTTAACCTTCAAAAATTACGTGAAATTCATGGTATTTGAATACCACTACCATGTGACGTGTCAACTTCTTAGCAATATCGCGTTCCAATTGAACTTTACCACTGACCAGTTTTAATCAACGCGAAAACCACACTTCGTCTCCAAAACAACTCTCATTATTTATTCAAGGTTCCATTCTATTCATGATTCCACTCCTTCGTTTTATTACACAGCTCGGTCTTAACCTTCACAAAAGCATTTCTTGATTTTCCAAATCCCGGCCACTAATCTATTGTGCCATGTTAACATTTCAACTTGGGTTAACACTTCAATGGTCAACATAATACACGTTCAGGTCCCACAGCAATTCGACTTACCTCATTAAACCCTATGCAACTTAGTAATGTGACCACCATTCGATCCTTTGATCGATACATCCAACGGAAATCGCATTTTTTAACCTCCGTGTTTTAATGTCCAAAAACTTTGCGAAATTCGTGGTTTTGGATTACCACCTTTGCCATGCGTCGCATGCCGAATGTTATCGCACCTTTTTTCTTGATTCCGCTTACCATTTTTAACTCACGCGAAACCCACCGGCGGATTCTCGAAACCACATTCACTGTTGCTGCATGGTTCTGTTACCTTTCCTGTGTCTTCACTCATGGTTCTGCCATCCCTTCTATTACGATTCTTCTACGACTAAACCCTGCTTCATCATATCTCATTATCTCGACACCTCTGCAATCGAAATGGCTTTTCGATTCCTAATTCCTCTGCACTAACACTTCACCTATGGTTCTGCTATGCGTATTTTATTACTGTGTGATGGCTTAAACACCAAAATCAACCTTCCAAATCTTGCCTTTCTTCGCCTTGATTACTGTGAACCAATTCAAGCAACAATGTGTATTGAATCAATTGACATCGATTCAAATAAACAAAGTCTCTTTGTACGAATTAAACACACCCAGAAATTAGAGGCTGTGGTATTGCTTGCGTCCTTCAATAAAAGACCAAATTTCATCGATTATCCATTGAATAAAAGTTTATACCGCACCCAACATTCAATTGTTTTAATGCTGTCTATTCGATTTAACTCATCGATTCTTCAATCTGAAGACTCCCTCTCAACGTTGCGCTTATTACTATCCATCGAATTTGCTTCTCGGTGGTTTAATTTTAAGACAAAATTTAAAAGAACCTTCCCCAATCATTCACCAACGCGTTGCTACAGAACCAAGGAACCATTCAAGCCACAAGAAACGACACCATTCAATCTCAACAAGGTCTAATATAGAAATTTCATCACATTCCCTTTCTGTTTTGCAAAGGAGGCTATCGGCTTCTTGGAAGCTCGATTCCTATTTTTGATTTTTACCTATCATACAATAATTATGATAAGCCTCAACTCTCTGCGCATTCAACAATACGCAACGCCATTTTATCTCCATGAACTTTGCATAGTTAACTCATACTTTCAAAAATAATTCAAGCAGTCCATACATGCATAATCCAATCAATCAACACACATGTATTTCAGAATAAATTCCTTCATATATAAATATGAAATCAAATACAAAACCCTTTCTTGATTCTGGCCAGATATTCAATGGCCCTTTTACCTCACTACTCTGCCTCTTGAACCACTCTAACTCTCTAGCCCCTGGCCAGGTCTTCAACATCAATTGGCCCTTCTGCAACTACCCGTAGGCTTACAGGAACAAACCTTGTTTGTCCAGAATGAATCACTCACACACTCTGTAGCTCTCTAGATCTGCTACTTCTGCTTCTTTGCTCCTTTGCTTCATCTGCTACCTGGGCTGCCTCTTTTTGCTGCCCTTGCTGCCTCTGCTCCTTGCCTGTCTCCTTTGCCTTATTGCTGGTTCTTCTTTATTCTTTTGCCTTAGTGATAGTTGAGGTGCTGCTCCTTTCTTCTCCCTTTTCATCAATGACAATATTTCCAACAGTCTCCCCCTTTGGCATTGATGGAAATACTCCACCAATACTCCAATACATCCTTCAGTACTTCCTCCCCCTTTCATTCTGAAAGGTGTGTTTTGTATTCCTTTGTCTATCTTATTTTGCTTGCTTTTCCTCCCCCTTTGACATCAATAGCAAAGGGTTGCACATTTCCCAGTGTGGTTCTATCTTTGCATTTCCTTTCTCTGAGTTGTGTTTAGGCTTTCTTCTTATGGCTTTATACCTTTTTTCTCCAGACTGGTGTACACAAGTTGTTGAGAGAACACTTTTGAGAATTATTGAACTTGTATATACACAGTGAGTTGATACTGTTGGGGTTCCCATGTTTTGGCAAGTCTGGTAATACCAAAAGATGAGACAACATTAGAACCACTTTTAGACCTCGGGATCTAGCCCTCCCGGGTCTAGAGAGGGATATCTCTATAATAAGAAAATGGTATGTGTCTTTGAAGTTTCAGTTTCAAGGTTTTAGGCTAGTTATAATGTGCAAGGTTTGTTTGTTTGACTTTTTATTTGGTTGTTGGGAAACAGGAAGGAAGGGTTCTCTATAAGACAAGGCTGAATGAAGAGGATTCTAGACAAAGGAGGAAATGATTTAAGGGAATACTTGAGACCATTGGGCAATGGAGTCAAGAAAGGGTTTACTTGCTATTCGATATGCAGGCTTTCAGTTGGGCTAGTCATCTAAAGTGTTGGATCTTAAAGATGATAGTCTGATATGAAATGATGAGAAAGAAAGTGAAAGGCAAGGAAACCTCCAAGATGACCACTTAGGAATAATGTCTAGGGACAAGACATGCCATTAAACACCAGTGACCCAACTCCTAAAGGGTGAACTCTTCGGACAAAGGGAACATTAAAGATTTAAATGCAAAGGTGAAGACCTGAGATTAGAGAGAGACTTTGAACTCTCAATGCTTCGGCATCTAGCTTAAGGGAACTTAGAAGGATTCAATTAATCAGAAAGGACCTTAGTGAGGAAGAATTAGTAACTCTAAACTCCTAATATCCTAATTCATTTAATTAAAGCCTAACAATAACATCTAAGAACAGATTCATTAATTCATACATCAGCTAGCAGAAATGTAGCCACTACACTAGTTAAATTAACTTGAATCAATACTCAGATAACACATACAGTAGAAAACATCAAAAGTAGGGAGAGCAGAAACATAGGGTACCATGGAAGGGTAAATCCTATGCCAGATTTTTGATGCGTACCAGAGAAATGAAATGTGATGGATTACAAAGGAAAACAAAGACAAAGTAAGAAAACATCACCACTTCTTTAAATCAGGATCCAAAGAAATGTGCTTGTCATATCAAAGAGCAACACCAGTCATGTACAACTTTTCCAACAGCTTGATATTCAGTTTGAATACATCCTTCTCAGCCTATCTTACAATTTTACATAGAGAACTCTATCTCAAGAGAAACAACTTACAATCCACAGGTATCCGATCAACAACCCTTACAATGAATTTCTTCATGGGTTTTATATCTGAAAGAGAGGTAGAAGAAGTAGATGAAACACTAAATGAAACATTAAATAGAGTAGAAGAAGAGAGTCAAGACCCATTCTGTTTTAATATCTATTCACTGATCTTTAGTACTCTTTGGGTGAAAGAGTGGTCTTTGACAGACTGCAATTTACTCCAGGTATGTTCGTGATGTGATTTTGCTGCAGTACTCATAGTACTCCGGTGAATAAAAAAAAGGTAGATATAATGACTTCAAATTCTGCCATACCACATAAAAAATGCTCTGGTAGCATTAGGACTATTGTCAGGGTGGAAACCTTCTCATGGACACAATGTAGACTAAAACAATATGAGCATTGTGTCCTTTCTCGGGAGGAGACTTCTATTGATGTGAAACCTTGATGATATTTTTTTTTGTGCATTAGGCCTTATTAGGTCTTCTGTGTAATCCATGAGGTCTTCAATCTGGTACTTTGCCTTTAAAACACTGAATTAAGGCTTAACATCTTCAATAATGCACATTAGAACTCCTTAACTCTGTACTGATACTCTTTGCCGCTTTATGACTATCTCTGTCTGTGAAATTTGAGCTTTGATGGCGCTGGGAAGGTTTTGCACAGTTAAACCTTGTACTTTTAACGAAAACTACACTTTGAGCACCTTCCCAGGCTCTTCTCTATACTCTGTGCCACTATAACAGTGACTATGTACCATGGCGGTTCCCACCGCCTGTAACCCTACAAAAGCACACAAAATGTCAAGAAATCCATGCATGGGAGGATGGATGCAGTGGAGAGTTGTGAAAATGGTAGCGCAGCAGTGGTGAAAATGGTAGTTGCGGATGAAAAAACGGTGGAAAATCCAGAATAATGGTATAAACTGCGGCTGATGAGGGTTTGGTGGAGATATGCATGTGGACCGTGTCTAGTCAATTTAGTGTCCTAAATTGCTAACATAAATTATCGACCAGGGCTAGTAAACTGATGAAGTGTGATGCAATATATGTGCCTAAGTATCCCTTTTTCTTACTTCGTTGTTTTTAGTGTTTCATTGATGTTTTGGGGTTTTTATCTTTGATTCTTAGTATGCTACTCTATGCTAAAAAGATGAAGTTAGATCTATGTCAAAAGGGAGAAAATGAAATGTTAATAAATGAATTAAAATAGAGTTTATTTACAAGTTCTGTTCCTAACTAGAAAATGATGAAAACAAAGAGTCCTAATCCATGGATATTACAGCTTCTAATGAAAATTCATGAAATGAAAAGTAACTCAAAACACTACAACTTAATCTGATTCATTTAGTTAGAGATTTGTTGGAAGAGCTTGTGAAAAAGATTAATTCTAATGCAATGAGGATCTCCTAAAACATAAAATGAAATGTTGAAACAACTTATAACATTACAACTAAATCTCATTCATGAGTTAGAGGTTTATTGGAAGAGCTTTTTGAAAGAGATTAATCATAATGTGATAAGGATATTCTATGAAGCAAAACAATCATTAACTCAAAATATTACAACTTAGTCTCATTCGTGAATTAGAGGTTTATTGGAAAAGCTTTTGAAAGAGACTATCTGCAGTATAATGAGGATCTTCTTTTTAACTAAATAATAGAAAATGAAATGCTAATAACTCAAAATATCACAATTGAATCCCATTCATTTAATAGAGATGTATTGGAAGAGCTTGAGAAAGAGACTAACTGCAATATCATGAGGATCCTTTATCTAAGCAAATGACATGAAAAATAATGCTAAAAGCTATGATTTCAGAAAGCAATCTATGTAAGGAAATATGACAAAACATAATTGAAAATGACTTATCTAGAAAACATGCAAAGCCTCCTCGAATAGCAGGGGCCCTCTGCTACCAATTTGGTGAAATTCTTCAACTCCTTAAAGTTGTAATCAAAACAGCATCAAAGAACTTCTTTATTGAAAAACTCACAAATCTACATCCCATTCCATCTTAAGCTTTGTTACAAAACACTCTCTATTCCTTTCTCTCCTTCTCCTATTTTTGACTACTACCCATGATAGGAGAAAGATTCTCCTATTTATACAAAATTTGAGAAGTTATCTCATTAATGGGAGTCCATGAATCTCTCCCTCCATATCTAGAGTTACAATCAAAATAGGAAATGATAAGACACATGTCTCTAGAGTTACAATCAAAATAGGAAATGATAAGACACATGTCTTTTTAGAGTTTCAATACAAAAAGGAAATGAGACACATGTTCTCATGATCCCATGATCTTCTCCACTCAAATTCGAATTTGATTATGGGAGGCCACATAAAGGTCTTTTAGAAGCTTCCTTTTGACCTACACATGTCACAAAACTCATAACACATATATAGATATATGAAACTATGTTAATTTTCTAGTTTTTAATCATAAATTCACTTTAAATACATAAAATAAATAACTTTGGAAGACAAGGATCCTAACCCATATATTTATGAAAATGGTTACTTGATGTAGGGTTTTAGGTTAGATGGCTATGAAATAAGAGCTGAATGGTTATGACATAATGGAAATATGTATGAATATGGAAAACACTTTTGAGACTCAACAGACCGTTCGATCATATCTAAAGGTGGTGATCGACAGTGGATATTGACTAACGACACAACTCATAATGTTAGGGAAAAATGAAATGATCTTTAACGAAAACCTTGAAGTTGAAATGTTAGGGCGGAATGATATGATGTTTAATGCAGAACATAGGTTTCAGACCGTGGGATGAAATACATGGAAAATGCATGAAAATGCGACAAAACATATGGAATGAGTTTGAATGGTGGGACCCGGTCATGGGTGGAGGGCGATTCAATCAGGACCGTTGGATCTCAGGAGGAGATTGACGGCTACGATCTAATCGGAGGAGAGCGATGGGAGGGTCAACACTCCGATGAGCGATGGTGCGATTGGATTCTGACCGTTGGATCTTATGTGAGATCAACGACCGAGATTGCGTTGGAGGATTGCGATTGGGAGGAACGGCAGGTGGCTTCATTTGAAAATTGCGATTGCGATCCAAAAGTGGGAAAGCGAGGGCCGTCAGATTAAAAAAGGAATCGACGGTGGAGATTACGATCGGAGGATGGTAATTAGAAAGGGCGGAGGCTGGCACCGCTTATGATTTGCGATTGGCGATCGGGCGACGGAGCGAGGGCCATTGGATTAAGGGGTGATCAATGGCGGACATGTAATCAGTGGGGTGAAAGGGGAGAATGATGGGCGTGAGCGGGACAAGCGCTGACCTTTAGATCTTTACAGATCGACGGCGTATATCGCAGCGTGTGCCTTCATAGCATAAGACCATTGCATCGGAACTTTTTAAGTTTACAATGGGTCGCGCTCACATTGATCACTCCGATTGCGATAACTGCCCGAGGCTTAACTGCTTGGTCCTGGGCGCGGGGCATATGGGGAAGTGATTTAAGGGGGCCGGCTGAAAAGGGGCTTATCCTCATACGAAGTAAAATGTGGGTTTTGGCCTAATTTTAATGCTTTTTAAGGCCAAAAAGAGGTAACGGTAGAGGGGAAGAGGGGTTATTAAACCATACAAAGGGTATTTGAAGGGTTTAAAAGGGAGATTTAGGGTGATTTGGAGGGATTTCACTTAGTTTCAAAGGAGGAATTAGATGGTTGGGAAGACTTAGTGGGGGAATCTTGGGGGTTCAAAGGGAATTTTGAAAATGGGAAAAGGGTTAAAAAGGGGAATTTTATGGGGATATAAGGGGCAAATGAAGGCCCTTCTGAGCACAATTTTTTACAGTTAGTGAGGCTTTTTGGATGGAAACAAAAGTGAGGATCTTTTAAAGGTAATGGACACATAGAGGCTTCAAGGATGAGAGATTTTCATAGAAAATGTATCTCTTGAAGGCCCAAAACGATTTAGCCACCTATTTGCTTGACAAAAAATTCATAGGTGGTTAACAGTGGCTCGACATGGGGATGGAATCTTCTTGAAGGTGTCAAGAATTTAGAAAATAATATTTGAAGTAGGCCAGATGCCTGATCCTTGAACCATCTTCTCTTCTTTGATTTCAGATGTTGCAAACATGATGGATATTAATTAGCAGAAAACATTCCCCAAACAATCTACCTACCCATCCTACAATCCTAACATTTTTTCTTCAAGGTGCATTTGAATTTGCAGACCTTCTTCATCATTTTTTATTGAAAACAGAAAACATACTAATCTAATTCTACCCGTATCACTCCATGAGTCCAGATTAAACTGTTGGCCTCACATGTTTCTCTGCCTAATCTAATATCTGCTGGGATTAAACTGTCCAGCAGATTTCTTCCCTACATTCTACAACAGAAATTTAAAAACAGTCAAATTAGGATTAGACAGTCTAGTTTGCTGCGAATCCAAGGCACAGAGGCAGTTGCACATGGACTGAAATTGTAGAAAACTGAAAACAAAATCTTGAAGGCTTGAAATATGAAACTTTTGGAGTGTCCTTATTTTCTTCGTGACTCAAGTTTTAAGCTTGTTAGAGTCACCTGCTTCTTTGTTTCAGCTCTGATTTTGGGCTTGTTAGAGCTGATCTATTTTCTTCTTTGCTGGTTCAGATTTTAGGCATATTAGAACTAGCTGTGTTTACTTCCTTTGGGTCAGGTTTTGATCATGTTAGAGCCAATCTTTGCACTTCTGAGGTTCAATTTTTTAGCATGTCTGAACCTCTCTTTCTCCGTTTTTTGAAACATTTTTTCTTTTCTTTGAGAATAAAACATAGCAATGGTATTTACAATGGAAATGAAAACTGGAAATTGGAAATTAGCAGTAGTAATGCTTGAGCATCCTGCCATTGACAGGACCCCCAAACAGCTCTTTACCATCTAGCTCTTGCAGAAAAAAGGCATTTGGACCAATAGTGGACTGGATGATGTATGGACCCTGCCACAAACTGTCAAATTTACCATGCTTTCCTTTGTCTTCTCTCCTAGAGTCCCATTTTAAAACTTTATCCCCAATTTTGAAGTCACAAGCTTTTGTTCTTTTGTCAAATAACTTCTTTATATTTTCCTGAACTTTTAGAGCTCTGCTATAGACTTCTTCTCTTGTTTGTTGGAGATGAATTGTCTGATTTATCCTCCTTACCATACTGTCTTCTTCTGTCTGAATCTCTTGGAAAAGTTTAATTAGTGGTATCCCTAGGCTGGTAGGAAAAACTGCCTCTGTCCCATACACAAGATGATACGGTGACATGCCAATGGATTTCTTTGTTGTAAGCCTGTCAGCCCATAAAGCATGCACTAACTTGTTATGCCATGATATCTTATTCTCTTCGAGAAATTTTTTGATGATGGTAACCAAGCTCTTGTTTGATGATTCAACTAACCCATTACCTTGTGGGTAATAAGAATTTGAATGACCGAGTGCTATCTTATACCTGTGACAAAAATCAATCATTTTCTTGGATCCAAAAGCAACAGCGTTATCAGTGATTATTTTTCTTGGGCAACCAAACCTAGAGAGGATGTGGTCTTCTAGGAACTTAATGATGACAGAGTCTGTGGCATTCCTAGAGGGTATGGCCTCTATCGACTTTGTGAAGTAGTTTGTGGCTGTAAGGATCCACTTGTGTTGTGCAGAAGAAGCAGGGTGTATTTCTCCTATGAAATCTAGGCCCCATTGCATAAAGGGGGCCTCAACAGTAATGGGTTGTAATGGTAAAGGGAGGAGCTTTATTTTGTCCTCGAAAATCTGGCACTTATGGCAAGAAATTATCATTTTATGGATGTCATTGAAAAGTGTAGGCCAATAATAGCCAGCTCTGAGTATTTTTTTAGCGGTGGCTTTCCAGCTCAAGTGGCCTCTGCACTCTCCTGCATGGAACTCCTGTTTAATTCTTTCAGCTTTAGCTTCGGGCAAAAATTTAAGCAATACGCCATTTGTATTTTTCCAGTATAAACATTCATTAAGTATGCAATAGTTTCTGAATTTTAGCTTTAGGAATCTGGCCTTAGTTTTTGATAGTTCAGGAGGGGCATTGAGGTTTGTGAGCACATATAGGATATCGGAATACCAAGGAGAATTTTGAAATTGTTCCTCAACAGTAGGATCAGGCAATCCTTCCTGTTCATCCAAGGCATCTACCATGTTAATGTCAAGGGCCTGCAAGTTAGATTCTTCCATCAATTGAGCTAAGTCCCGACCTTTGATCAGTTTTGTGGGTTTTATTTCAAGATCATACTATAATATCACGGCAATCCATTTTCCCCTCTTTCCATCCGGATCTTGGAAAAAATGTCTTTAACCACTATATTTGGCACGTAGGCTATGGTGTGAGAATGTAGTATGTACACCCTAATGTCTTTCAAGGCCTTAACCAAGGCATAGGCCTGTTTTTCCATTATGTTATATTTTAAGGGTGCATCCCTCAGAGCTTTGCTGAAGAAAGCAATAGGATGTTCCATTCCCTCTGAATTTTTCTGTAGTAAGACTGCAGCCACTGTATGCTGGAAGGAAAAT
The DNA here is from genome assembly GCA_034641835.2 of Pinus albicaulis. Lineage (NCBI taxonomy): Eukaryota > Viridiplantae > Streptophyta > Pinopsida > Pinales > Pinaceae > Pinus > Pinus albicaulis. The sequence continues at coordinate 479,614,167 of CM076580.1, forward strand.
GAAAATATCAGGAAATATTTTGAGAAATCTAGGCTAATTAGGATAGGAGCTCGGGTGAGTGCATGTTTAACTAACTCAAAAGACTGTTTAGCTTCTACAGTCCACTTAACTCCTACACCTTTTTTCAGCATGTTAGTCATATTCCTAAGGTTCTCAGCCAAGTTGGGAATAAACCTCCTTAGGAAGTTAATTTTCCCAATAAAGGACTGTAACTCTTTAATGTTTCTCGGGTGTGTGATCTGTAGTATTCCCTCAACTCTCCGCGGGTCTATTCTAATCCCCTTCTCAGATATAATATGGCCGAGGAGCTTACCCTCCTGCAGTGCGAACACAATCTTTTTGGGATTTAATGACAGACCGAACCTTCTACCTTTTTCAAAAACTCTCCTCATATGTTTCAGGTGTTCCTCATCAGTCTTGGAATAGACGGTTATGTCATCAAGATAGATGACAATGAAGTGCCCTATTTCTTCCTAAAATTCTATGTCCATCGCTCGTTGGAAGGTCGCACCAGCGTTCATCAGTCCAAAAGGAATTTTTACGTACATAAAAGTGCCCCATGGAGTGGTGAAATCGGTCTTAAGTTGGTCTTCTGGGAGTACTAAAACTTGGTTATAACTGGAAAAACCGTCTAATAGGGAGATCCCTTTTGAACCCACTACCTTCTGAAGAATATGTTCCATCTTTGGCAAAGGGTAATTGTCCTTAAGTGAGGCTCTGTTAAGGTTCCTGAAATCAATGCACAGTCTGATCTCACCTGTTTTCTTTCTCACAGCTACTAGGTTCGAGACCCAATTAGAGAACCTCACAGGAACTATTATTCTTGCCTCGTACATCTTTTTTATTTCCTTTTCCACTGCAGGCAATTGTTTTGGGTTAATCCTGTGAAGTTTCTATCTAAAGGGTTTCTGATTCTTCTTTAAAGGGATTTTGTGCTGTATAATGTTCGTGTCATAGGCCTTTAAGTCCTAATAGCCCCAGGCAAACACATCAATGAATTCTTTAAAAAGGTCAATATATTTCTTTTTCATGTCTGTGGGTAAGGACTTAGCCAATTTTATCATCTTAGGCTTGTCTTCAGTGCCTATATTGCATTCCTCAACGTCAAAGTTTGAGTGTTCTATGGCAGGTTTTTTCGCCACATCATCGAAATCAAAGAGATCCTTTAAAGGTGCCAGACCTCAGAGTATGTTTTTATCTTTTTCCTGTAGCACCTCTATTTCCTCTTTATCTACATTTTATATTCTTTGGTTGGATTTCCAATTCCTTTAGTTAACACGTTTATTTCAATGTTACGGGGTGATTTTTCTTCGTCAGGGGGTTCTTCATTCAGGAAGCTATCATCGGATTTCGAGTCTGAATCGGTGAATTCAAACTCGTGTCTGCCTATTAGGAAATCCTCAATCTACTTATCGCCCTCAAAGACCTGCCAATATTTCTCATTGTCAGGCATCGCAGGTCTGTATTTTGTCTGAATGATGATTTGTTTTTCACTGGGAGGCTTGTGATATGAACTAGCTATGCAGGCCAATCCATTAGAAATTACGTTCTGACTCCTGGGAACAAACACTAGTTCGTATTCCACAAAGGTTTTCAACAAATCCATAGCATCATTCCTGTACGCTCTCAACCTAGGGTGTTTCGCTGTGTATTCACCGTTCACTTGTTTGATAATTAACTCGGAGTCTCCATGCACATCTATCCTACGGGCTCCTAATTTTTTCAACAGGTTCAGGCCTAGGACGAGAGCCTCATACTCCACAATATTGTTTGTACACTAGAAGTTCAAATTGAAGGCATGACTTTCAGCATAGTCACTCTCAGTGTTATGGAACCACACTCCCACCCCTACAGTATTTCTAGTACAAGACCCATCGAAATTCATTTCCCATAGAGGTTCGTACTCGAGTTTATCATTGGTATATTTCTTATCATTAGTTTCATTGGTGGGAGGCCTGTGTTGTGGTGTGAAGGGTTTCGTCCTTCGTGTGGTGTATGAGTTTCAGAGAGGTGACTAGCCAGCTGTTCGCATTCTGCTTCTGGCTCACTCTGGCTCACTGGTTAAATTAACTTGAATCAATACTCAGATAACACATACAGCAGAAAACATCAAAGGTAGGGAGAGCAGAAACATAGGGTACCATGCAAGGGTAAATCCTATGCCAAATTTTTGATGCGTATCAGAGAAACGAAATGTGATGGATTACAAAGGAAAACAGAGACAAAGTAAGAAAACATCACCGCTTCTTTAAATAAAGATCCAAAGAAATGTGCTTGTCATATCAAAGAGCAACACCAGTCATGTAAAACTTTGCCAACAACTTGATATTCAGTCTGAATACATCCTTCTCAGCCTATCTTACAATTTTACACAAAGAACTCTATCTCAAGAGAAATAGCTTACAATCCACAGGTATCCGATCAACAACCCTTACAATGAATTTCTTCATGGGTTTTATAGCTAAAAGAGAGGCAGAAGAAGTAGATGAAACACCAAATGAAACATTAAATAGAGTAGAAGAAGAGAGTCGAGACCCATTCTGTTTTAATATCTATTCACTAATCTTCAGTACTCTTTGGGTGAAAGAGTGGTCTTTGACAGGTTGCAATTTACTCCAGGTATGTTCGTGATGTGATTTCGCTGCAGTACTCATAGTACTCCGGTGAATAAACAAAAGGTAGATATAATGACTTCAAAGTCTGCCATACCGCGTAACAAATACTCTGGTAGCATTAGGACTATTGTCAGGGTGGAAACCTTCTAATGGAAAAAATGTAGACTAAAACAATATGAGCATTGTGTCCTTTCTCGGGAGGAGAATTTTGCTGATGTGAAACCTTGATGATATTATTTTCTGCGCATTAGGCCTTATCAAGTCTTCCGTGTAATTCACGAGGTCTTCAATCTGGTACTTTGCCTTTAAAACACTGAATTAAGGCTTAACATCTTCAACAATGCACATTAGAACTCCTTAAATCTGTACTGATACTCCTTGTTGCTTCATGACTGTCTCTGTCTGTGAAATCTGAGCTTTGATGGCGCTGGGAAGGTGTCGCATAGTTAAACCTTGTAATTTTAACGAAAACTACGCTCTGAGCACCTTCCCAGGCTCTTCTCTGTACTCTGTGCCACTATAATAGTGACTATGTACCATGGCGGTTCCCACCTCCTGTAACCCTGAAAAAGCACACAAAATGTCAAGAAATCCATGCATGGGAGGATGGATGCAGTGGAGAGTTGTGAAAATGGCAGCGCAGCAGTGGTGAAAACGGTGGCTGCGGATGAAAAAATGGTGGAAAATGCAGAATAATGGTATAAACTGCGGCTGATGAGGGTTTGGTGGAGATATGCGTGTGGACTGTCCGATCGTATATGGAGGTGGTGATCGACGGTGGATATTGACTAACAACACAACTCATAATGTTAGGGCGAAATGAAATGATCTTTAACAAAAACCTTGAAGTTGAAATGTTAGGGCAGAATGATATGATGTTTAATGCAAAACATAGGTTTTAGACCGTGGGATGAAATACATGGAAAATGCACACAATGCGACGAAACATATGGAATGAGTTTGAATGGTGAGACTTGGTCATGGGTGGATGGCGATTCAATCAGTACCGTCGGATCTCAGGAGGAGATCGACGGCTGCGATCTAATCAGAGGAGAGCGATGGGAGGGTCAACACTCTGATGAGCGATGGTGCGATTGGCTTTTGACCGTTGGATCTTATGTGAGATCAACGTCCGAGATCGTGTCGGAGGATCGCGATTGGGAGGAACGGCAGGTGGCTTCATTTGAAAATTGCGATTGCGATCAGAGCGGGAAAGCGAGGGCTGTTAGATTAAAAAAGGGATCGACGGTGGAGATTGCGATCAGAGGATTGCAATCAGAAAGGGCGAAGGGTGGCACCGCTTACGATTTGCGATTGGATATTAGGTGATGGAGCGAGGGCCATTGGATTAAGGGGTGATCAACGACGGACATGTAATCGGTGGGGTGAACTGGGAGAATGATGGGTGCGATCAGGACAAGCACCGACCATTAGATCTTTACAGATCGATGGCGTATATTGCAGCGCGTGCCTTCATAGCATAAGACCATCGCATCGGAACTTTTTAAGTTTACAATGGATCGTGCTCACATTGATCGCTCCGATTGTGATAAGCGCTCGGGGGTTAACTGCTTGGTCCTAGGCGCAGGGCATATGGGGAAGTGGTTTAAGGGGGCTGGCCGAAAAGGGGCTTATCCTCATATGAAGTAAAATGTGGGTTTTGGCCTAATTTTAATGCTTTTTAAGGCCAAAAAGAGGTAACGGTAGAGGGGAAGAGGGGTTATTAAACCATACAAAGGGTATTTGAAGGGTTTAAAAGGGAGATTTAGGGTGATTTTGAGGGATTTCACTTAGTTTCAAAGGAGGAATTAGATGGTTGGGAAGACTTAGGGGGGAATCTTTGGGGTTGAAAGAGAATTTTGAAAATGGGAAAAGGGTTAAAAAAGGGAATTTTGCGGGGATACAAGGGGAAAATGAAGGCCCTTCTGAGCACAATTTTTTACAGTTAGTGAGGCTTTTTGGATGGAAACAGTAGTGAGGATATTTTAAAGGAAATGGACACACAGAGGCTTCAAGGATGAGATATTTTCATAGAAAATGTATCTCTTGAAGGTCCAAAATGATTTAGCCACCTATTTGCTTGACAAAAAATTCATAGGTGGCTAACAGATACCATCCCAAAGCATAGACTCCTTGCACTTGTATAGAGTGTAGTTGATGATAGAACAACCATATATAATCAGACTTATATAATCATAGATGCATCATTGGACCACAACTAAAATACTGAGAATGCTTCAAATATAATTCAGTCTCTAGTATGATCATCAGAAATACATATCTGTTGAGGAAGATTGTAGATGGAATATGTCTTCTTCTCCAATACACATCTACAGTACAACATCTATTCAATTATGATGATGCCAATATATATTTTATAGCTATGGTTCACCTTTCCTGCCTATTGGTGGTGATATGAGCTAGCTATATTTTACACTTAATAGTTGAAAGGTCCTTGTTACTGATGTGAACAAAGAATCAACCCAGAGCTTACAACTTATTGTGAGATTAGACGATATCTTTCAATCTAAGAGACCAAATGACTTTACTGCTTGTACAATGTACTTTCAAAACAAACCCTTGAGGCTAGATACATTCAATGTATTGGTTAGTCTCACTTATCAACCATGCAATTTTATTTATGACATAAGGGGGTATGTATGTCAATGACCAATCTCTCTTTAAAGGTGAATTACCAGCAAATCCTTTATGCTGAAGTAGGATTTAGATGAATTAATAAAATAATTTTGAGCTTCAAATGGTAATCACGGCTAGTCCTTCATGCTTCAGATACTTTAACAATTCTGTCATGATGATTTTCAACAAAAACATATTCAAGTTGTTTAATTGATATCTCAGCCAACAAACTTCACACAGTTTTATGAATGATCTTAAGAAAGAGGCCTTGAAGATATATATGTACTGACTTGAGGAAGGCATGAAGTTATATCTAGAAATAGATACTGCTTCAATGCTTAATATACTACTTCAAGTGTAAACAAAATAATGATCCTTTAGCACCGTTATTGACCTTTTCATGCTTTATTAATGCAGATAATGCTAGGATACTACCTTGATGTACTCTTGCCATAATCCTTTGATCCTGAGGACCTGTACCATACCGCTGCTCCACTGATAACACTTGGTATTCTGTTGATATGCATGCTACTTGTACCAAATACCAATTGATACTACTTTGATAAACCATGCAGATATTTCACTTCAGCTCGCACATGAACCCATAGTTAAGACAACCTTCATAGTTTCTACTATTGATCTTTCCACTGTTCACACCAACAATCATTAATATACTGAATTTGATCTTGGAATCATTAACCTTTTGCTTATTCTGTCATTTTGGTTTTAAAAAAAATGTCACTTCATTTTCCTTTCTAGGACTGCTCCAGAATCATTGCTGCTTTATATACAATTCAACTATTCTAACATAATGATCTTTGGGAAGACATCTTCAATTTCTTTACTTTGAATCTTCAAGGGCAGATCACTCAGAGATTAAACACTCTCTTAACTGCATTCCTCCAAGGGGAATTTTCATAGATGAATGATGTAATGACATAATGATGATAGGCACTTCTCTTACTCATTCTTCTTAATGTGATTCATTGTTAATTATAGCAGTATGATGCACAATGTGATCATCCTTTATAGGTGTTTCCAGTTTTGTAGCTCAAAACATAATTTTTGTGATTTTAACCATTCATCACTTAATATGTTGATGTCTTCTTAGCTTACATGTTCATGGCTAATGTTCCCTCTACCATTATGGCTGCTTGATACCTTCTCTTCTTCCATCAGTCTGTCAGCTATTGAATACTTCAGATAATCCTCTTCCTCTATTGTTCTCTATTAGAGGAATTTTCCTCTCCCTTCTTGACCTTTTAGCTGTTGTTATTCCATGGAGCTCTTCTTAGACTACTTTTGTGGGGACTATTTATGAACTGCTCTCCCCCTGGGATGTTGCTTCATATCTATCACTGGTTGGATGTTTGTGTTGCTTCCTAGAGCAGCTCCCCTCGAGACTATGATGGATTCATTATGTTATTGAGGTAATAGGCTCCCCCTTTCTCTTTTCCTTCCATACTTTATTGGGGTTCTTCATAATGTCTGCACTTCTTTTTGATTCACAGTTTTGTCAGATTGGATTGGATTCCATCATCTATCTAGAGTTCTTTAATGTATATGGAAGTTTAAAGTCTTTTTCTTTGTGACCAAGCTTGAGGCATACATAACATCTTATTTTACCAAGGTACGTTTGAGCTGATGTATAATATTTTATGCTCCCTTTTGAACATAATTTACATTCAACAAGTTTATGTCCAAAATTATTGCATGCATAACAGTAGCCATGGAAATGATTTATGTACCTGGTGAGTGGTTTTCCTTTCCATTTGTTTTCTTGAGGTAGTATTCTCATTTGCTGCATCTTTTGCTGGTTAAACTTGATTTGCCTTGTCTTACAATGTGCTGCAATATGTCCTGGTTTATGACAAGAGAAACATGTGATATTTTTCATAGGAGAAAAGAACCTCATTTGACATCTTTTGAATTTGTTTAATTCATCCTTAGGAGCGTATGAGCCTTTAGCAGTTGATTGTTTCATCCTCTCATTCTATGTCCTTTCATGTTGCTGCTTGTTTCTATTTGTTTCTTTGCAAATCATGTTCTTGCTGGCTTTTACTTTTGGAGGAATCTTCCAAGCTGCTTCATTATCCTTTACAGCTTTTACAAAAATGACATTCCTGTTATCTTCTACCTTGGAATTATTTGTTTCTTCTTCATAACCTATCCCAGTCTTTATGAGAGGAGACCTTTGAGCATTTAGAATTTGGTCCAACTGTCCAGAGCTTTTCATTTGAGGAGTATTCATTAATAATTCTCTTTGGGATTTTTCTAATTTCTTTCTCAGGCACACTACTTCTTCTTCCAATCTTCCACATTCCAGAATTTTCTCTCTCATGTGTTGCAACAGAGTGTCTTCTACTTTCCTTTCTTCTTCAAGTTGTGCCTTCAGGCCAACAATTTCTTCCTTATCTTCATATTCTCTCTCATCACATATTTGCACCAATGTCTTAAGGTATTTTTTTTCATTCTTCAATCCTTCTATTTCAGTCAAGGCTGTGTCAAGTTTGGATTTTTCCTCAACTGTAATTTCTTCATGGTACTCACATCCATTCACCCTGGCAGGTATCTCATTTGATTGACCTTTTTCCTTTTGAAAGGAATTTTTCTTCTTCTTCTAGTTTATCTTCTCCTTCTTGATAATGCATCCACTAGTGTCTACTTCATGCATGAAACAAAATCTATCCCAGATTTATTTTGCAGAGGTTAGATCCATTATTAAGTCAAAATCATTGTTATGAAGAATATTATATATCACACATTTTGCCTTGGCATTCCATTGTTTTTCTTGCAAAGAGGGAGAGTCTGTGCAGTAACCATCACATATAAGTTTCCATACCTCAGGTTCATAAGCCATTAAATCTGTTTTAACCTTATCTCTCCATTCCAGAAAGTTTTTGTATTTAGCATGGGCACATTTTGATAGTCCATGACTCAACCAGATTTCCTTCAAGCTATTAGGCTTACACCAAAGGAACCCGCTCTAATACCAATTGTTGAACCCTTATTTAAACTGAGAGGGGGGGTGAATCAGTTTAACACATTCATGGACTTTTAAAACTTTCCTTTAAAATTATTTACACCTTCATTTCATGACCAACTTATTACATAATGTAACAACAATCTTAATATGTGAGTAGCAAGTATTAAGCAGATTAGATAACCATATCAACACATAAACATCATGCACATAGACAATAGATATAAGTGGAAATCCAAAAGGGAGAAAACCACATATTATTATTGTTGTGATGGAAAGGAAAGCTCCAAATCCCTCTCACCACTGATTTTCTGTAGGCTCCAACCTACAGGAGGCTCCTACCTCAATTCTGCAAGCTACAACTTGCAAGGAAGCTCCAACTCCCATCTATTTTCTGCAGGCTACAACCTACAGGAGGCTGCTACCTCAGCCAGCTGCAACTGACATCTATCAAGCTACAACTTGATATGGAAGCACCAACTTCCTCACTCTTTCATAAAAGAAAAACATGTTGATTTACCTGGATATCAGCTCTGTTCTGTTCCTTCTTCACTATTGTCCACCAGCCTTCATATCTGCCTTATATCATCTCTGAATCTTCACAGCTTCTCTATCTGATCCTCCTTCTTCTTACCCTCTCAGTATCATTTCTTCATTTTCTAACGTATGTGATATCATTTATAGAGTTCACCTCATGACTGTTTGCATTCCACGGGGAATTCGAAGTGAACAACCATGACTCTTTGCCTTCCACCTTCTCGTTTTCTTTCCTAGCACATTCAGAAAAATATAACAGTACATACATATTTCAGTATTTCATTGGAGTTTTGTTTTTCCTTCGAAGACTTTCCATTGCATCACAAACAATATAAAGTAAATAAAACTTTACATTTTCAGTTACAATAAGTATTTTAATTCAACCCATTCAGTTCTTGGCTCACTATGCGTTTGTATTTTCTGCTGCTGTCATGTAACAGTTCTGCAGACTCTTCAGCTTTCTATGCATGTACCCCTGTCAGACCCACATTCTCCAAGTTCACTGTGCATATAAAAATGCATTTCTAATTAATCATCCAAAAGGGTCCTCAATTTCTCCAATCTGGGCAATCTCTTTTCATTGCGAAAGCTATTTTATAAATAATTTCACTATGATTTATAAATCCATATAGCTAATTACATAAGCGGAAGCTTTCTCTCTTTTGATCTTCAAACCTATGGTTAAGAACCATATTTCATAAGACTCAACAACCAATTTTGCATGCGAGAGATATCTAATTAAAGTTTATGTTTGAAACCATATAATAATTCATATCATGAATATCGAATACATATTCAATATTTCATTACAACTCAATACAAACTTGAACCCAAGGTGTACTTGATCCATGATTCACTTAATCATACTTTGGTTTAAACTTATCGAAGATTTTAGCAATAATAAGGACTCTCGGTCCCTCAGCCTAGCATATAATTCTGACCTTGGTTCACACATGAGCCATCACATAATTAATATTGAGTCCCACCACATATCATTCAATTCAAATTTAACATTTTAATTCCCGCACCAACACATAGTCGGGCCCATGGCTTTATAACCCTGCCTTAACTTTCGCGCATCTTCATGATGCGAATGCCATCGATCATTCAGAAAGTATCATTGAACATATATCGCGCAAGTTTTAACCTTGTGTCTTAACCTTCCAAAATTACGTGAAATTAGTGGTATTTGAATACCACTACCATGTGACGTGTCAACCGCTCAGCAATATCGCGTTCCAATTGAACTTTACCACTTACCGATTTTAATCAACGTGAAAACCACACTTCGTCTCCAAAACAACTCTCGCTATTTATTCAAGGTTCCATTCTATTCATGGTTCTACTCCTTCGGTTTATTACACAGCTCGGTCTTAACCTTCACAACAACGTTTCTTCATTTTCCAAATCCCGGCCACCAGTCCATTGTGCCATGTTAACATTTCAATTTGGGTTAACACTTCAATGGTCAACATAATACACGTTCAGGTCCCACAGCAATTCGACTTACCTCATTAAACCCTACGCAAATTAGTAATGCAACCACCGTTCAATCCTTTGATTGACACATCCAACAGAAATCACATTTTTTAACCTCTGTGTTTTAACGTCCAAAAAATTTGCGAAATTTGTGGTTTTGGATTACCACCTTTTCCATGCGTCGCATGCCGAATGCTATCGCACTTTTTTTCTTGATTCCGCTTACCATTTGTAACTCACGCGAAACCCACCGGCGGATTCCCAAATCCACATTCACTGTTGCCGCATGGTTCCGTTACCTTTCCTGTGTCTTCACTCATGGTTCTGCCGTCCCTTCTATTATGATTCTTTTGCGACTAAACCTTGCTTCATCGTATCTCATTATCTCGACACCTCTGCAATCGAAATGGTTTTTTGATTCCTAATTCCTTTGCGCTAACACTTTAGCTATGGTTCTGCTATGCATATTTTATTACTGTGTGATGGCTTAAACACCAAAATCGACCTTCCAAATCTCGCCTTTCTCCACCTTGAATACTATGAACCGATTCAAGCAACAGTGTGTATTGAATCAATTGACATTGATTCAAATAAACAAAGTCTCTTTGTACGAATTAAACACACCCAGAAATCAAAGGCTGTGGTATTGCTTACATCCTTCAATAAAAGACCAAATCTCATCGATTCTCCATTGAACACAAGCTTAAACCACATCCAACATTCAATTGTTTTAACGATGTCTATTCGATTTAACTCATCGATTCTTCAATCCAAAGACTCGCTCTCAATGCTGCGCTTATTACTATCCATCGAATTTGCTTCTCGGTGGCTTAATTTTAAGAAAAACTTTAAAATAACCTTCCCCAATCATTCACCAACGCGTTGCTACAGAACCAAGGAACCATTCAAGCCATAAGGAACGACACCATTCAATCTCAACAGGGTCTAATATAGCAATTTCATCACAGTCCCTTTCTGTTTTGCAAAGGAGGCTATCGGCTTCTTGGAAGCTCGATTCCTATTTTTGATTTTTACCTATCATACAATAATTATGATAAGCCTCAACTCTCTACGCATTCAACAATACACAGCGCCATTTTATCTCCATGAACTTTGCATAGTTAAATCATACTTTCACAAATAATTCAAGCAGTCCATACATGCATAATCCAATCAATCAACACACATGTATTTCAGAATAAATTCCTTCATATATAAATATGAAATCAAATACAAAACCATTTCTTGATTTTGGCCAGATATTCAATGGCCCTTTTACCTCACTACTCTGCCTCTTGAACCACTCTAACTCTCTAGCCCCTGGCCAGGTCTTCAACATCAATTGGCCCTTCTGCAACTGCCCGTAGGCTTACAGGAACAAACCCTATTTTTTAGACTGAATCACTCACACACTCTGCAGCTCTCCAGATCTGCTACTTCTGCTTATTTTCTCCTTTGCTTCATCTACTGCCTAGGATGCCTCTTTTTGCTGCCCTTGCTGCCTCTTCTCCTTGTCTGTCTCCTTTGCCTTATTGTTGGTTCTTCTTTTTTCTTTTTCCTTAGTGATAGTTCAGGTGTTGCTCCTTTCTTCTCCTTTGCCATCAATGACAATATTTCCAATAGTAAGCTAGAGGTTTGCATAGGCAGAGTAGGTCCCAGATGAGTAACAGTCTGATAAGGATCATAAACAACCTGATAAGGATCAATAGGAGGCAATTAGACCTGATTACCATACACATCATAATGGTGTGGATAGATATATATAGGATTACCAACAACATCATAGTGATGGAACCGAGGATTAACAGGAGCCTGAGACTGCTGAGAACCCTGAGAATTCTGCTGCTGAACAGCCAATAGATATTCTTCAAAATTAAGACTGCCAGGAATCACAGAAGTGGTGGAAACTGAACTAGAAGCCACACAAACCGTTGGTTGAACTGGAATAGATGTGACAGTAACCGACGAACCAGGAGTCAAAGGTGATAGCCCCAATGAAGGTAGGAACAAACTCGGAGGAGGAGTTACTGTACTGGATTGCGCAATGGAAGCAATGCCAAACATAATCTGACTCAGAGATCTATATCCAAGCGGTTATGAGACTGACGGTGGTGAAGATTGGGTGGAGGCATGAGAGAGATCTTCAAGAAAGAGTTGATATTATCCTGTGGAAACATGCATTCCTTCACTACCAATAGAACTGGAGGAATCCATATCTGAGTCTGCTGTAAGATATTCGAAAATACTATGGGGACTAGGAGGTACCGCAGCAGCAAAAAAATGTGATCCAGATGTAAGAGGAGGAAACTCTCCTTCTTCCACAAAACCAGACCAAGCACATGAAGGAGGCCAATTTAACTCAAACGGCTCGTCAAGCGGGGATCAAGTAGCAAGGGGTTGGATAGATGGTAGAATCGGCTGCGAAAACTCGATAGACCTAGTGGATTGAGGGGTTTCTAAAGAAGCATCTGGAAAAGAACCACCACTAGGAGGCAGTGAGGACGACGAAACTAGATGTTCCACCACTTTGAATGTAAATCAGAACAGGAAGGAAAAGAGACAACCAATCAAAGGTACCAAAATCAAGAACCAAGGAAATCAATCAGACCAAGTAACAAAATTTTAATGGGCATGTAATCGTAGGTGATTAATTTTATAACACTGAAAAAAAATTCACTGTTTCATGTTTTAAGAGTCGAGAAACAGGAAAAATATGACTCTAGTCACTTTCAATTTGAAACGAGCGTGAAAGGACAAGTGCTCGATGATCTCTTCTCTTGTTTAAAGAGTCACGAAAAGATTGAAATGACTTCTTAGGAATTCTAAGCAAGAGGGTGTACCAGGTTTTCGTGAACTGCTATATACACCTTGGTGATTAAATGAAACATAAATGACTAAGGACTTGAAGTATGTGCAGGTAGTCTCCCCGAATGCTATTTTCGGTGTATCACGGTTACAAGGTGGCAAACTCGGCTTCCTATGGATAAAAGGATTACAAACTAGAGGGGTATCCCTTTATATACACGATGGTATGGGGAGCACAAGTCCATACAAGCGTTGTCTGAAGCCAAAAGGCGAGCAACAACTACTAGGTTTTAAGACGTTGGAACATGTCTCTAGCCTAGACCACTAGAAAATTTTCATTAGGTTCCAATGTTGCCTTAGGTTCATTGAGTAAATTTTAAAGTTAATATTGAATTATGTTTCAATTTCTAGGCCCTATCGAATGTGGAGCTTAATGTCCTAAATGCAAACTATATGCAAATGAACATCATTTCAATTTGATGAATGCTAGTTATAAGAAGGATAGAAATATTTCAAACAAGCAAGCAAATAAAACATGAGAAGAAACATCTAATGCCCTTAATGCAATCAATCGAAAATGAAATTCCTTCCTAGATTGACAAATGCTAGTTATGTAAATGAACGTTTCACTTTTGATGCAACAAAAGAATGCAAAGATATTTTTTTGATTTTTTGAATTTTCAATGAAATGAAGCACAAAATGTAATAATTCAATGGAAAACAAAATAAACACCAGTTTGAGTTTTTCGAATGTAAGGTTTTGAAATTGAATGACTCAACCAAAGCGAAACAGACACAAAAACATGCAAGCTAATGGAACAAACTGTCAATCGAAAAGAGAGTTTCCCAAAGCGACCCAAACAAGAAAAGCAATCGATGCTCAAGGTATTGAAGAAGAAGGACTAATTGAAAAACGAAGAGACCATTCAATCAAAAAAACAAAAGGATCAAGAAAAAATCAGTTTAAAAACCCGAAACAAGATTGATAGCAATCAAAGAGACTTGTTCTTGAACAGAAGGCTCGGTGTGCAAGAACACCTAGAAACCCTAAGGTCTTAAACGACACTAACAGGAAAACAGACAAACGACTAAGGGAAGCAAGTCTACAGTAGTCAACACAGTTTGGAAAGGCTTAAACACACTAAACAATAACCCAGAAGCAAGAACAAATGACCAAAATATGCATTAGGGAGGTCAAACCAAAACCTATAGGGGTTGGTGCGGCTGTAAGGTTGTAATTTGCGTCATACAGAGGTTGGTGCGAGTGCTAAAAGAGAAACATGTGCCAATCGGCGCATCTGTCTAGACAAAAAATGCGCTAAGCTGGATACTTATGGGAAATAGAGGAAAAACCCTAACCTATGAGAAGAGGTCAACCTTAACACTCTGGAGCTGAACAAAGGATGGAAACTCAGCAAACAAACCAGAAAAAGATAGATAAATAAACCAATAATTGAAAATGACCTGACAGGATGAGACAACAAACTCGCACTGATCCCTAGTGGAGTCGCCAATTTGTTATGAAGGTAAATCCTCTCTGCGGACAGAGACGATCCCTCTAGCCCTAGGGTGGGTCTAGTAATAAAAGGACACACTAAAGTGTTGTTTCCTAGTTAATGAATGAACAAAAGACATGGTAGATTGACCTACCTTGAATCCAACGCTGTCGATGTTGCAGAAAGAGTAGTGGTCTCTCGCTCCTGCCTTGGAAAATCATGATCCATTCGCTGTCATACTCAGCTACCTGCACATAGGACAAAAAAGAAAAACAACATATGACATAATAGTTTTACTCACAACTATTAGCCAGTAAAATAAGGCTAAACATATTGCATCAAATAAACATCATAACACAATAGTGGAACCAAACAGTAGTCGTGTATATTAATGAGTATAAGGAAGAGTACAATTGATGCTTTGACATCGCGGTGTCCTCTAGTGGGGTTCAGATGAAGCGCGTATCAAATGTTGGTCAGGGAATTCGGATTCAATCTCTCTTATAATTCATCGACTCGAGCTCTCTCAACAAAATCTTTTTTACTCTATCTTCTGTAGCAACTTAGCTATAGTATAATTCTCCTAGTTCAGCTATTCAACTATTCAACTATTTTGCTATAATGTGTTCAGCTAGCTTCTACTAAAAAATATAGTTTCTTATATAGAGGAAAGGGAGGAGGTTGGGATCCCTACAAATATGGGAGGGAGTCCTATCCTTTAGGAGAGTTCCAAGGGAGGTGGAAACTACTAACTAAAGGAAGGAGTCTGTGGTTGTTTCAGTTCAACCACCCCCAATGACTCATCCCCGAAGTGGTTGGAATGGAACCTCGACCTCTATTTTTAAAAATCATTCCATAAACAGCTTGGCGCGGGTGTCTAACTAGCACAGAGCACCAAGTGGCACGGGCATAGTGTTAAATTTCATGGTTGGTGTGAGGGTATAACGGGCTACTCGCGCCAAGGCAAAAATAGGGATTTTCATAGCTCTGCTTAGGGAAATGTCGACAAGAAGAATGTTTCTTTCATCAAAAGGGATGCAAGGATGGTACTTGCAAAGCATGAAACTACTTATTTGTCACAAAAACGACCCTCCAATGTGCGAGTTAGGGATTGCAGGGACATCGACAAAATGTTGTGTAATAGGGTGGGAGAGAGAGAGAAAGATGGGGGTGACAGAGATAATTTTGGGGGTGAGGGAGAGGGATAGAGAGAGATGGTGGGGGGGGGGAGAGGTGTATAGAGAAAGGGAAAGAGAGAGTGGGATGAAGAGAGAGGGAGAGAGAGGGGGGGGGGGAGGGGGAGAGAGGGGGGGAAGAGACAGAGAGAGGGATATATATATATATATATATATAGAGAGAGAGAGAGAGAGAGAGAGAGAGAGAGAGAGAGAGAGGCGAGAAGGAGGAGGGGGGAGAGAGAGTGAGAGAGAAAAGGGGGGAGAGAGAGATATATTAGGATAGGGAGATAGAGAGAGTGGGGGGGAGAGAGTGTGAGAGAGAAAGGGGGGGAGAATGAGAGGGATAAAGAGAGATGGAGAGAGAGAGTAAGGGGAAGAGGGAGAGAGAGAGAGAGTGAGAGAGAGAGACATAGAGAGCAAGGGATAGAGAGAGAGAGAGAGAGAGAGAGAGAGAGAGAGAGAGAGAGAGAGAGAGAGTTGGGGGAGAGAGAGAGATGGGGGGGAGAGAGAGAGGGAGATAGGGAAAATTTGAAGGATAGAAATTATCTTGAAATTTAAAACGTTGGCAAATCTCACTAGTCCCTAATATGCAAATATAAAAAATTTATTGATATATTTGTAAAGTTATTAAAATTTATAATGATTTTATATATAGTATTTATATAATGTTGGAAATTTTAAGGTAAAATAATTTTATATTGTAAAATTTGGGTAAATCATTTTTAGAAAAAATGGAAATTGGCGAATAATTTTTTAGAAAGATCATAGAAAATTAGCCCACCTATGAATATTAGCCCCTAAATTTTTCCATGGCTCAGGGAGAGAGGGATAGAGAGAAAGGGAGAGAGAGTGTGGGGGAGGATAGAGAGGGAGAGAGAGATGGGGTGTGTGTGTGTGTGTGTGTATGTGTGTGAGAGAGAGAGAGAGAGAGAGAGTGGGGGGCGGATGCTGAGAGAGATCAAGGGAGGATAGGGAGAGAGAGAAGGAGGGGGAGAGAGAGAGAGAAGGGATAGAGAGTGTGAGAGAGAGAGGGGGAGAGTGAGAGAGAGAGCAAGGGGAGAGAGAGAGAGAGAGAGCAAGGGGAGAGAGAGAGAGAGGGGGGGGGAAGAGAGAGAGAATGGGCGAGAGAGAGAGAGAGAGAGAGAGAGAGAGAGAGAGAGAGAGAGAGAGAGAGAGAGAGAGTTGGGGGGGAGAGAGGGAGAGACAAAGAGAGAGAGATAGAGAGAAAGGGAAAGAGAGAGTGGGAGGAAGAGAGAGAGGGAGAGAGAGATGGCGGGTGAGAGAGGGGAGAGAGAGAGAGAGTGATAGAGAGAGGGAGAGAGCGGAAGGAATAGAGTGGGTGGAAGAGAGAGAGCAAGTGAGAGAGAGAGAGATAGAGAGAGAGAGAGAGAGTAGGAGAGAGAGAGATTGGAAGGTGAGAGAGAGATAGAGAGAGACAAAGAAAGATAGAGAGGGAGAAATACAAAGAGAGAGCTTTAGGAGAGAGAGAGGGAGAGAGAGATAGGGGGTAAGAGAGAGAGAGAGAGACAAAGAGAGCGGTGGGGAGAGAGAGAGAGAGAGAGAGAGAGGGGGAGAGTGAGAGAGATCGAGGGGGGATAGAGAGAGATAGGGGTGGGAGAGAGAGAGAGAGGAGGAAGAGAGAGGGGGGGAAGAGAGAGAGGGGATAGAGAGGGGGGAGAGAGAGTGAGAGAGAGAGGGGGAGAGAGAGCGAGAGAGAAAGGGTAAAGAGAGAGAGAGAAAGAGAGAGATACAGAGGGAGAGAGAGAGAGTAGGGGGAGAGAGAGAGGGAAGGGTGAGAGGGAGAGAGAGAGTGGGGGGAAGAGGGATAGGGTGGGAGAGAAAAAGAAAGAGAAATTTTGGGAGAGAGAGAGGGAGAGAGAAAGGGAGATAGAGAGTGGGGGTAAGATAGAGAGGGAGAGAGAGGGGAGTGAAGAGAGGGGGGAGAGAGGGAGAGGGATAGAGAGAGAAGGAGACTGAGAGAGCGGGGGGAAGTGATAGAGAGCTAGAGAGAGAGTGGGGGGAAGAGAGAGAGTGAGAGAGAGAGGGGGTGAGAGAGACAGAGAGAAAGAGAGAAATGAGATAGACGAGAGAGAGTGAGAGAGAGAGGGAGAGAGAGCGAGGGAGAGAGAGAAGGAGATAGAGAGATTAGAAGGAGAGAGAGAGAGAGATATTGGGAGAGAGAGAGAGAGAGAGAGCGCGTGTGAAGAGAGAGAGAGATAAAGAGAGAGTGTTGGGAACAGAGAGAGGGAGAGAGAGAGGGTGTGTGTGTGTGTGAGAGAGAGAGAGAGAGAGAGGAGATATAGTGAGAGAGATAGGGAGAGAGAGAGTGGGAGAGCGAGAGAGAGAGAGAGGGAGAGAGAGAAATGAGAGAGACGAGATATAGTGAGAGAGAGAGAGAGGGAGATAGAGCGTGGGAGAGAGAGAGAGGGAGATAGAGCGTGGGAGAGAGAGAGAGAGGGAGAGAGAGGGGGTGAGAGAGAGAGAGAGAGAGAGAGATAGAGAGAGAGAAATTGGGGGATAGGGTGAGAGAGAACCTGGGAGGGTAGAGAGAGAGGGGGGAAGAGCGGATGTAATATCCAAAAATGGGAATGCACAACAGTGCCTACTGAAATAATGCACTTCTGGGAAATCTATGCACAGAAATGAGTTTGTAGCCCTTGGATCCCTTATATCAGCAGATCTGGAGTCTAGATTCAAAAGGGGAGCAAAAACAAATCAAACTAGGTGTGGTAAATAGATCTCCCACCACCTAGTCTAGCTGAAAAACACCCTACAAGAGGGGCTGCGGCTATGCACAACAAACTGCTTCAGAAATAACGCAATATTGGAAAGCATGAGCAGGAGGCCATAAAATAATATCAACTTTTGAATATACAGTAGAAAATCAGATTTATAATGATTCTCTTACATTATACAGTAGAATACAGAAGACAAGAGAGAAGGAAATCTTCAGAAAAGAAGGCTGCAACATATGTATAAACTGCAAAATGGCTTAACAACGTTATTTTATGGACCTGTAGAAGCTAAATGTTACACTTCAGATCTAGATCAGATCTGTGTGCAAAAGATCAAATCCATTTCAGATCTGTACACTATAAAGGCTCTATTACAAGATCCCCTTGGGGTTTTGATCAAATCATGCAATACAAAGAGTAGATCTGAGTTTTAAGTAGAAGATCTGCAATATTATTCAGAAATTTCTGAAGATAACTTTACATTAAAACAGATCAGATATATATAGAACATCGATTAGCAAGCTAATCCATGGATCACCAAAGTGGAAGGCAAAGCCCAGCACCAGAGATCTCTCATAAAAAATGGGATCAAAACACCCTGCAAAAACTCCACTGAAAATAACGCATTCCCTCAAGGGAAACTGTGTTGTAGCTTGAATAACTAAGTTGGCTTTATGCCATGATACAAATCGAAGCTCAAACAACTAATGCACTCTTCCAGGAGGTTAAAAGACACACTCACTGAGAAGAGGCACCAGTACAATCTAGATCTGAATAGATCTAGTGTTCCACTTGTTGCAGCCTACAAAAGCAGCCAAACCCTCACTGGATCTGCGTTGTAGTTGGAAGTAGAGCTTGGCCAAATTCCTGATAGTGGATGAAATCAGCAAGACTCCTCCAAAAATCCTTAATGGAAGAGGTGAAATCCCTGCATAGGAACTCCCAAGTGCTAAGAAGCACTATTCTCCACTGAACAACAAAGAGAGAGATATGCGAGAGTGAGAGAGATATGAGAGAGTGAGAGAGAGAGGGGGAGACATGGGGGGGGGGAGACAAAGCGAGAGAGAAAGTGGGAGAGAGACAGAGAGAGGGTGCGTGAGAGAGTAAGATAGAGCAAGAGAGCAAGGTGAAGAGAGAGAGAGAGATCGAGGGGGAAGGGGCGAGAGAGTGGGGGGAGAGAGAGAGAGAGAGAGACGGAGAGAGAGAGAGAGACGAGGAGTGAGAGAGGGAGAGGGGGAGGGGGAGGGGGACAAAGAGAGATAGGAGGAGAGGGAGAGAGACAAAGTGCAGGGAGAGGGAGAGAGAGAGGGAGAGGGAGGGAGAGAGAGGGAGAGGGAGAGAGAGAGAGGGGAAGAGAGGGAGGGGGAGAGAGAGGGAGGGAGGGAGATAGGGAGAGAAGGAGAGAGAGACTGAGAGAGTGGGGGAGAGAGAGGGAGTGGAAGCAGAGAGAGAGAGAGAGATATTGGGAGGTATATATATATATATATATATATATATATATATATATAGAGAGAGAGAGAGAGAGAGAGATTTGGGGGATAGGGAGATGGAGAGAGAGAGATATGGGGAGATATATATATATATATATATATAGAGAAAGAGAGAGAGAGAGAGAGAGAGAGAGAGAGAGAGAGATTTGGGGGAAGAGAGAGAGGGAGGGGGAGAGAGATGGGGTGAGACAGGGGGCAGAGAGAGAGAGAGGGGTAGAGAGAGAGGGAGAGAGAGAGGGGGAACAGATAGAGGGAGAGAGAGAGGGGGGTGAGAGAGAGAGGGAGAGAGAGAGGGGGAACAGATAGAGGGAGAGAGAGAGGGGGGTGAGAGAGAGAGAGAGAGA
Organism: Pinus albicaulis; assembly: GCA_034641835.2. Lineage (NCBI taxonomy): Eukaryota > Viridiplantae > Streptophyta > Pinopsida > Pinales > Pinaceae > Pinus > Pinus albicaulis. Next base: position 479,634,466 of record CM076580.1, read on the forward strand.
GAGAGAGAGAGAGAGAGAAAGGGTAGAGAGAGAGGGGGAGTGAGAGCGAGAGAGAAAGGGTAGAGAGAGATAGAGAGAGAAAGGGAGAGATACATAAGGAGAGAGACAAAGAGAGAGGGGGGAGATATAGAGGGAGAGAGAGAGGGAGGGGCGAGAGAGAGAGAGGGATGGAGATAAAGGGAGAGAGAGTGGGGGGGAGAGAGAGAGGGAGAAAGAGCGGGGTTGAGAGAGGGGGGAGAGAGGGAGAGGGATATAGAGAGAAGGAGAGTGAGAGAGCGTGGTGAAGAGAGAGAGCTAAAGAGAGAGTGGGGGGAAGAGAGAGAGGGAGAGAGAGAGAGAGAGAGAGAGAGAGAGAGAAATGAGAGAGACAAGAGAGAGTGAAAGAGAGAGGGAGAGAGAGCGAGGGAGAGAGAGAGGGAGAGAGAGGGATTGGAAGGAGAGAGAGAGTCAGAGAGATAGGGAGGGAGAGAGAGAGAGCACGCGTGGGAAGAGAAAGAGATAAAGAGAGAGTAGGGGGAACAGAGAGAGAGAGAGAGAGAGTGAGAGAGAGAGAGGGAGAGAGAGCATGGGAGAGAGAGAGGGAGAGAGAGATACATAGAGACAGACAGAGACAGATAGGGAGAGAGACAAAGAGAGATCTTGGGGAGAGAGAGAGAGGGAGCGATAGAGGGAGAGGGAGATAGAGAGAGGGATTGAGAGAGAGGGAGAGACAGAGTGGGGGGAAGAGAGAGAGAGACATGTGTGTGTGAGAGAGAGAGAAACACACACACACACTCACACATAGAGACGAGAGAGACTGAGAGAGAGAGGGAGAAAGAGAGATTGGAAGGAGAGAGAGAGAGAGAGAGAGAGAGAGAGAGAGAGAGAGAGAGACTGAGAGGGAGAGAGAGAGAGAGAGTGTGGGAAGAGAGAGAGCTAAAGAGAGAGTGGGAGGAACAGAAAGAGGGAAAGAGAGAGGGGGAGGTGAGAGAGAGATAAAGGGAGGGAGAGAGAGAGAGAGAGAGAGAGGGAGAGAGAGAAATGAGAGAGATGAGAGAGAGTGAGAGAGAGAGGGAGAGAGAACGTGGTAGAAATAGAGGGGGAGAGAGAGATTGGACAGAGTGTAATATTCCCAAATGGGAAAAGCAGGAATAGAGTGCATAAAACTAGACATATGCAGAAATATAATAGATCAAGGCATGAGACAACATTAGATCCATTCCATTATGATTATAACAACAAAATAGGTACAAGATCTTGAGGAAAAGATCACTCAAGTTGGCTAAATAAGCCTCTCATGAAAGCATACACCTAGATCTAAAATGTTGGTAACACATGAAATACATGAACCCAGAAAACTGCACTGTCTAAGAGAGAATAGCAGTTGAAAGATATAAAAACATATTGTTGCTGATATGATGCTCCAAAAATGACAAGGCTAGAGATCCATGCTCCAAAATAGGATTTTAGGATAACCCAGAAAAGGTTTCCGGAAATACCTACTATACAAAATGTAGCAAATTTGGCCCTAGGGATGAATAATCTCTACAAATAAATCACTGATGAGAGATGGTAATTTGATATACAAGATGATTGATCCTCATCCAACAAATCTCTTAAATGAAGGGTTGATCCCCACACAGGAAACCCAAACACTCCAAATAGGGTAATAAACCCACTGTTGCAGCTGCTCTCCAAAATAACACAGTTTCTGCAGGAAACTATGCTATCGATGATGACTGCTACTTGGCATGGTGCCAAAATGTGTGATGAAGCCCTGAAGTCTTCCTCACAAGCCTCCGGATGAAAGGATGATCCCTCCAATGGAAAAATAGCTCAGAAAATGGAGATTCCTCTCCTCCACTACTACACCCCTGCAACACAACCCAACTCTAAACAGAATTGCATTGTACATGACACTGAAGATTGGCCAAATGGTTGATTGTGGAAGTATAGTGCAAACTCCTCCAAGAGCTCCCCAATGGAAGAGGTGGGATTCCCAATCAGGAACACCCTGTGCTAAACAACACATGCGATCTTAGCTAAACAGCTGAAGAAAGCTATATGTCTAAATAGACCATATATCAAAATATAAAATATACCAAGTGTTACACCATTTTTTGGTCATCTAACCTGTTACTATTAGATGGACCTAAGTACACCATGTAAGACCAATTTTACCCTAAGTAAAATTGCTTTCACTATGAAAAATAACTTAGTAAACCACCTTTATTAAGTTGTTTATGGTCTAAACAGGAAACCCCATGAGGAAATATTAAATAAATCCACATTTGCTTGATTTTCCTTAAGGAATAATTAGTTAAACAATAGTTTAACTAATATTCCTGGTCATATTTAACCCAAAACAAGAAAATTAATTAGATAAATTATTATTTATCTTGTTATTTTCTAGGAATAATTATTTAAACCTTATTTAAATAATATTCCTTGTCAAATTTGACTAAATCGCTCATAAATAGTTAAATAAATCATTATTTATTTAATTATTACTCAACCATATCCTTAAAATGATAAATAAATCATTTATTTATTTATTATTTACAAATAAAGGGATTTGACCCAAGTCAAATTCCTTTTCCCTCCAACAAAAATAATAAAATATTCCGTAAAAGTTGGATCTTGATTTGGTTAATAATATTTTAATTATGCACTAATATCTAGACTAATTCAATATTTTGTTATAAATAGAAGGGTTTTTCCATTCATTCATCACCTTTTGTTACCTAAAGATCACTCTGGATCTATACTTTTGGTTTGACTTTGATCCACCATCATTGTCATATTTTTCTATCTTTTTGCTTGTGAGCTCCCTTTGAGTTCCATTTTTGTCTGGGTTTTCTACACCATCAAGAGAGAGGAATTTTAGATATGAAATGCTAAGGACTTACAAGAACCCATCCCATTGAGGAGAACTGGTAACATCCTTCTATGTTTTCATCCTAGGTGCCCTTAATATAAAATTCATTCAACATATTCTTGTCTTGTCTATTGGATGCATGGAGTAAATCTCGTTTTTTATTTACTACTTAATGTCTTTTGATGCATAGATCTAGATTTTTGCAGCATTTATCTTGATCAAATAATTGCAAATTTGAAGATCTTGGCAACCATATTTTTTGTTAGGGTTGTTTGTTATGCATAGCTAAAGTGGTCTTTTTTCGTACACTTGCAATTAAGATTCATACTAACAACTGATGACTCCACACGAGTTTACGATTACGACCGCTGTCATTTTTCTGATCCCTGCATATCCAGCTGCTTCAAACCCTAGGATTTCTCTTTAGCCTCTTATTTTTCTTTTCTTGATGTTTTTTTTAACCTATAAAACCCTAAAACATTAAAAATTCTAACTTCCGTGTGTTTTCGGACCTATTGCGCAGGTGACAGACATCAGCCGCAGCTGATACGACACTTTTTGCTAAAATCTACCATCGAGAGTGCTGGAAGTGCAGGTCGCACATTTTGGCCCTAAACCTGTGACCTGGAGCTTTAGGACACACTTTTCAGCCCAAAAACTGTGACCTCTATAGAAAACAGGTCAGAAACTGCGAACTGGACTTTTTGAGAGTTTTTCTGAAAGTTTTCTGGGTTTGTTTGGGTCTCTGTTCAGGGTTTTCTGACCTCTGTCTCTGCATGTTTTGGACCTGTACTTGTTCTATTTTACTCAAATAAGTGGGAACCTATCCCCTTAGGGCTTCAGTACCCTCCACTTTTGGTGGAAGAGTTTTAGCTGTTACAGGTTGTCTGAAATTTCAGAGTCTTCAACCATTTTTCAGATCTGATACCTCACCTTCAGATCCACTTCAGATTAGCTATTTATCCATCCAAATCACCTCATTCAGTTTTGTTTGGGTGTTCCTCTAGGGTTGCCTCCGCTTCCCTTTAGGATATAGCCTTTCGCCACCTCATTTACAACAATCTTTCCTCTGATTTTTTGTCATTTTCTGCACCACTTTCCAATAGATTTGACCTTTAGATCCCTGTCCCTCCCGACCTTAGATCTATTGGCTATTTTAGTGTGTTTTGAATAGTGTTTTTCCCACCTACAGACTACTTGTTGAGAGGCCCGCCTCCTTGGGTTTAGATTATTGCATAATTAGCTGTTTAGTTGTTGTTATTTCAGTTTCATATATTTTTATCTACAGGTTTATTTACAGTCATACAACACACATTTTCTTTTTCTCTACAAACGTCTGGGTTTAAAAATTAAAATTTACACACTTTACACACACACCCTAAGTGAAGAAGAGCTTGGTTAACACCGCCAAGCAAAGACTTTAACATTGAAATAAATTGACCCTGCACCTCTCTGCCCTTGTTTTGACATTGTAATCAGTTGATCCTGCACCTTTCTTCCCTTGTTGGTATCTCTTCCATTTGTGCCATGTTTGTGTCGTCATCTTTGTGCCACCAAGGCATTTATCCCAAAGACTTCTTGGCCTTCATCCTCAGTTTCCGGTAGGAAGACTTACTCCTCCACGTAGGATTCAATTTAGTCCTCCACCGAGTCTGCACTCCAACTCCTCTTCTGGTTCATTGGGTTATCCTTCTAGTTCTGCCCCTGGTTCTCCTCCTGTCACCTTCACCATGTCTGGTTCAGTACCTAATGCTGGTGGTAGCCCCGGCCCTAATGCTGGGAATACTACTAGTGGGACTGCAACATGAACTACTAAGGTTTCTCCCTTGCTCCCCTATATGGTAGGCCTCAGTCTTCCCGATTTCAACCAGTTAATAAATGAACCTGTACACCATGACGCTAGTTGGCTTGTTATGCTGACCAAGCTCCCTTCCGACATCCCCAAGTTTGAAGGCCTTGCTGGAGAAGACCCTACAAATCATGTTCAATATTTCCACATGTGGTGTTCGTCTAACTCCATTACTGATGACTCTGTCCATCTTTGGTTGTTCCAACGTACGCTTACAGTTGAAGCTTCTAAGTGGTATGTTGATCAGGCCTCATCCTCTCATACCACCTTTGCAACTCTTTCTTGGGATTTTCTATCTTATTTCCAGCTTCCCCTTTTTTACGACACTGGTACCGAACTTTTGAATTCTTTTTATCAATCGTCTGCGACCCACCTATCCGATCATGTCCAGGAATGGCGGAGAAGAAAGAGCCTATGTTGAGCCCCTACCTTCAAAGACTATGTCTACATGGACTAGTTCCTTAGATCTCTCTTTCCTGCTATTGGAAAATATGTCGCATCGAATTTCCCTTAAACCGAAGAAGCGACTCTCCAAATTGCGTTAAAATATGACTTGATCTACGCTCAGTCAGGTTATGTTTATATCGTTCTACCTAATCTTCTTAGACTTGGTGGTGCCAATGCACCGGGGGCATCTCATGCCACTGATGGTATCGTTGGAGCTCTCTCTCATCCATACACTCAGCCTCCCATGGGCTATGGTTTTCCTCAGGGGGGGGGTCAACACCTCCTGCACTTTTCCCCCTCCTGGTAGCATGTATCTAGGATATGGCATGCCTCCTCCTTTTGCCCAACCTCCTGTTTACCAAACTGTTACCCAACCACGTTATTATCCGTATCCATAGACTGGTGCTCCAACTCCTCCAGCATTAGCACCTCCTTCTCCCTTTCCTTCTCAACCCCCGCAATAGCAGCCACCGCCCCCTCAGGGGCAAGTGTATACATAGCAGGGTGCGACTAATCTTCCTCCCTTAAAGAAGAAGAGGAAATGCACTCAAAATCAATCTGCTCCCAGTAATCCTGGACCTAAACCACAAAATAATGCCCCTAACATTGCTAACCAGCAACAGGGAACTCAACCCAAGCAGGACAGGTATGTTCGCATGAATAAGTCTTGTTCTTGTTGTGGTGTTTATGGTAATTACACACATGATTGTCCTCTTTTACCACAGATGAAGCAGATGTGGGAGTCTCAAGCAACATTGCGAGGACATCAAGCCTCCTCTTTCGTCCCTCCCATTGCTACGCTTAGTCAACTGGCTGTGTTTACTAATCCTTTCCCTCAGCAAGGATTTGTGGCTACCCAACCACCTGAAGGTCAAGTGGCCACTCAACCTCTTCTATCTGGTACCTTGGATTAGTAGATTTTCATAATGAATTCTGATCAACCTCTAACTATAGACAATAATCTTCAGACTCGGTCCCGTCAGTACAACAAGCCTCTCACTACGTCTATCCCCGAGCCACCTCCTTCGGTCCCTACAGAGCCTCTTTCGACACCTAATGGTCCCTTGCAGATCCCTTAGCCTAAGGTGGAGGTTCATACCAAGATTCCTAAGGGACCACTATGCCGAAATTATACTTCTAGCAAAGCTGCCCCTTTGTATAGTATATTAGATGATTTGGCGCAATCTCCTGCAGCCATTTCAAGGCTGGAACTCCTCCAGTCGTTCCCTTCACAACAGAAAGCTCTACTATCTGCCATGGGCATTGTAGATCCTTCCGATGATCGATTGATTGTCTTTGATGTTGACCGGTCATAACATTCTCCTCTCCCCGCTTCCGTCGCCTTCCAAATCCCAGTCAAGATCTGGAACACCAATGTTTCCCGGTGCATCATTGATGAGGGGGCCTCCACCTGTGTGATGTACGCTTCGGTTTGGAAGCAACTCGGATCACTCAAGTTAGCTCCTTCCACGATCACTCTATGAGCGCGGGAAAACCATGCCTCCCAGCCCATTGGCCTATTCTACAACTGTCATATTACTCTTGCGGGCAAGACTATTTGCGTTGACATAGAAGTCATAGATGCCCTCTTATATTACAACATTCTATTGGGTCATAGCTACACCTATGCGATGTCTACTATCCCATCTGCGGTTCATTGCAAGATTTCCTTCCCTCATAACGGAAAGATAGTCAGCATTGACTAGTTGACATATTACGAACTGAAGTCTCAGACCTCCCCTGATTCTAGGGATAATTTTAAGGATGGAAAATTATCTTGAAGTTTAAAAAATTGTTGAATCTCACTAGTCCCTAATATGCAAACTATAAAATGTGTATTGATGTATTTGTAAAATTATTCAAATTTATAATGATATTATATATATTGTCTATATAATGTGGGCAATTTTTAATGTAAAATAATTTTGTATTGTAAAATTTGGGCGAATATTTTTTATAAAAAAATGGAAATTGGCGAATCTTTTTTTTGGAAAAACCATGGAAAATTAGCCCACCTACAAATATTAGCCCCTAAAATTTTCCATGCCTGATTCCATAATCTCTTCGGTGGCCAATAAGAAAAATGTTGATCCTTTGACCAGTGTCTCACCCGGAGTCTACAAATATTCCTCATTGCTTGATACATTCCTTGGTCTTTCTCCTCCTATCTCTGATCCAATCTCATCGAATGTTTGCATGATGCAATCGTCTCGGGCTACCCTCAAACGGCCCACTTTGGCTAGTCAGCAGCCTCCTTGCCCTCTATAGCCTACTCCTAGTCCTTTGATTCAGCCTTCTGGACCTCCTCCTTCTGGCCCTTCACCTACAGCTGGTATCCATGAGCCTCTTTACCCTCATGGAATGGTTCCTCCGTGCCTTAACCATCTTGGAGCCGTCCCACCTAGCCATTACCCCTCCGGTCAGATACTGTTCGTAGATTCCCCCCCAGGAGTGTACACGGTACCTGTCATGGCTACCCTCTCTCTTACTAACCCGACCCTTGGGATTCCTGTCTGGTACCTTGATCCTCCAGCCGCTACCCCGCCTGGTCAACCCAAACCTTATCTTGCTTTGACCTCAGTTCAATCGGTCCCCATGACTTCTCCCACTGCTCTAGTGCCTCAGCCACCTCAATAGGAACCACCTCCTGTTGCGACCGCTTCAGGTAAGAAGGGAAAAGCTCGAAAGGAGGCAACCAAAGACAAGGCCACCCTGACAAACCTTGCCACTCCTTAGCCACCAAAACGCACTATCTAGTGTGCTTTGTGTGATGTTGTTGGTAATGCCACCCATACTTGTTCAAAGTTACCTCACCTCAAGTCCATGGTCAATGAGACGTTTCCGGAGTCTGATATCCCTGAGGTCTATGTCATTATACCCGATTTAGTCCCGAAACTCAAAATCTTGCGCACCAATCACCCTTGTGCTTTGTACGATTTCCATAACCATTACACTCACCTCTGTCCCCACCTTGAAGAGTATCATTCCTCTTTGGAAGCGTTCCACCAATTCAATGCCAAACATGACAAGTTCACCTCTCACTTGTTTGTGAGTTCTGCTTCGACAGAACCAGAGGATCTGCCTACTCCCATTGACATTCCCCCTCTCGATGTCGAAATGACGGAGCCTTCAGCCACCATTTTCTACCTATCATCATCCATGAGACCCTCAGTGGAACTCCCCTTGGATACTTCCTCAGTAGATCCCTTATCTTCTTACTCTTCTGTCATCCCCCATGACGTTGTGCATGTGAGCCTTTCTTCACATGATGATGAGTTAGGTAGCTCTACCACGTCAGGTGGTCTCTCTTCCTCCAGTCACCCCATATTCCATTCAGATGAAGACATTATGGAAGCCATGACCGACCCTGACTTTCCGTGGGATGATATGCACCACCGTGCATACTTCCTCCCACAACAGTCCCATGACCAATATACTGTGGAAACTAAAGAATTCATTCCCGATGAAGTCGATTGGTTTAGAAATCCCATCCCTGCACCTGATGCTTTCAAAGAAGGAAACATGGCCAATATCTCTCCTACCATTAAAATTTACATTTCTGACAAACCAGGGGTAGAAGAAAATATCACCTTGGGCGCCCATTGCACCCTGAAAGAGGTTGAGGGTTACACCAAGCTATTCAAATAATTTTGTGATGTTTTCACTTGGTTCTATTCAGAAAATCCCAGACTTGATCCTGCCATTGTCGAACACCATATCGATACATGGCCGAATGCCAATCCCGTTCGTCAGAAGTTGAGACCCATTAATCCTTCCAGACGAGAAGCTGTCAAAGCCGAAATCGATAAGCTCAAGCAGGCTGGTTTTATCTATCCCATCGAATACACACTTGGGTGTCCAATCCGGTTCCCATTCTCAAGAAGCAAGGCACCATCCGTGTCTGCACTGAATTTCATGATTTGAACAAAGCTTGTCTCAAAGACAACTTCCCCACACCATTCATTGATCAAATCATTGATGAGTGTGCGGGGCACGAGGTTCTATCATTTATGGATGGTTTCTTCGGGTACAACCAAATTGTTATCCATCGTGATGATCAAATTAAGACATCGTTCATTAGTCCATGGGGAACCTTTTCCCATCGAGTCATGTCGTTCAGCCTTAAAAATTCCAGAGTCACATTTCAGTGGGCAATGTCTTACTATTTCCATGACCTGGCTCATATTATCCTTGCTTATTTAGACGACCTCACTGCACGTTCTAAACATCAGGCCCAACAACTCCACGATCTGCATACCGTCTTTCTCCGATGTCGCAAGTATAATATCTGCCTCAACTTGCTGAAGTGTGTCTTTTGTGTGCCTGCCAGATGTCTTTTAGGCTTCATTGTGTCTAAATATGGTATCACGCTTGACTCATTAAAAGTTCAAGGCATCCTTGAGCTTCCTGTCCCTCATACTTTACGCCAGTTACAAAGCCTCCAAGGAAAAGCTAATTTCCTTTGTTGGTTCGTACCTGACTATGCCACCACTGCACATGGGTTCCTTATACTCATTCGCTCTAACATCCCTTTTGTGTGGGATGCCTATGCTCAAGAGCTTTTTTATGCCTTGTGTTGTACATATCTACCTCTGCCTGTGAATTTTGCCCTGCTGCCTCATTCGAATCCATTTTTAACCTCTGCCGTGGCCTAAAATCTCATGACCCTGCTTGATAATTACTATCCCCGCCCGAAAATCTACTTTACAGTAGTTAAAAACCCAAATCCAAATAATCAGGCCAAGATTCTTAAGAGTCTGACTCCCTCCCGCTTCGGCTTCCATATGACCCGAGTCTGAAAACCACAATTCAAAGCAAGAAGGGGCCTATTGTCTTAACGATCAGACGCAATGCTGGCCGTATGATCTGGTTCAAATCAACGGTGTGGAAATTAGCTTATACGAAGGGCCCGCACGCATCGGGTCGTCGGTATTTCATGGACCACCATTTTATTGTCCCCCGATGCAAGCGCAGCCGTTGATCTTGTTCCGAGATCGAACGGTCCTAGGTCAATCGTAGTCCCACCCTCAATCGCGATCGGAACTTCTAAAATGTACCACCCCGGTCTCCCTGCTCCATCTTCCGATTGCGATCTCCGATTCGGGTCCCACTCACTGCGGTCGTGTCATCATAGTGCATCAGTGTACACCGTGTTTCTCCTCCATCATCCACATGTTCTGGTGACGTGTTATATTTTATGAACCTTTGACCCTTTCAGTCATTGTCGCTCCATTGTGTTCTGCATTGTCACCCCCTGTTTCTCCATTATATTCGTGTGTTTCCTGTCACCCTGCATCTTCTCAATATCTCGCCTAGTCTGTATTACCGATTCCATGGCTGCTGTTGTATCCACATTCCCTATCACCGAGTCATTTTTCTCTAATGTTTTGCGGGTTTTGCAGGTTTTAAAATGACTTAGTTGGCGCTTTAACTCACCGCCTCCATTGCAAAGATCTCGAACATACTAAAGGACATATCCTACCGGCGAAATTAAGGAAAGAAGCCGAGGGTAGGTGGGAGAGGTGACCGCCATTAAAGAAGACATAGATATGGATTCTCAGAACTCTCCAGATGCGTCCGCCCCGCATTAAAGATCCAGGACTCAAATCCAAAGCCAAGGGCCGAGAGTACAGTACTGAAACACAGATTGTTCCAAATCTCTTACGGCAGCAGATCTTCCCTCAACCGTGGGCAGCATATTGCATATATTTTATTATTTATGTCTTGTATATGAAGAGATTTTTATCTCCCAGCATTTATTTCTTTAGACGGACTGTTAGTTGTATTCATTTATAGTTAGTCATTCATAAGAGAAGGCGCGAATGTTTTCCGACATTTTTGGTTCAAACTGAGTCATTAATTGTGTCTCGTCTCCCTCCTCCTCTAGAAGTTTCTGTCTCCTCTATAAATGCTCAGAAATAAGATTTTTGAAGGGTTCCAGATTTCTATCAACAGACTGTGCAGCGAGAAGGCTTCTGTATACATTTTGTAACACTTCTGTATGAGGTTTCAGAGCCCGTAGGGTCTCAGTGAGGAGGGGTTATAACTGTATTCAGGATTCTGGTCTCTGATATTTCACAGTATGTAATTTATTTTATGTGTTAATACATTATATCATTTCATGCAACTTATCTTGTTGTATCATGCTCTAGAATGCGAGTGGCTCACTAGTTTGCAGTAAGGATTCATCTTAAGTGGTGCCCTTTCTGGAATTAGTCAAGCGCTTTAAATAGGCCTAGTCATGATATACTGTTCCATGTTCACTCTTTCCATATTTTCTACTATATTAGTGGCTTAAGGATTCATAAATTGGTGCGCCCTTATATGTCAGCTAATATCTTCTTATGTTTCCTCACTGCACCCATTTCCTGATATATAATTTCTGTGATATATTATTTGAATCGGCCCTCTTTACAGTAAGCGGTCTCTTAACTGTCTGATGCTTTCATGCTGAAGTTTTACTTGATGTTTCTACATTATTCTTATCCTTGTGTCATATTCTGATAGAGATTGGTCCCATTCAAATCTGATTTCCTTGTTTAGAACAAGAGATAGTAAGCGAGTTCTTGGACTGAAAAACCAAACCAAAAGGGCTCCTTGCTATATTAAGATGTCCTAGGCACTGGTCTATGGCAACTCTAGACTGTCTTTAGGGGGGTGAAAAAATCATCCACAACATCTTTCTGGCGCCGTTGCCGGGGAACGAATTCAAGAATATCTGTTTCCTTGGGTCTGACATCTCATATTCACTCTCTAATCAGGTGAGCACAGAGAGGTGAAGAGTTGCAGATTTCTCACCTTGACGACTCCACTGGTATTTGATTGATAAATTTTATTGGAAGTCCTGGCTTCCCGGAAGCCCCATTTGAGGTCGGATACCTCCCAGCCGAAAACACCCGTGTCTGACTCGGAGAATATCATTCATAAAAGAGCTTGGAAAGAGAAGAAGTCAGTTCATCCTGAAAATCCTGAATATTCCATTGAAGATCATCCGCCCTCTTCTTCTCAAGAAGTTAGAACAGAAAAACCCGAGTTTCGCTCAGAAATTCCATGTAGAGGAATTACCTGGATTGAAGGAGAATCTCATCCTGCTTTCGAGGCTGAAGAAATTAAAGAGGTCACAGAAGTAGCTGTTGTTAACCGTGAGTTATTCCCATCTACACCTCAGGCTTCTATGCAACATATTCCCATTGTTATTCATACTCCGCTTCCTCCTACTCCTCTCCCTTCATCTGTATCTCAAATTGTTGTGCAACCCCCGCCTCCCCCAATGGCCAATGTCCCTGCATTTCTTTTGAACAAATACGCTCCTCTGGCCTTGCCCCAAGTGCTAAATGATATGCCACAAGATTACTTGAAGATTTTGCTAAGATTTAATGGTGAAAATGAAGTTGATGCTCAGAAGCACCTCGAGACCTTCTCCTCTTTTGCAGAGAACTTAAATGTTGAACATCTCGATGGAGTCTTGAGGTTATTTGTGCAATCCTTGGAAGGTGAAGCCCGAAAATGGTTCAAGACATTGGCAAACCATTCAATCACCACCTGGGACCAAATGGAAAACGCTTTTCTCAGGAAGTGGGGAGAAAAGAAAGACCAAGGGCAGTGCCTCGTTGAATTTAATACGCTAAAGAAGAAACACAACGAGGGAGTAGCAGAGTTTATCAAAAGGTTTAATAAATTATATTTGAACCTTCCTGCCGATATGAAACCTCAACAAGCTGCAGCCAAAGTTGTTTTCATAGCAGATTTTGATTCTAATTTCGGTTTCTCTCTGCGGGAAAGAATGCCTGTCACCCTGGATGATGCTCAGACAGATGCCCTAGAGTTGGAGGCGAATTTTGCTGCCACTGGGAATTCAAAAGGAAAAATAGAACCGGAAACTAGAAGAAAAGGCAAAGAAGAGGTTTCTACCTCTAATCAAGAAAAGGATTCAGATAAAATGGACGAGATAAGCAAGATGATAAAGAAGATGGTCAAGCTAGAACTGGAAGCTAAAAACGCAGCTCCCAAAAACTATTATAATGCTCCAAACAGAGGATATAACCCTCAGTACAGAAAGCCTCCATTGCAGATATTGCCAAGGGAAGCGAAAGAACAGCAAGATCAAGTACCTCATCCCTTGTACCTGGAAGGACCAGCATATGACTCCGCTAGAGATGCAGCTTATAGACTAGAAGATTCAAATCTGGCTTTTTCAAATAATGATGATATGGAGTGTCCCCTACAAGAAGAAGACGAAGAAGCAGAGATTGACCATTACTGCAAGCAATTTGCTGATTTCATGGAAGCACAATTCAACGTCAAATATGATCTCAGATCCTCGAGGAAAAGGACCAGAACTCAGGAGCAAGAAGAAGAACCATCTCAGAAAGAAGCATCTACTCGGAAGGAATCATCGGCAAAGAGATGTATAGAAAAAGGTAAGAATCTTCTAAATAACCCCTTGCAGTCTAATGATCAGATTCCCTCCTCTTCTAAACAAGTTGGTCCTCCTAATGTTGAGTCAGCATCAAAAGAAATCAAGTCTTCAGTTGAGAATAAGGAGTCCAAAGAAACTGCGATAGAAAAACCCACATCTGCTTTCAATTTGCAAAAAGAACTTGAGAAGATTAAGATTCCTGTCCCTCTGACTGAGTTGTTAAAACAACCTGCATATCAGTCTCAAGTTACCTCTTTCATTCTTCCTCCTGAGCTACCAATTGCACCTGATAGTTTAAATCTTCAAGAAGAAAGACCCATGGTAGTCTTTGGCCCACATGTCGAGGAGATAGAACCTTTACTCCTCCTTTTTATGTATCCCTAGTCATTCATGACCTACTGTTACATAATTGTATGTTAGATTCTGGGGCTTCCCATAATCTCATGCCTCTCTCTGTCATGGAGCAACTAGGGCTGCAAATTACAAGACCATATAAAGATTTATATTCATTTGATTCTAAAAGGGTTAAATGCTTGGGAATGATTAAAGATTTAGTGGTCAATTTGGCTCAAATCCCAACGAAGAGTGTGGTCATGGACATCGTGGTTGCCGATATCCCAGCTCGCTTTGGCATGCTACTGTCAAGGTCCTAGGGTACAAAGATTGGGGGATCAATCAAATTGGATTTAACATATGCCACTGTCCCAGTCTTTGGAGGTCAGGAAAGGAGGTTGTACAGAGAAACCCGATTTGTTAAAATGGTAACTAAGGTCGACTGCTCAGATAATTCCCCAGTTTATAACAAAGAGGGAGACTTTTCATGTTTAATGTTGGAAGAAAATCAGGATTACGCACATGAGCCCCTTTTTGGTCAGTTTCAGGCTGAGCAGCCTAAAGAAGAGCAGGAATCAGAAATTTGGACTTTACATTTTGATGGAGCTAATTCAAGAGAAGGTAATGGAGCTGGGGTATTTTTGATTTCCCCTACAGGGAGATGGGTGCCACTGTCTTTTAAACTGGAGTATGAGGCTACAAACAATGTAGCTGAATATGAAGCACTATTATTGAAACTCCAGACTGCCAAGAGTATGGGCATCCAGTGTCTAAAAGTGTTTGGAGACTCTGAGCTGGTGGTAAAACAGATAAAAAATGAATGCCAAACTAAGCATCCACGGCTTAGGGCATATAGAAACGAAGTATGGGACATGATAGAAAATTTCTTCTCAGCATTTAATATACAGTTCATGCCCCGGGAGCAAAACAGAATAGCAGACTCTCTCGCTGTAGCTGCCAGTACCTTTCGTCCTCCTCAGAATCCACTCCTAAGGTATGAAGTGGAGGTACGGTATAGACCATCCATTCCAGATAATATAAAGCATTGGCAGGTATTCGAAGATGATGAACAAATGAAAAGATTTATGGAGACCGTGGGAGAATTCTCTAATATGGAGATTGATGGTAATGAAGAGGAAGAAGTTGAAAATATTGCTGAAAACAAGTGGGAAGAAAGAATAGCAGGTAATAAAGTGCTGCAACTGAAAGGTAATGTTATACCTAGAGGGTTGGTACCTCTAGAAAGGTTATTCAATAAAGATGATGTTCCAACGCAACCAAATAAAGTAGTAGAAGAAGATCAAGTGGGAGATTTGAATCTAGGTACTTCCACTGACCCCAAAATTGTTAAATTATCTAAAAGAGTCCCAGAAGAATATAAAGAAAAGTATTTGAAGCTATTTCAGTCTTACAAAGATGTATTTGCTTGGTCCTATGAGGACCTAAAAAATTTTGATGTAAATATTATACAGCATAAGATTCCACTGAGGGAAGATGCAAAGCCATACAAGCAGAAGCTCAGACAGATAAACCCCTTGCTGCTTCCCTCAATTGAAAAAGAAATTAAGAAGTTACTGAAGGCCAAGATAATTGTACCACTAAGATACTCCGAATGGGTAGCAAATCTTGTTCCTGTTAGGAAGAAGAATGGAGAAATAAGGCTGTGTGTAGATTTCAGGAATTTAAATAGAGCATCTCTCAAAGATAATTACCCACTACCCAAGATGGACCACATCCTGCAGAAAGTAGTGGGAGCATCCAGAATGTCAATGATGGACGGATTTTCGGGCTACAATCAGGTAGCCGTGTTCCCAGAAGACCAGAAGAAAACTGCATTTACTACACCATGGGGAACCTTTATGTATGCGAGGATGCCATTCGGATTGATTAATGCAGGAGCTACTTTTCAGAGGGAAATGGACATAGCCTTTGTAGGAGAACAAGACAAGTTCTTGGTGGTGTATCTTGATGATATTACAGTGTTCTCAAAGAATGATGATGAGCATATTGAGCATTTAAAAAGAACTTTTGAAAAATGCAGAAGGTATGGCCTGTCTCTAAACCCTCAAAAGTCTTTGTTTGCATTAGATGAGGGAAAACTCTTAGGGCATATCGTGACTAAATATGGTGTGAAAATTGATCCTAAAAGAGTTGAAGTGATAAACAACATCCCTTTGCCAAGGAATAAGAAAGAAGTACAGGTATTTTTAGGTCGAATTAATTTCTTGAGAAGATTCATCCCTAACTATGCAGAGATAGTTAGGCACATAACCAATATGTTGAAAAAGGAAAATGAAGTAAAATGGTCCCAGGAGTCTAGAGATGCATTCGCAAGGATAAAACGGGCATTCGCTGAAGCTCCTGTGCTAGCAGGGCCAAATTACAAAAAACCATTTATGATTTTCTCATTTGCTTCACCTCACACCATTGCTAGAGTGTTATTGCAGAAAAATGAAGAGGGATATGAACAGCCCATAGCTTTCTTCAGTCAGGTGCTTTATGATGCTGAATTGAAATATAATATACTGGAGAAGCAGGCATATGCCTTGGTAAAGTCCCTTAAAGCTTTCAGAGTCTATATTTTTCAATCTCACATCACAGCCTATGTCCCTACAGCAGCGGTCAAAGACATTCTGGTTCAAGGAGACAACGAAGGTAGAAGGGGAAGATGGATTGCAAAAATCCAAGAGTATGATTTGGATATAAAACCTACTAAATTGGTGAAAGGACAGGGACTCGCCAAGATGTTATCTGAATCAAATCATCAAGCTTTGGGAATTAATCTGTCTGTGATAGCAAATGAAGAATCAGAAAGAGAAGAAGAGCAACATGGACTAGAGATGGCTACACAAAAGATACATGTGAAATATCTGACTAGTCCTTGGTATAAGCAAATAGTTGAATATCTGTTAACACTTAGCTGTCCTCCAGGATGTGACAAGGTGAAATACAGAGCTGTAAGGATGAAATCTCAGAAATATGCAATTGCCAATGGGCAGCTCTATTGGAGAGACCCTCTAGGCATATTACTTTTATGCCTCACGGAAAATGAAGTGCAAAATGTAATGACAGAATTTCATGAGGGGATATGTGGAGGACATTACAGCTGGAGGGCTACCACTCATAAAATCTTGAAGGCTGGTTTTTACTGGCCGAAATTGTATTCAGATACTTTTGCTTGGGTTAGATCGTGCGACAAATGCCAAAGATTTGCAGAAAGGCAGAAATTAGCAGCATTGCCCTTGATCCCTATTCATGTAAATGAACCATTTCAGAAATGGGGATTGGATTTTATAGGTGAGATACATCCCCCATCGAGTGGCCAACATAAATGGATATTGATAGCCACAGACTATTTCACGAAATGGGTGGAAGCCATACCCACCAGAAATGCTACAGATGCTGTAATAATGAATTTTATAGAAGACAATATCATATCTAGGTTTGGCTGTCCTGCAAGAATTGTAACTGATAATGCACAGGCTTTCAAGTCTGCCAGGTTCATAAAATTCTGCCAGAGATATAACATTATCCTGACTCATTCTACAACATACTATCCAGAGGGAAATGTTCTAGCAGAGTCATCCAATAAAACCCTGGTGAGAGCCCTGAAGAAAACGATAGCTGAAAATCAGAAGAACTGGGACTCTCAATTAAAGTTTTCTCTATGGGAAAATAGGATAACCAGCAAAAGAGCAACAGGGAAGTCACCCTATGAGCTGGTATATGGATGGGCTGCAGTGTTTCCTTTACAACTGGCATTGCCAGTCGCACGTTTTATGCAGGAAAACCAGGAAGAACCAGACAACATAATCCGAAGAATTAATCAGCTGGTGGAATTGGAGGAAACAAGGAACCAGGTAGATCAGAGATTGATAGAATACCAAGAAAAATGAAAAATGTCTTCGATCGGCGCACAAAAGACAGGGATTTTCAAGTTGGAGACCTGGTTCTTAGATGGGATGTTCGCATAGCAGAAAAGGGCAAACATGCTAAATTTGATCCATTGTGGTTCGGGCCATTCAAAATAGTGAAGCTGGGAAGAAACAACACCTTTACTCTAGAAAATCTACAGGGTGATTTGTTGGATGCACCCGTGAATGGCCAGTTCCTCAAGCCTTATTTTCAATTCTGACCCAAGCTGGGAATACCTGATTGTATATATTGTATATAGTTTGTTTCGGATTTTGTTTCTATAAAGGAAAAGAATGTTAATAATTACTTGAAGTAAAAGTGCACGGGAATTCAAAAATAAGATGAAATATTTAATGGTCTGCGTGTTCTCGACATGCCCGAGAACGAACATGTCGTCCCCAGATGGAGCCGATGTTGTACATATCTACCTCTGCCTGTGAATTTTGCCCCGCTGCCTCATTCGAATCCATTTTTAACCTCTGCCATGGCCTAAAATCTCATGACCCTGCTTGATAATTACTATCCCCTCCCGGAAATCTACTTTACAGTAGTTAAAAACCCAAATTCAAATAATCGGGCCGAGATTCTTAAGAGTCTGACTCCCTCCTGCTTCGGCTTCCATATGACCCGAGTCTGAAAACCACAATTCAAAGCAAGAAGGGGCCTATTGTCTTAACGATCGGACGCAACGCTGGTCCTCTGATCTGGTTCAAATCAACGGCGCGGAAATTAGCTTATACGAAGGGCCCGCGCGCATCGGGTCGTCGGTATTTCATGGACCACCATTTTATTGTCCCCCGATGCAAGCGCAGCCGTTGATCTTGTTCCGAGATCGAACGGTCCTAGGTCAATCGCAGTCCCACCCTCAATCACGATCGGAACTTCTAAAATGTACCACCACGGTCTCCCTGCTCCATCTTCCGATTGCGATCTCCGAATCGGGTCCCACTCACTGCGGTCGTGTCATCATAGTGCATCAGTGTACACCGTGTTTCTCCTCCATCATCCACATGTTCTGGTGACGTGTTATATTTTATGAACCTTTGACCCTTTCAGTGATTGTTGCTCCATTGTGTTCTGCATTGTCACCCCCTGTTTCTCCATTATATTCGTGTGTTTCCTGTCACCCTGCATCTTCTCAATATCTCGCCTAGTCTGTATTACCGATTCCATGGCCGCTGTTGTATCCACACTCCCTATCACCGAGTCATTTTTCTCTAATGTTTTGCGGGTTTTGCAGGTTTTAAAACGACTTAGTTGGCGCTTTAACTCACCGCCTCCATTACAAAGATCTCGAACATACTAAAGGACATATCCTACCGGCGAAATTAAGGAAAGAAGCCGAGGGTAGGGGGGAGAGGTGACCGCCATTAAAGAAGACATAGATATGGATTCTCAGAACTCTCCAGATGCGTCCGCCCCGCATTAAAGATCCAGGACTCAAATCCAAAGCCAAGGGCCAAGAGTACAGTACTGAAACACAGATTATTCCAAATCTCTTACGGCAGCAGATCTTCCCTCAGCCGCGGGCAGCATATTGCATATATTTTATTATTTCTGTCTTGTATATGAAGAGATTTGTATCTCCTAGCATTTATTTCTTCAGACGGACTGTTAGTTGTATTCATTTATAGTTAGTCATTCATAAGAGAAGGCGCGAATGTTTTCCGCCATTTTTGGTTCAAACTGAGTCATTAATTGTGTCTCGTCTCCCTCCTCCTCTAGAAGTTTTTGTCTCCTCTATAAATGCTCAGAAATAAGATTTTTGAAGGGTTCCAGATTTCTATCAACAGACTGTGCAGCGAGGAGGCTTCTGTGTACATTTTGTAACACTTCTGTATGAGGTTTCAGAGCCCGTAGGGTCTCAGTGAGGAGGGGTTATAACTGTATTCAGGATTCTGGTCTCTGATATTTCATAGTATGTAATTTCTCTCATGTGTTAATACATTATCTCATTTCATGCAACTTATCTTCTTGTATCATGCTCTAGAATGCGAGTGGCTCACTAGTTTGCAGTAAGGATTCATCTTAAGTGGTGCCCTTTCTGGAATTAGTCAAGCGCTTTAAATAGGCCTAGTCATGATATATTGTTCCATGTTCACTCTTTCCATATTTTCTACTATATTAGTTGCTTGAGGAGGGTGCTTTTAAAACGCCATTGTCATATAAGGATTCGTAAATTGGTGCGCCCTTATATGGTTCTGTTGTGTATCTGGGTATCAATCTCATGCCAGCTAATATCTTGTTATGTTTCCTCACTGCACTCACTCATTGATATCTGATTTCTGTGATATATTAGTTGAACTGGCCCTTTTTACAGTGAACGGTCTCTTAACTGTCTGATGCTTTCATGCTGAAGTTCTACATTGTGTCCCTACATTATTCTTATCTTTGTATCAGCTTCTGAGAGAGATTGGTCCCATTCAAATCTGATTTCCTTGTTTAGAACAAGAGATAGTAAGCGAGTTCTTGGACTGACAACCCAAACCAAAAGGGCTCCTTGCTATATTAATATGTCCTAGGCACTGGTCTATGGCAACTCTAGACTGTCTCTAGGGGGGTGAAAAAATCATCCACAACACCTTTAAACATGCTCTCACATCCTCTCCCTTGATCCATCCCCCTGACTTTGATAGGGATTTCATCCTGTACATCTCTGCTTCCACCTACTCGGTCGCTGGAGTCCTCATTCAGGAAGATGGCAATGGAATTGAGCATGTTATCTATTATGTCAGTAAGAAACTGGTAAGACCTCCCATATCCTACTCACATGAAGAGAAATTAGCACTGGTTGTCGCGTTCTCGGTCTAGGAACTTTGTCATTACATCCTCATGTGTTCCACTAAGGTCGTGACTAATTCCAACCCTATGGCCTTCCTATTGAGTCGCCGAATCATCAATGGGAAGTATGCCCATTGGATCGTTATCCTCCATGAATTTGATCTTGAATTTGTCACACCAAAAAGTAAGAAAGGTTTATCTCTCGCTGAACTCATTTCTGAACTACCTACGTGTACGTAGGATCCTCCAGTTAATGATAATTTCCCCAATCAACATTTGTTTGCCATTACCATCGATGATCCTTGGTATGGTGACATCCTTACTTATTTGCAAACCCAAAATTTCACCCTCCATCTTGACCATGATGCTTGATGACATATTCGACACCAGGCCCCCTGCTACCTTCTTATCGGTGACTACCTTTATCGTCGCGGTGTAGATTTTTTCCTTCATTGTTGTCTCACACATGCTGAAGCAGAGCATGTCCTCAATGCCTTTCATAGCGGCACTTGTGGTGGCCACTTCTCTGGTCTGGCGATTGCTAAAAAAATCATGTGCGCTGGGTAATTTTATCCTTCTCTCTTCGGTGATTTCATTGAAGTAGTCAAACACTATTCCAATTGCTAACATTTTCCCCCTAAGGCACGAGCCCCTCCAGCTCCCCTCCATCCTGTCATCTCAGTTGGTCCCTTTTGTAAGTGGGCCATAGAATTTATGGAGTGTCGACCATCGTCTGCTGGTAACCACAAGTATATTATCATGGTGGTTGAATATTTCACCAAATGGGCTGAGGCCATGCCAACGTTTAATAACATGACAACTACTGTAGCCCTCTTTTTCTTTAACCATGTGATCGCTCGATTTGGAGTTCCAAAACAATTGGTCTCTGACCATGGTTAAAATTTTGAAGATGATATATGGCATGAGCTATCCACACTGTTGGGATTTGAGCACCAATATTCCTCCTCCTATTACCCCCAAGGTAATGGCCAAGTTGAAGCAGTCAATAAAATCCTTAAAACCATGCTTCAACGGATGGTGGATAAGAACAAAACCAACTGGCACCTTATGATCTTCCTTACTTTATGGGCCTATAGAACTTCTATTAAAACCGCCACCAGGTTTACTCCTTTCCACCTTGTTTTTGGAGAGGAGGCAGTCTTACCTATTGAGTGTGAAATCCCTTCCCTTCATCTAGCCATCGAACTTCTCCCTGACACCCAACCTTTAGAACAACGACTTATCATGCTTGAGCGCACTTCTGAATACCATCGTGTTGCATTGAAAACCATTGAGGTGGCTAAGAAACACACCAAATCTCAGTATGACTGAAAATTCCACTCTCGTACTTTTCACGAAGGTGACCTTGTTCTGGTGTATGACTAGGCCCATGATGTCCTCGGTCATGGGAAGTTTGAATCATTATGGCTAGGACCTTACATCATCAGTAAGGATTTAGGTAAGGGGGCATATCTCTTAGAATATTTTGAAGGCCATCCCCTTCCCAATCCTCGCAATGCACTCTATCTTAATAAATATTACCCTTAGCATTTCCTTCCGAAAAATGCATGTTTTATTTCTTTAGGTAGCCAGCTCATGATTTTGTGATTTGATACTTCACCAGGACACATTTTGTCCACGAAGCTTCACTTCACCACTCCTAAAATAAAATTTCTTCACCTAAAACAATTGTAATTGGGGGAACCACTTTTCCTTCATACTTATCCATGCTCATGTCAATTTTCATCGTGAGTAACCATCATGTACTCATATTTTTATAGTCCTCATTGGACCTTTTCTGTGTGGCACCATCATCGAGTCACCCTTGTTTAGAGCATCCGAGTCGAGTCATCATCGCATTCATGGAGTCTATCTCGAGTCCCTTTGTATCCCACTATATTCCTCCATCCTTCATTGCTTGGTTCCTCTCTCGTGTCGCACATTATGGCCTTCAGTCCCACTGTCCCCTATCCTTCATGATATTGTGTTAGTCGCTGCCAGGTCAACCATGCCCTTTATGCTCTAACAAGGGAAGTCGTTCATCCGCTACTCAGTACCCCCCATTTCATCACCATCCCTGGTGTTAGTCTGTCAGTTGCTCTACTATTTCCTCTTGTGCCTTAGTTGAGGATCCCTTATCACCTCACTTCTGGTGGACCTCCTTCTATCGACATCAGATCATTCATTCCAGAAGAGAGGTTCAGAGGGCAATGTACCTTGGTTCTATCTTCCACTCTTTTTTGGTGCCTCGGATCAGGCAAAGGGACTCTTTATTTCCCTTTGACTTGATTTTTTCTCAGCTCCAGCTCCTTTTAGCATGATCGAGATCCACATACTTGATGGTTCAGTGATGCAACAACTGATACCGGCGATTCCCGTTTGTGTGTGAGATGTTTTCAGCCCTCATGAGGGGGTGGCCCTATAGGTAGCCCCCCACATGCCCGGATGACCTCTTCATTACAGCCTTTGATGTAGCTCCATATATTTGATGATGTCGGCTGCAGCCGCCTGCAGCACCTTTTTGTTTGCATGTATCAGTTAGATTTTCAGAGCCCCTTCCTATTTACAGGGGCATTTGGGTTGTATTTGTATCTGATGTACTCAGATATTATTGTATAAGTCCTAGTTGTTATCCTAGGCACAATATGTATGTGGGATTCATTATCATGTTTTTACCTGGCTCATGTTTATGCCAGCATGTACTATATTGTTCAGTGCCTCGTTTATTGGATGCACTATTCTTTGTACTTTGTCTTTGTGGGAATAGGTATGCCTCCCCCGCCGGCTACAACATAGGTACTCACTCATAAAAGAGACTTGTCACACCTGTAATTCTCGCCTCCTTAGGGTCTAGTCCTTTAGCGCTTCGATCTACCTTATATTTCTCTCTCTTTGAATTCTCCTTCGGTGTCTAGTGATTGAGTTCTTACAACGTACTTCGGTCATACGATTAGCTCCTAACGCTCACACGCTGGGGGGAAATCTGTTACACCATTTTTTGATCATCTAACCTATTACTATTAGATGGACCTAAGTAAGACCAATTTTGCACTAAGTAAAATTGCTTTCACTATGAAAAATAACTTAGTAAACCACCTTTATTAAGTTATTTATGGTCTAAACAGGAAACCCCATGAGGAAATATTAAATAAATCCACATTTGTTTGATTTTCCTCAAGGAATAATTAGTTAAACAACAGTTTAATTAATATTCCTGGTCATATTTAACCCAAAACAGGAAAATTAATTGGATAAATTATTATTTATCTTGTTATTTTCTAGGAATAATTATTTAAACCTTATTTAAATAATATTCCTTGTTAAATTTGACTAAATCACTCATAATATTTAAATAAATAATTATTTATTTAATTATTACTCAACCATATCCTTAAAATGATAAATAAATAATTTATTTTAGAAATATTGCTTCTGTGATCCATAAATTGTGATAAAAAATCATTCGGTAAAAATCACATCAAGTCCTGATGATGAACCACACTGTCTGGTTCGAAACGCGTCGACCAAATTTATTTTACCGAAAGATTTTTTATCACAAATCATTTATTTACTCATTATTTACAAATAAAGGGATTTGAATTCCTTTTCCCTCCAACAAAAATAATAAAATATTCCATAAAAGTTGGATCTTGATTTGGTTAATAATATTTTAATTATGCACCAATATCTAGACTAACTCAATATTTTGTTATAAATAGAAGGGTTTTTCCATTCATTCATCACCTTTTGTTGCCTAAAGATCACTCTGGATTTATACTTTTGGTTTGACTTTGATCCACCATCATTGTCATATTTTTCTATCTTTTTTCTTGTGAGCTCCCTTTGAGTTCCATTTTTGTCTGGGTTTTCTACACCATCAAGAGAGAGGAATTTTAGAGCTGAAGTGCTGAGGACTTACAAGAACCCATTCCATTGAGGAGATCTGGTAATATCCTTCTATGTTTTCCTCCCAGGTGCCCTTAGTATAAAATTCATTCAACATATTCTTGTCTTGTCTACTCGATGCATGGAGTAAATCTCATTTTTTATTTACTGCTTAATGTCTTTTGATGCATAGATCTATATTTTTGTAGCATTTATCTTGATCAAATCATTTCAGATATGAAGATATTGACAACCATCTTTGTTGTTAGGGTTGTTTATTATGCACAACTAAAGTGGTCTTTTTTCGTACACTTGTAATTAAGATTCATACTAACACCAAGATGAATAATATGGTTTCCATCCTCTTCCTTTTATAAGATATGAGCTTCCAAAACATTGCCATTCATTTATGACACTACTTCCTTGCAATGTGTCTCCATCTAAAACTGCATTTCCCCTCATTGGATGCCACTCCTCCATGACAACGTTGTTGATTTGTTCAAAGTTGACCCAGGCCACATGCTCTAGCCCCTTGTCACACCTTAGGGTGCTTTATTAAGCTGAAAATATGTTCTACTTTCACATGAGAAGTGGTTTTATTCACAATAAAGAGATTTATGGGTCTCCCTACACACTTATTCACCTATCTAAGTGAAAAAACAAAACTTTAATATTCCAATTAGCTGTAGGCTAATTTTAGGAATATTACACAGAGAGACAAACAAAGACAGAGACGGAGAGAGACAAAGAGAGAGCTTGGGGAGAGAGAGAGGGAGTGGGAGATGGAGAGGGAGAGAGAGGGGGGGAGAGATAGATAGGGATAGATAGAGAGGGAGAGAGAGAGGGGGGTGATAGAGACAGAGAGGAAGAGAGGGGTAAAGAGAGAGAGAGAGATAAATGGGGGGAGAGGGTGAGAGAGAAGAGAGGAGGGTAGAGAGAGAGGGGGGGCGAGAGAGAGAGTATGAGAGAGAGAGAGAGACGGGGGGGAGAGAGACAGGGTGAGAGAGAGAGGGGGGAAGACAGAGCGAGAGAGAAAGGGGGAGAGAGACGGAGAGAGGGGGTAGGAGAGAGTGATATAGAGCAAGAGAGTAAGGTGAAGAGAGAGAGAGAGAGAGAGGAGGATAGATAGAGAGAGAGGAGGGGGGGAGATAGGGTGAGAGAGAGAGATAGAGGGGAGAGAGTGAGATAGAGAGGGGGAGGGAGAGAGAGATCGAGGGGAATAGAGAGAGGGAGAGAGAGAGTGAGGGGTGAGAGAGAAAGAGAGGGAGAGAGAGAGACAAAGAGAGTGGTGGGGGGAGAGAGAGGGAGAGAGAGATAGAGAGAGGGGGGGAGGAGAGGGTGATAGAGAAGAGGGGAGGATAGAGAGAGGGAGAGAGAAAGGGCGAGAGAGAGAGAGAGAGAGGGGACAAAGTGAGATAGATAAGGGGAGAGAGAGTGAGAGAGAAAGGGTAGTGATATAGAGAGAGGGGTGGGGAAGAAAGTGAGATAGAGCAAGATAGAAAGGGGAAGAGAGAGAAAGAAGGGGGGAGAGAGAGTGGGGGGGGGGGGAAGAGAGAGAGAGAGAGAGAGGGCGGAGGGTGAGAGAGAGAAAGGGAGGATAGAGAGAGATAGGGGTGAGAGAGAGAGAGGGGGGGGAGAGAGAGCGAGAGAGAGAGGGGGAGTGAGAGTGAGAGAGAAAGGGTAGAGAGAGAGAGAGAAAGAGAGAGATACAGAGGGAGAGAGAGAGAGAGAAGGGGGGAGAGAGAGAGAGGGATGGGCGAGACAGAGAGAGCAGGGAGAAGAGATATAGGGTGGTAGAGAGAGAGAGAGAGAGAGAGAGAGAGAGAGAGAGAGAGAGAGAGACAGAGATTGGAAGGAGAGAGAGAGACTGAGAGTGTTAAGTCCCTATATTAATAGTGTAGTCCCTTATTATGTTAGTGTAGCCCCCCTTATTGTTACTATTGTACCCCTGTAACCCCCATATTGTTATTATTGTTCCCTTACATTATTATTGTTAGGTCGGCTAGGATTACACTGTGGCCCCACTAGGATTATATTGTGGCCCCATGGACTCCTATATATAGAAGGAGGTTTTGGTAATTTGTATCATCCAAGAATTGTTCATTCATGTAATGTATTGGAGGTTTCCCCCTCAAAGTGGCTTATTTCTAAGGCGTTGATATCTCTTTTCTTCTCTTTTTGGAGCTGGTTTCACAACATTTGGTATCAAAGCTTTGAGATTCTAGGGTTTTGCTACTCCAAACAGGTCATCGTGGAATTTTCGCTATAAATTTTTTCTACGAAGGTTCAGAATCTAAAATTTTTAGAGTGCAAAGCCAAAATCCGGAGGAACATCATCGCAAAATTTTAGTGCTTGGTTCACAATATTTTCGTAGATATTATCTCTGCAAGCTAGGTCATTTTGCAGGCTCCTGTATTTAACCTAAACAGGTCATCATGGTAAATTTTTCATAATAAATTTTTTTCTACAAAGGTTCAGAAGCTGAAATTATTAGAGTGCAAAGTTGAAAGCCTGAGGAACAACGTCACAAAATTTTAGATATTGGTTCGCAACATTTTTGGAGATATTATCTATGGAAGGTAGGGCTTTTTGAGGCTTCTGAATTTCATCTCAAAGAGGTGATCGTGGGAAAATATTCATAGCTCTCTCTCTGAGCATCAAATTGGAATGCTATAAAAATTGGCTACAATTACATGGACTTTCGTTTTCGGTCTATCAATTTCATATCCAAAGGAGGAAACAGTGACACGTGGCAAGTCGTACAAGTTTGCTCTACTGAACCAGTCCAAAATTGGGTCATTGTGGGAGATTGGACATAACTTTGTCTTTAAGAATCCAAATCAGATCAGACCTGTGGCATTTGAAAGAAGCTTTAGAGGGCTACTACAGGGCTGAATTTAAGATATTAAGGATATGCAATTATAGAGATAATTCAATTTTAATACAGAGCTCTGCGAAATCAAGAAAAAGGTGTGTATTTAGTTTTTAAAATTGCATAACGTTTGATTGAAAAAGAAGTTTGAAGTGATTCCAAGGGCATATTTTAGAATTTTTATCATATTGGGTTCTATAATGTCTCCAAAAAATAATTCCATACCCATTAAGCCCTCAAAAATCTATACTATGATGCATGAAGAGGAAGAATTGCAGTATGAGATATCAAAATTACGGTACCAAGTTCAACAAATTTCGATATTACGAAGAGCAATTGAAGATGACATAGATGGTTTAAAATCATAAATGAAGGCTAAGTTGGATGTTTTGAAGGATCGAATAATAGCTAATATGGATGATAAATTAGTGGAAGATCACATAGAGCATCAACAACAAGCTCTTCAACTCTCAAAGGATAACCTAACTTTGGTGCAAAATCTAATGAAACAACAGGAAGATCAACATCACATCGAAAGAATTTCTGAAGCAGTCACAGAAGCAAGAACTCGATAAGTACGATCAATTTCAGAGTATCTCAGCAAGTGGAAGAACTTTCCAGTAGAAGATTCCACATGGGAGGATGAGAATTTTATACAGAAGCATCAAGAAATTATCAAGCGTTGAGGACAACAATTGTTTGAAGGAGAGGGGCATGTTAAGTCCCTATATTAATAGTGTAGTCCCTTATTATGTTAGTTTAGCCCGCCTTATTGTTATTGTTGTACCCTTGTAACCCCCACATTTTTATTATTATGCCCTTACATTATTATTGTTAGGTCGACTAGGATTGCATTGTGGCCCCACTAGGATTATATTGTGGTCCCATGGACTCCTATATATAGAAGGAGGTTTTGGTAATTTGTATCATCCAAGAATTGTTCATTCATGTAATGTATTGGAGGTTCCCCCCTCAAAGTGGCTTATTTATAAGGCATTGATATCTCTTTTCTTCTCTTTTTGGAGCTGGTTCCACAACAGAACATGAGCATAAAAGGCTTGAATCATCAAAGATCTGATCATTTTCCCACGCTGCAAAAGAAATATTCGTAAAAGGACTAGCTCCAAAAAGACATAGGAAAATAAAAAGTGAAAAATGAGACTTTAGGAAAGAGGTTTTTTTTTAGTTTAATTATTTTAAAAAAAGGGTTATAAATACTTCAACAGCTCCTCTTCCCCCTCATTTCATCATTTTTCAAAGCAGAGTGCAATTTTCCGGCTTCTGAAGGCGTCCTCGGGCGAAATTTCCTTGGTACTACACTTGCCCTACTATCTCTGCAAAATCATTGAAAAAATGTCCTCCATCATGAAAAAGAGGCCTCCAGCCCAGCAAATGTCAAGCCTGTTTCATCATTCTCTGATCAAGGTAATTGTCTCATTCCAATTAGAGAAACAAGGCATTCCTTGGGAGGTCTTTATCACCCATGATGATTTCACCACTTCACCCTCCATCCCTCTGAAAAGTTTCCCATTGTCTTCTCAAAATCCTCCTCATACCCCTCCATCACCCTCCACTAACCTTGGTTCATCTTCTTCACATGAATCACCTTCCCAAACAATCCTAATTCATACACTTTCCCCTAAGAAAAATGATCAGGAAGAAAGAAAATATGATCATGATGAAAGCAAAGATGATCAGGAATAAAGCAAAGATGATCATGATGAGAGCACTGATGATCATGAAGAAAGCAAAGATGATCATGATGACAGCATTGATGATCGGGAAGAAAGCAGTGATGATCAAAATGAACAAAACAGTGAGAAAGAGGGTGATGAAGATGAGGGAGAGTGTGATGAAGATAGGGGAGAAAATGAGGTAGATGAAGAAGAAAATGAAGAAGGAGGAAATGGCCAAGAAGAAAGCAGTGATGGCCTTGAAGAAAGTAGTGGGGGCCTTGAAGAAAATAGTGATAATCAAGATGAACCAAAGAGTGATTATCAAGGTGATGAAGATGAGGGAGAATGTGATAAAGATAATAGTGAGAGAGAGAGTGAGGAAGATGAGGGATAATGTGAGGAAGATGAGGAAGAAAATAATGAAGATGAGGGATAATGTGAGGAAGATGAGGAAGAAAATAATGAAGATAAGGGAGATGATAAAAACAGTGAGGGAAAAGATGATGAAGGCCTTGAAGAAAGTAGTGTTGATCATGAACAAAAAAGTGAGAGAGAAAATGATGAGGAAGAGGGGGATGGCCTAGAAGAAAGCAGAAATGGCCAAGAACAAAAAATTCAAAGCAGTGATACAAATTATGGTCAAAGAAGCCAAAGAAATGGATCTCAAAATAAAGAAGAAGGCTCTAAAGACAGAAAAAGAGGCAACCTCTCAACAAAATGACAAAGGCAGCCCAAAGACAGATTTTAAAATTGTTTTCAATGAACCAGGAGATGATTACAAAAGCACAAATAATGAAGGAAGTGATGCAGAAAATGATTTTGACAGTGTAAACAATAATGAAAAGGATGAGGAGGATAGTCCTAAAAATGAAAATAGGTCAAACACAGGTGCCTCTAATATTGCAGAAACATAGCATAGCAGTGTTGAGGGTCTTAATAGTGAAAAAAGCATGAAAGATGTTAAACATGTTGATCCAAAGAACAATTAGCAGCAAGGTAAAGAGGACATACACATAGAGAGCATTTTTCAAGGGGGAGACAGTCCTAAGATTGTCAAAAATCAAAGTTTACCAGCAAAATTTATGGCACCTTGCACCATTACTTATCGGAGAGGAAGGAGGCATGTGTTTGCTGCCTCCAAAAGGAAAGGGGCCATGCACTCCTCCTCAAAAACAGTGAAGGAAAAATTCACAAAAACAGTGAAGGACAAAGTCACCAAACCAATGAAGGACAAGGGTAAAAATAAAATGAAGGACAAAGGCAAAAAGCCAATAAAGGACAAAGGCAAGAAAAAAATGGAAGAAGAGGAAAGAAATCATGAGGAAGAGAGGGAATTTGAACTCATTCACATAGATAGTGATGAGGAAAATGAAACAAGGATAGTTAATTCTCTCTTACAGGATCAGAATGCACAAATCAGAGAGTTGGAGGTTGAGCTAGAAAGATCAAAAGATCTTATTCATTTTCTACAAGTGAAAAACAATCAGATGAGTGGCCAGCTAGCCATTCATGAAGCTTAGGCACTCAAATACAAGAGAGAAGGTCAAAGGTCACAAGTGTAGTTGGAAGAATACATGGGTGCCTATGAAGAATATGATGAGGAAGAAGGGAAAGCTAGAAAGAGACCTAGGATTATGGGTCTTAGGAGAGCTTTGGAAAAATAGAAAGAATAAGAAGCAACCCAAGCTCAAAAATTTCCACTCACCGAGCTCCTTGCCTTGGAAATTGAACATAAAAAAGAAGCATGGATTGAAAGGGAAAATATACATTTAGAGGCTAAATTGGAGAAGGCCAACAAAGACTTGAGCTTGCAAATAAAGATGATTGAGCACTACAAAAAGAGAAATCAGTTTGCAAGGAAAAAGCTCAAAACTGCCCAGAGGAAGGGCCCGGTGCCAAATGAATGAAAATACCAAGCTAGGCTTGGAATTTTGGCTCAAGCTTCGTTGCAAGTCTCTAAGGACCCTTGAGGGACCCACTCACCAAATTTGAGAAAAATTGAACAAGTTTTTGTTTTTTGTGAAATTTTAAGCCTAGGAGCGCAACACCCTAGGTGATGCTCTTTTTCCTAGAGTAATTTTAGAGGGATAAACTTACATTTTTGGATTCCCCATCATGAGAGGAGTCTGCTCACCAATTTTCAGCTCAATTGGAGTTGTTTTGATCCCCCAAAAGGGTCGAAAACACCCAATTTTTCACCTTTCTGCCCTCTTTTTTGAGCAGGTGCTGCACTCCTGGAAGCTTTGAATTTTTCCACTTTTTGGGCAAATTTTAGAGGTTATTTTGAGGAAAAAAAGGTATATTTGAAAAGTAGACATCCACAACTTTCCAACGGGCCATCACGAGGCCTTTTCTGACATTGGGAAGGTGTCCAAAATTCTGTTGCAAAAATACCTTTTTTGGTGCTGCGCTCCTGGAAAATTTTCAAAATTTGAGACAGAGTGCTGTGCTCCTGGGTGGTGACTGATAAAATGTGCATTAGGAAATTTTCCTCATGTATTTCAGACCCTAAAAGTCAATGTTTTTTCTATTTTGGTCCGGAAAAGATATTTTGGAAGATATTTTGTGCCTTGGACCTTGCAAGGCGTCAAGGACAAGTTAGGATATTTGTTTTTGGCCAATAGGCTTCTAGGTGCTCTAGTGAGCTCTATCCTCTCCTTATTTGTTATATAAGGCATGATTATGTATTGTAAAATGTTTGGAATTAATGTGTTATAGAGCAATACATGGTTTATGAGCTTGGAGAAGATATTTGGTTTCTTGAAGTGAATGAATGACTTGTGTGGCTTGATGTTGGAGAAGCTTGCTTGCAAGATTCCATAGCTTGGTGAATGGTGATGTTTTTCTAACTTGTTAGTGTTTTCTTGTCCTCATTTTGCTTCAGTCTTCTTGTTTGCTATAGATCAGAAAATTATAGGTTGAGATATGCTCATGGAAGCACCTCAAACCTCCTGCATGCTATAGCTTTGATGTTTTCTTCTTTTAGTTCATCTTAAGGAATTATTGACTGCTCCTTAGGCCTACTAAAATTTTTCTTTGATTCATGAATGATCAGTATGTCAGCTTATAAATATTATTCATGGTATGCCCTACTTATTTAAAGTTTTCAAAAACTTATTTTGAAGCTTTCCTATGGAATACTAATTGCTTAGGATAATGCAAAGAGGCCTTGTTTCAATCTTGCCCTTTGCCCATGCTCATCAGCTTGTTTCATAGTTCCTGATAGTTTGATATATGATGTTTAGGAGTTCCCTCTCCATATATTGAATTGTTTTTTTATCTTATATGTTTTCTAAAAAAACTAAAGGTGTATTTCTAAAGTTAGGAGTTCTAATGCTTCTATGTACC
This sequence comes from Pinus albicaulis, assembly GCA_034641835.2. Taxonomy (NCBI): domain Eukaryota; kingdom Viridiplantae; phylum Streptophyta; class Pinopsida; order Pinales; family Pinaceae; genus Pinus; species Pinus albicaulis. The sequence goes on from CM076580.1 coordinate 479,666,849, forward strand.
ACTGGATTGTTCATCTTGTATGTTTATCAGTTTGAGTATTTTTCATAGAGATTAATGGTTTTCCATACCTCATGAGTCATTTATTTCATATTATATACATTTAAGATCTCTTATTTTCTTCCCAAACTTAATGTTCATTACACCTCATTATCACTTTAAGAATCCACTCACCTTGCTCAATCGGCCCTGCAATACACTTTGCTTCAACATTTAGACACCCTAGACTTCATCTGACCCCATAGCCCTATTGATTTGATATTATCTCATTCCACCTATCCTACTTGATCATCTTACCCCAACCCAAAACAAACAAACAAACCTACACTTAACAACTAGCCTAAAATCAATCATCTAAAGCGAACAAGCTCACATCCTTCGCACAATAGAGAGAGCCCTTTGTGAGTCCAGGAAGGTTAGGTCCTAGGAATCCAAAGATAGGTCTGATGTTACCCTATCATTTGGTTATCCAATCTGCTAAATCACGGGACCCTAACATAATGGCAATCACGGTGACCTTGAGTCAAAACATCCTAGGTATCCCTTAGGAGTTCTCAAAGTCTCAGTCAAACTTAGAAAAATTAAGTATTTTCTGAAGAGTAGAAACTACATCTTAAAAAAATTATGATTCAGCTATAGGACACTCTTACAAACCTCAGGGCTGCATATAAAACTCAGAAAAACCCCCAAAATATTTCTAGATTGGCTTTTTGTCAGTATTGGTGGTGGACCATAGACAACATAACTTCAAAAAAACTAAAAATATCCACCTGGAGACTCCACTAGCCTCTAGTAGGCCTTCTAAATTTTGTTAAAGTATCTATAGACTCCTGTATGACTGCATCAAAACAACCTTAGGAAATCTAGAACCTTAGTCACACACAGTGCAAGTTTGATAACACCTAGAGAGGTCAACCTTCCAAAAACAGTCATAAACTTCAGCCTCTCTAAATTTTGAATTTGAAAACTAGCTCTGTGAAGAATAAATACTAGATCTCATCCAAACCTAAACCCCACTACTATAGTTGATGACCCGGAAATAATTTTGTGGAAAACTTCTGAAACTGGAAATTTAGCTACTTATAGGACCATTCATAGAGCAAGCTCTATACCTGAACATCTTACAGCATTGCAAGACCCCCATTTTGACTTGCACCATACTAGAAACCTTTTTACAGCCAAGTCACAAAATAAAATCGACCATACCGATCTTGAGCCCATATAATTGTAGTAGATTCCTATTGGAGAAGCTTCTCTTTCCACACCACCTGATCTACAACTTCTCTATTACTTCTGCTCTTTCCACCCCAGGTCTGCTCAGAATCAATTTACTGGTCCAAGTACTTCCTCCACACACATTCACACCTCCACTGTGCAAACCACTCCATCTCACAGTACAAATCCCCCACTTGTAAATCCACCATTAGCTCCCACCATGGCAACATGGTATGCGCCCCTTGTGTTACCACAAAATTTGTTACCTTTGCAAAATGATTACCAATCCAGAATCCCACACTTCACCGGGACTGAATCCACTACTGCCTAGCAACATGTTGATAGAATGAATGATGCTTTTGATTACATGGAATTAGAAGAGGAAACCATGGAAATGAGAATTTCCACCCAAAGCCTAGGAGGAGAAGCTAAGAAATGGTTCAAAAGCCTAACTCCCAACAGTATTCATGATCTCCCTTCCCTTTACCAAAATTTCATAAACAAATGGGAAATCAAGAAAAACCCTCTTCAAATCCTTTCGGAATATAGCAACCTCAAAAGAAACATGGGGGAAAGTGTCCAAGACTATTTCACTAGGTTCAATAGTGTTTACAATGCGCTACCCCCAAACTTGAAACCCCCATTAGGCCTAGCTTTAGCTAAATTTCCGGAAGGTTTTGACCCCGAAATGGGCTACCAACTAAGAGAAAGAGAGCCCCTTAATTTAGAAGACATGCAAAAAGGATCTATAAGTGTAGAGGCCAACTTAATTGAAAAAAGGGCTAGGCTAAGATCAGAGAAGAGGGTAACATACAAAGACAACACCATGCCCTCCACCTCTTCATCTGATTCCAAGATGGACAACCTTCTTAGGACCATGGAAAGAATGATGGAAAGAATAAGCATAAACGAAATAATACCCCCTAGGGACAACCGAAAAAATCCCCAAAACAGAAACCAAAATCAAAACTTTAGAAGAGACCCTCCCTAAAACAGAGCAAGGGAAAATGATCAACAAATCATACCACCCTTCCAAGATAACTATGTTGACGAAGGGGGAAGAGATATTGAACAACCAAATTTGAATCATCTAAACTTAATAGCCTCTGATAGTGAGGGTGTGGTTTTCCTCACAGAAGAAGAACACGATTTTTTCTCCTCAAATCAAGATGAAACAAGCTATGAAGATTCTAAAGATCACGAATTGGGATTAGAAAATGCCATAATGGAAGTCCATAGGCAATATGATCTTAGGAGTAGGAAAAACCAAGACAATTCCAAGAAAAACAATTCAAACATTGCTGGTAAGAAAAATCCCGAAAACATTCTTAAAAGAACAGTAGATAATAACAATACCAAGGCTAAGAAAATTGATCCTAACATAGATAAAACCAGCCAATTAAGTATTGGCACAAGCTGCCCTAGCACCTCTTCTAGTGTCCCCGAGAAAACTCTAGATACCAAAGCCCCGAATAAAAATCAGCAAATTAAAAATGTGGAGAAATTTATGGCTGATAAAACTGATGTAAATATGTCGAAAACTCAAGTACCTTTCATTTTTGAAGGAGAGATCGCGAAAATCAAAATAACCATCGCTCTCACTGAACTGGTAGCTTAGGATATGTACCGCTCCCAAATCTTGAAATTCTTAAACATAGGAAATGATACCAACACTCTAAATTTGACACATGATAAACCAAAGCTGTTGTTCAGACCCGAAGTAGATGGAAAATACCAGGAAGGAACCATTCCCCCATTCTATGTTAGCCTAAACATTCACAACAAAATCCTACATAATTCCATGCTAGACTCTGGTGCCTCTGACAACCTCATACCGAAGGTAGTGATGGAAATATTGGGCCTAGAAATAACCAGGCCCTACACAGATCTGTATTCCTTTGATTCAAGCAGAGTTAAATTCTTAGGACTGATGAAGGACTTATGTGTCAATCTAGCACAAATTCATGCTAAGAGCCTAGTCATGGATATAATTGTGGTTGACATTCCCCCCAAATATGGCATGCTCTTGTCCCAATTTTGGGGAGCCAAACTTCTGGGAAACCTCCAACTTGACATGTCTTATGCTACTATCCTCGTTTACAATCAAACCAAGAGATTGTATCGAGAAACCCACATGAAATATATGGTGAGTAGCTTAGATAGGACGAACAACACTCCATTTTATTTCATACATTCAGATTTGTATTCTTTTATCTTGTATAATGAACATGAGATTAGTACACAAGTAAAAGGAAGTGAGAAAGAGCTAGGCCCACCAGAACAGTCATATTCGCCCATAAAAGAGGAAAATGATAACCAAAACTCTATCAACCTTGAACAACAACTCAACGATAAACATGAAATAGAAACACTTTGGAACATGAGCTTTGATGGTTCAGGTGGCAAGGCCAGTTCAGGCGCTGGTGTTTGGATACATAACACAAACGAGGGCCATTCTTACAGGTTGGAATTTCAATGTACTAATAACATTGCAGAGTATGAGGCTCTCCTCCTCGGTTTACACTTACTTTAAAACTTAGGAGCTAAGAGAATACCAGCCTAGGGAGATTCAGAGCTAGTCATTAAATAGATCAAAGGTGAATACTTAGCTAAGAACCCAATATTAAGAGAATACAAAAATTCAGCCCTAGACCTCCTCAAAACTTTCGAGAAATATGAGCTCACTTACATTCCTAGAGCCAAAAATAGCCTTGCCAACGAGCTCGCCTTTGCCACCAATAATTTCCAAATACCACTTGTAAATAGTCAAAACCTTATCAAAGTCAAAAATCGCCCTACAGTACCTGACAACCTTAATCATTGGTAGGTATTTGAGGGTGATGAACAAATTGATGATTTCCTACAATCTAGGAATGAATTTACATTGAATAAACCTAGCTTGGAACATGGGAAAGATGACCCTGCTAAAGATAGAAATCATGAACAGAGTTGCCCTCTTTTGCTGATATAAATCTGATCACACATCCTTATAAATTTGAGATGTGTGAGGACCTAGACCAAAGAGATCTGTAAGTCTTACACTAAGAATGACACACTACCAAGAGGCCTTGCACCTTTGGAAGAGTTGTTCGATTTTAATGATGTAGCTAAGAAACCAAAGATGGAGTCTACTGAGGCCGATGTAGAGGAATACAACATAGGGAACACTAGGGAACCTAAAATGATCAAACTTTCTAAGACCCTTCCTCCTCACATAAAACATAAATACATTGAGCTCTTCAAAGAATTTAAAGATGTGTTTGCATGGGGGTACAAAGATTTAAAATCTTATGACACTAGCATTATTCAACACAAAATCCCTCTCAGGGAGAACTAGAAACCTTTCAAACAAAAGTTAAGAAGAATAAACCCTGTCTTATTACCTCTAGTTGAACAAGAAATCAAAAATATGTGTGACGTCGGGATAATAGTTCCTCTCAGATACTCCGAATGGGTTTCCAACCTCGTGTCAGTTAGGAAAAAAACCGGAGAAATCAGACTTTGTATTGACTTTAGAAATTTGAATAGTTCTTCCTTGAAAGATAACTATCCTTTGCCTAAAATGGACCACATACTTCAAAAGGTAGTTGGCTCAAAGAGGATCTCACTAATTGATGGTTTTTTCGGTTATAACCAAGTGCTAGTATTCCCAAGCGATCAGCACAAAACTGCCTTCACCACACCTTGGGGTACATTCATGTATGTTAAAATGCCATTTGGTTTGATGAATGCAGGAGCCACTTTCCAAAGGGCCATGGACATAGCATTTTCTAAAGACATATGCTACTTCATAGTCATTTACCTTGATGACATCATTGTTTACTCTCTAAAACTGATGAAGAGCACTTGGTCCACCCTAGAAAAGTTTTCAAAAAGTTTAGGAAATATGGATTGTCTTTGAATCCCAAGAAAACATTGTTTGGTCTCAAGGAAGCAACACTCCTTGGCCACATCATCTCTGAAGAAGGAATTGTTGGGAAAAATACTGAGAGGGGGGGGTGAATCAGTATTTACTGCATAATCAAATCTTTTTACTTTTTCATTCCTTAAAACCCATACGCTACTTTACTTCAGTAAACTAGCGTATATACGCGGATCCCCTTTATGAAACTTGCGTATACACAGAGATCTAGATATGTCATTAATTCTTCACTTAAACCATTCCATCATTTATTCTTCAGATATTCAATAAGCAGTAAACCTGTGCAGTAAGAACAGAATAAACCATCACACAAAGCATCACACATGAACACCAGGATTTTTAGGTGGAAACCCAAGTCGGGAGAAAACCACCGCTGCAGTTGCTCAGCCTTCAATATTTTATTATAGAGAAAACATATTACAACATGTCTTTGTGTCGAACTTCGAGCGGCACGCGAGGCACCCACACACGCTCGTTTACCGGCTACGGAAGAGAACTCGACCCCACCGACTCGTTTGACCTTTCTGGAAGGGCTACGACCCCGTCTCGTTTACCCGGCCTCTCTACGGAAGAGCTTCCTTGTTGAAGAGCTACAACCTTCGACACACAGACCACGTTTCATCAATTTTCACATTGGATCCAACAACTTCAATAGAACAATACTTGTAGGCCACGTTTCATCATATTTTCAGACTGGACCCTTTCCATGCTGCTTTGTGCCCACATCATTAACGATTCATATCAACACGGATCGGATAAGCGAAACACGGCGGAACGGATCAGATGTTCATACCCTTTGCTTCAGCAAACCCTAGTTTGCATACGCGCTTTCACTTCACTGATGTCGCGTATATACGCGCTTCCGTCCACACAAACCAGCGTATACCTCGGTGTATATTTTATTGCGCATACGCGCTTTCTCTTCGCTGAAGCCACGTATATACGCGCTTACTCCGCGGTGAAGTAGCGTATATATCTTCAATCATTACAGAGTAGCATACTTCATCAGATCAGGTATTCAGTTCAGATCTACCCTTTTGCTTCAGACAGATGTTCGCCTAGATGCTCGCCTCATCACAGATCTAAGCCTTCCATAATGAGATCTAGCAAATACAAGAGCAATTCAGATCTAGATCCCCTTCTTCATCATTGGTGCATCATACATTCAGATTTATCATTCAAGTGTAACCCTTTCCATTCAGATATACTTCTGAGAGAAGTATTCATTCAAGCTCAGACATCTTGCACTCACACTCCTATTTGCACAATGAATTTCTTCTCCTTATATATGATTATCCTTTTTCAATACCATGAGCCCCTTTCCTCATTACGAACTCGTCTGCATGAGCCTTCAATACTGGGCGCCTTCTTCAATACCAACAGCCTTCAATGAGCCTTCAATACCACGGGCGCCTTCTTCAATACCATGAGCCTTCAATACCACGGGCCCCTAGATTTTCACTTTTTGAGCGCTTTAGCCCATACGCGACTTGGCACGCTCTTTTCCGCGTGCATACGCGATTTCCCCTAGTCCAATCCGCGTATACCAAGAGACATACTCTTTTTCATCATACTTTGAGTACATTCTGAATTCCTTTCTTCATTGCCTTTTGTTCACACTATAGATACATCGGATTTCCTTCATCAAGGACATATGCTATCAAGCACAACTTCATCAAGTAAGTTGTCATCATCTTCATCAAGTGGGTTGCCTTTCAAGGACAACACTCAGCATCATATAAACATCATATCACATCAGATTTACATCATTTACCAAGTCCATCAAGTCAAGAATAACTTCATCAGGTGGATTGCCATCAAGGACAACATATGTCAACAGTCGCATGTCTTTATCTTCATTCAGTGGGTTGCCATCAAGGACAAAATCCTGCATCATATTTCCAACAATCTCCCCCTTTGGACTTGATGGCAACCATGATGGTGTTTGGTTACCACAACAGATAGATACATTAAGAATACAATGACACCATGTCATTCTCCTTATTTTCCATGTCACTCTCTCCATTTTTTGGCATCATTCAAACACCATGACACTCTCCCCCTTTGACATCAAGGGCAAAGGGCACATCATTATCTTCATTCACACACCATGTCACTCTCCCCCTTTGACATCAAGGGCAACGGACAAAACCAGCAGATCAAAACCAACACACTCACCCCCTTTCTCCTCATGTAGAAGAAGCGTTCTGCAGATCTGATGTATATTGAAGTGACCAAGCTCCCCCTGAGTTCATGCTGAATCTTCAAACATATTTTCAATGAAGTACATGACTTTATGAAGTTCCTATCACCAATGACTCATACTTACATCAAATATCCAACCAAGTGGATTTACATATGCGACTCAAGTACCCAACCAGGTGGGTTTACAAATTTGACTCAGCTACCCAACCAAGTGGGTTTACAAATTGACAAGTCCTTACATGACTGAATATTACAATTTTACAACATGGGTCTCAACCAGACCTTTTCATCAAAGTACAAATATGAATTTTCATAATTAATACAAAAAAAAAAAGACCTCAAGAGAGATCATATATCAGAACCACCATAATGCCAGCAATGCATTATACTCAGCAAAACTAATGCTCCCCCTGAATCTGTGCAACCAAGCAATCTTTCCAAATGACTAAGGCTCCCCCTTGGTTTGTGCATCCTGAAAACTTCCACCAACAAATCATCAAGGCATCTTCATCAAAACATTAGAAACAGAATTATGAGAACTGGAACACCACCAGAGATATCAAACAGTATCAGAGATACCAAACAGCATTGCAGCTGAGCTAAAAAGAGCTAAACCAACCAAAAATTGTCAGCAATTATTCACACGCGGTTTTCTGTGCAGGAACTAGCGTATATACGCAACTGTGTTTCAGGAAACCCGCGTATCCCAAGACATCTTCAAAATTTCAACCAGATCTGATTCTCTGTGAGGCAAAGACAGTGTTCAGCTTCTTTCTGAGACATTTGAATGCTTCCCTGGACTACAGATAGATAGAACAATGTAGTTGTGTCTTCAAGCGTTATCCAACGGTTGTGGCATCATTACAATAGTAACCAAGCCTTCATATTCTATGCAGCATCAATACAATCTTTCGAAGAGAGATTCTCATATCAGAACAACATCAAGCAATCATCCATGTGGTCCAACATCATCAAGATCTTCAAGATTTGACATGAAGTAACATATGTAGGCAAAAGATCTCTCAACCATAGAACACACTCTGCATGCTTTATTTCTGAATCAAATGACATCCAACTCATCCATGTGTGAGTACAAAGGATACTTATCAGCAACCAGGGCTCAAAAACTCATCATAATAAATCATGTACCAAGACATCATCATTTGAGCATGAGTATCACAAAAACCAAAGAACAAGCAGTCATATTGCCAACAATACAATCATTAGTATTCAACTTGCTGCTCCCCCTAAACCAATGCTCTTCCTTAGCTTGCAATCTGAAGCACCTTTCAATAGCACGTCATCAGCAACAATCTCTGCATGATCTGTCCTCATCTCTGAATTATAAGACTTTCATCTCAACAATGAGTGCTCTTCATCATAAAGCAACCAGGCTTCATCCATAATGTTCAACACAAGAGCCCATGCATCATTTCATTATTATGAGTATAACCAGAATAATGCTAACAGTGCAATCATCAGCAGTCAGACTGATGCTCCCCCTGGACCTCTGCTCCAGATCGTCAGTTATCAGATAAATTCTTTTATCATCAATGCATACGCGACTGTGTCTGCTGAAACTCGCGTGTATACGCGACTTTTGTGAATATAACTCGCGTATGGAAAGTGTAATATAGAAAATTTTACACCTTCATCTTCTTCTGTAAATTTACCTTCTGTTCCTGTCTTTTCTTCACACCAGATACACTGTCAGAAATACATCTAACCAGAATAATCAAATCAACCATGAGAGTCATCATGCATTGCTCCCCCTGTGACGATACATTACTAAATCTCCTAATGTATCCCACATCATTCCTACAGTCAATCAGAGAAGTAAGCTTCCAGAAGCGGATGACTGCAGTAGGGTCTGAATTCCCTACGTTTCTGATCGGTCCTCCTTCTTTTTCCAAATTTGCTTGAACTTTCTATTTGAGTGCTGGAAGTTATCCACTTTCCCAGATCTGTTCATCCTGCATTCCTTTTCTACATGTCCATACTTATTACAAGCATAACATCTCATGTGGTCAGAAAAATAAGCATAAGAATCATAAAGAGTATTTCTAATCTTCCTCCTTTTGCAATCAGCTGCTTTATGTCCATACATATTACATGAGAAACAATATCCTCTGAAGAGACTAGAGTACCTTTCTGAGTAGGATCTGTTTGTTTGTGGCTGAAACAATCTACTTCTGCAATTTGTTGCAACATGCCCATAGTTATGACATCTAAAGCATTCAACATTATTGAATGATTTCTTTTGAGTATTCATGACTGTTGGTTGACCTTTTGTTTCTTTCAACACTTCAGGTTTTGCATTGTCTTCCTTTGAATCATTAGCATTCCCTTGTGAACTAGATTCACCTTTAATGGTTTCATGGAAACCAAGACCATGTTTGATAGCAGGAGACCTTTGATTACTCAGAATATTGTCCAAGATTTTAGTACTATCATGAAACCTCAAAATTTTAATCTTTTCTTCTAATTTACTTTTGAGAATGTTTACCTCAACCTCCAAGCCTTGGCATTGCTTGGTCATGCTTTCTTCTTTCCTTATTCCATCTTCTACTTGATCCTTCAGATTTAGGATTTCTTCTTTCAACCAATTTCCGTTGTCTTCACATGTTTGCTGCAGCTCTTCATTCTTCTTGTTTGATGCTATGAGATCTTCTTTGAGGGAGACAATTTCTGCTTCAAGTCTTCCATTCTTCTTATTTGATTTATCCAAGTCTTCTTTGAGGGAAACGATTTCTGCTTCAAGTCCTTCCTTATCAAATGATGGTAGATGTTCCTCACTCTTCTTACTTGATGCTTCAAGTTTTGCTTGTAGAGAGATGATTCCAGCTTCAAGACCTTCATTCTTCCTTTTTGATTTTTCCAGATCTGTTTTTAGAGAAACGTTTTCTGCTTCAAGTCCTTCATTCTTCTCATTTGATTCTTCAAGTTCTACTTGTAGAGAGATGATTCCAGCTTGATATCCTTTACTTCGATTGTATACATCATCGAACATCCTTTTCAGTTTAAAGCACAAAGCTTTGGAGGCAGCGTCCTTCTCATTAAATATTCTTTGTTGATCTTTGATAACTTCTTTTAAATCCTCAACATCATTGCTTGCATAGATAAGATTACAAGGATCACAATAAGATTCATCTTTGTCAACTTCTGCTGTACCGGTTTTCTGAGACATCTCCTTACCTTGAGTATTTTGCTTCTTTGCCATGAGTACTTGTAGAGCTTGGTCAGAATCTTTTTCGGCTTCTTCTAGGTCGATATCATATTCTTCACCATTGTTTGTACCACTAAGATCTTTCAAAGGATGATCCCAATCACTATCAGATTCATCTCCTTTGATTTCTGGTATCCATGTTCTATGAAATATCTCCTTTCTTCGAATAGGCTTCTTCTTTTGCTTCTTTCTTTCCCATTGCGACGGATCTCCTTCAAGCGATCAAGCTTCTGCAGAAGGACCACGGCTCTGAAACCAATTGTTGGGAAAAATACTGAGAGGGGGGGGTGAATCAGTATTTACTGCATAATCAAATATTTTTCCTTTTTCATTCCTTAAAACCCATACGCTACTTTACTTCAGTAAACTAGCGTATATACGCGGATCCCCTTTATGAAACTTGCGTATACACAGAGATCTAGATATGTCATTAATTCTTCACTTAAACCATTCCATCATTTATTCTTCGGATATTCAATAAGAAGTAAACATGTGCAGTAAGAACAGAATAAACCATCACACAAAGCATCACACATGAACACCAGGATTTTTAGGTGGAAACCCAAGTCGGGAGAAAACCACCGCTGCAGTTGCCCAGCCTTCAATATTTTATTATAGAGAAAACATCTTACAACATATGTGCTGGCGCAGACTTGACCAGCACGCAGGCACCCACCTGCGCTCGTTTACCAGCCTCTTCTGGAAGGGAGCTACGACCCCCTGACTCGTTTACCAGCCTCTCCTGGAAGGGAGCTACGACCCCCCGATCTCGTTTACCAGCCTCTCCTGGAAGGGAGCTACAACCCCCTGACTGAAGGCTACAACCTTCAGCATCACCTTGGACCACGTTTCATCAATTTTCACACTGGATCCAACCAACTTCAATAGAACACAATTTTCAGGCCACATTTCATCATATTTTCATACTGGACCCTTTCCATACTTTTAAGCACAAACATACATCGTCATGATTCATCAGCACGGATCCAGATAGAAACACTGACGGAACGGATCAGATGTTCATACCCCTTGCTTCGTGAGCTAGTGTGAATGGGGCGAGCGCTGCCGATGTCGCGTGTGCGCTCGGGTCACGCAAACCGGCGTATGCCTCGGTGTATATTTTATTGCGCATCTGCCCGCTTTCTCTTCGGCCCCGAAGGCTGGTATGTACGCGCTTCTCCATGGCTGAAGTAAGCGTATAGATCTTCAATCATTACGGAGCAGCATACTTCATCAGATCAGATATTCAGTTCAGATCTAACCCTTTACTTCAGACAGATGTTCGCCTAGATGTTCGCCTCATCACCGATCTAGGCCTTCCATGAACAGATCTAGCAAATACAAGTACATTTCAGATCTAGAAGTCCCGCTTCATCATTTCTTCATAAGTGCATCATAGATTCAGATCTATCAATAAACCTTTAACCTTTCCATACAGATATACTTCATAGAGAAGTATTTATTCAAGTTCAGACATCTTGCTCCCACACACATCATTTGCACAATGAATTTCTTCTCCTTATATATGATTACCCTTTGTCAATACCATGAGCCCCTTTTTCAATACCACGGGCACCAATACCATGATCCTTCAATACCACGGGCGCCTTCTTCAATACCATGAGCCTTCAATACCACGGGCCCCTAGATTTTCACTTTTTGAGCGCTTTAGCCCATACGCGACTTGGCACGTTCTTTTCCGCGTGCATACGCGATTTCCCCTAGGCCAATCCGCGTATACCAAGAGACATACTCCTTTTCATCATACTTTGAGTACATTCTGAATTCCTTTCTTCATTGCCTTTTGTTCACACTATAGATACATCAGATTTCCTTCATCAAGGACATATGCTATCAAGCACAACTTCATCAAGTAAGTTGTCATCATCTTCATCAAGTGGGTTGCCTTTCAAGGACAACACTAAGCATCATATAAACATCATATCACATCAGATTTACATCATTTACCAAGTCCATCAAGTCAAGAATAACTTCATCAGGTGGATTGCCATCAAGGACAACATATGTCAACAGTCGCATGTCTTTATCTTCATTCAGTGGGTTGCCATCAAGGACAACATCCTGCATCATATTTCCAACAGGAATCAAAATAGACCCCAAAATAATTGAAGGCATATTGCAAATTAGCCATCCCAGAAACATTAAGGAATTGCAATCCTTTATTGGGAAAATCAACTTCTTAAGGAGATTTATCCCCAACCTTGCAGAACTCTTGACAAATATTACAAACATGCTAAAAAAAGAGGTGGGAGTAAAATGGACTTTGGAAGCCAAACAATCTTTCGAACTGGTTAAACAAGCACTCACCCAAACACCAGTTCTGATAAGTCCTAATTTCACCAAAGACTTCTATATTTTCTCATTTGCATCTAAACATACTGTGGCTGTAGTGTTATTACAAAAAAATGCGATGGGACAAGAATATCCCATAGCCTTCTTTAGCAAAGCCCTTAGGGATGCTTCCCTAAAAGATAACATCATGGACAAACAGGCCTTTGCATTAATAAAAGCACTGAAAGACTTCAGAGTTTATATTTTGCATTCTCATATATTTGCTTTTGTTCTGCACACAGCTGTCAAAGATATCTTAAATTAGGATCCCGATGGTAAAAGGGGAAAGTGGCTTGCTATTATTTTAGAATATGATCTAGAAATCAAGTCCACTAAACTGGTTAAGGGACAAGGACTTGCAAAACTCATTGCTGAAACAAATCTACAAGCATTAGATATGAATTTTGTTGACTCTTTAGAATAACAAGAAGAATGCACAGCTCCTCATGTTGAAGAAGTATTTTTAAATTCACCTTGGTATGCTGATATTATTTATGTGCTTTTCTATCTTAATGCTCCCCCTACCTTATCAGAAACAAAAGCAAGATTCCTGAAACAAAAATCTTTAAAATTATGCATTTTAGATGGAGTTCTATACTGGAAGAATCCTATTGGTATATTGCTTAAATGTTTGCTTGAGGATGATGCAGGAAAAATCATGCATGAAATGCACGAGGGAGAATGTGGGGGCCATCTTTATTGGAAAACCACAACTAAAAAGGTCCTTAGAGCTGGTTACTACTGGCCCACCCTTTTTCCTGACACCCACAAACTAGTCATGACTTGTCATAAATGTCAAATCTTTGATGGCAAGAGAAAGCTTTTACCTTTGAATTTGCATCCGATCATTGTTGAAGCTCCATTTCAATAGTGGGGTTTAGAATTCATTGGAGAGATCCACCCTTCTTCATCTTCCAAACACAAATGTATCCTCACCACTACTGATTGTTGATAAGTTAGTGAAAAGAATGTTGGTCTAAATATTCAAAATTGACTTGTCGAAGAAAATAGATTAGGAGAGAAGATATTGGTTCCACATGCTCAAAACAGAACCAAAGAGGAAAGTACAGATGAATAGCAAACTATGTATCCTAGCCCTGATTTTTCTAAATCTTACTTTGTACAAAAACAACATTTGTGTGCCGCTTGTTGTTATGCCACAAACTCATGATAAATCAGACTATCTAATCCTAATTTAGTCATGTTTTCAATTTCATGTCTTAGCCTAGTGAATGAAGTCTTGTCAAACAGTTTAACCTTGACAGTTGAATAGTATAGGTAGAGAATCAAAGGAGTTCAACAGCTCAATCTGAACTCCCAAAAGAGATAAGTGTAGAAGTAGATAGTTTGTTTCCATTTTCAAAATAAAATATCAATGGGTTTGCCAGTTCAAGTGCAATCAAAGAAGAAAAAATGTTAGGCGAGTAGGTTGGGTAGGTAAAGGCCAAGTTGAGCTAATCATACTTTCAAATTTTTAAAAAATTACTGCTTCAGGGAAAATAGTAGCAAAAGAAAAGAGAGAATCCACCCAATGAATGAGGCACTGGTCTTCACAAGCCAGAGATCTAAAATTCTAGACACCTCCTGAAAAGGAGTTGCCCTCCCCAAGTCGAGTCACTGTTAGTCATCAGTAATTTTCACATGTTTCAGATGACTAAATGCTTTATCTCAGATTTCTAGAAATCAAAATTCAAGAATCATTGTGTCTTCTAGAAATCTCCTCAAAAATAAATTTTCCCCTATCCCTCCTCTTTTGTCTGCTATGGTCAATCTATCATCCTATAAGACCCCATCCTGGACTGATTTCCCTTAATCTATCAATGATTCCTACTTCTCTCTATAGCCCTCTACCTCTGATGCCTAAGCCCTCTTATTTCACAATTTGTTTGGCCAAGTTAAACCAAGTCTTCTCTCCTACTCACAAATGCGTCAAGCACTATTAGTGTCAAAAGTTTGTCTAGAAAGCCCTTCAAAGTAAAGTAAAGGATGTCTAGTTGTATAGGATGATGGTGCATAATTAGAATGTCTAAACCTTATATCTTCATTCAAAACCTTGGTTCAAACTTTCAATCAAAAGCCCATTCTAAGATCTTGCAAATACGTCAATTAGGTTTTCCTAGGTCATGCACCATCATAATTCTCATTCCATTGTTTGCATAGGAAGTCAAAGATGAATTCAAAAGAGCACTTAAGCAACCTCCAAGGGTGCCTCCTGGTCCAACAATAAAATCTACAAAGAATAGACTATCATATCCAAGCATTTATGCAAGGATGCCTTGAAGATTAGTCTAAAGAAAAGAAAAGGTGAAAAGGGACACCTAAGAAGGTGTTGAGCCCTAAAAATGTCCTTTCCTTTCATCAAATTTCACTTCATTCCATTTTTCCTTTATTAGCTATAGGCTTAAAAGATCAATAGGAATGAATAAAATCACTTTAAGAATGCATGCAATGACTGACTTATTATACTTTTGCGGTTTTGTTGTCATAGTGATTTTTGAGTAGACTTAGCTACAAAATGCAGTCATTCTGTAGCTAGTCGCATATTCTGTAGCCATATTTATGTTTACATAGGTTACAGGTGTCATTTGAGGGAAAGACACATATGGTTAAATTCCATAACTCTCCTACATCATTCCTTGTCCTCCACGAACGCTGAGCAAAAATCTGAAAGTGGTTATGCACATGGACAAAGCCAAAACCAAGAAGCAGACTTCTACAAGGATAAGGACTCTGCAGATGTCTTCAGCAAAATAGGAGTCCTCAACAGGAGTTCTAGTTTGATTTTTATTATAAAAAGACACCTATGCCTATTTCTACTCAATGACAGTTATGTATTTGCTTATAAAAATAACTCAGTGAACCGAGAAACAGTTAGTTGATGTTTTGTTGTTAGTTCTCAAAGACTGTGATACTCTGTTTCTGAGCATTTTTCCTTTAATGAAAGAAGTATAACTTTGATGCCTGATCTGAAGCAACTTTAAGGAGTTAAGGATTCATTTTCCAATCTGATGGTAGAGGGCCCCTACTGTCCGAAAGGCTTTGTGCATATTTTCTAGATAAGTGAATTTTAACTCTGTTTTGTTCTTAACTTAGGCAATTTTTTGAGTTTATCCTCTTGCATCATACTTATGTCATTTACTTACATCGAATATTACATTCAATCTTGTTCTCATGAGTTGTTCCAATATATCACTAATGCGTGAATGAGATATAGCTGTAGTACTCTTGAGTTAATTGAATTTTAGTTCAGTTTTGTTCATTGCATTTTAGTTCTATTAGTTAATTGCATTTCAGTCCTGTTAATTAGACTTAAAAGACCCTCATTATTTTATAAGCTGCTCTTGCTCTTAACTTCTTCTAACACATCATTATCATATGAACAAGAATTAGTTATATCATTTTGAGTTCTTGACTGTTCTGCAATTTCTCATAATTTTACAAACAACCTTTTATCCAAGTTGTTCCAAGAGATCTCTAACCTTTGAACGAGGCTTAATAGTAACATTTTGAGTTGCAGAATGAGTTAATTCTAGTGTCATAAGTTATTTTAGCATAGGGTTCCTTACTATGTTGCAGATAATCTTTTCTCAAAATGTTCCAACAAATTTCTAACAACGGATGAGATTTTCTCTGTGATATTTTAAGTTGTTGTTTACTAAAGAGAACCTCATTACATCAAAACTAATCATTTTCTCAGTTTGTTCCAACATACCTCTAATTAAATGAATTGGAATGAGTTTAATGTTATGAGTTACTTTTCTTATCAGCTTTACAATCTATGGATTAGAATTTTCTGTTCTTAGGTGCCATTCATAGTTTAGAGTAGATTTTATTCTGTTTTAGTGTGATCAATAACTTCTCTTTGCTAGCAATTCAATTATTTTCCCCTTAGTATAAAAACACAAAACCAAAAACACTAAAAAAAAATTAAGCACAACGAAGTAGGAAGAAGATACCTAGGCACATATGGTGCACTTCACTTCAACAGTTTACTAGCCCTAGTTGACAATTTATGACATCAATTTAGGAACACTAAGTTGAGTAGACATTTTGGCGCCGTTGCTGGGGAAGTGTAACTAGGTAGCCTTATTTCTTACCTCTCAAAAACAATGATATGCGTACAGAAAGAGACTCAAGGGGTAGATTTATAAGAAGAAGAAGCTTGATTCCTAGAACACCACTTGTTCCACCAAGACCAAGAGGCAGCACACCTCCAACTCAAACCCACATCCCATACTATACTGATCATAGAATCCCAGAAGAATTAAGATTAGATATTCCATCAAAAAGACATTCCACTTCATCCACTGAACCTATCTTAGAAGAAGATTCAAGGACCCCTGCTAGAGACAAAATTTTCCACTTCCACAGAAGAATCAACCATGGCAGAAGAAGGGGGAGGGGGATTCTTTAATGGAGAAAATACACTATTTGGAGGAGGTAGAGGTAGAGGTAGAGGAGAAGGAGGTAGAGGTGCAGAAGGAGAAGGAGGTAGAGGTGAAGAAGGAGGCAGAGGAAGAGGTAGAAGGGAAATGGGAAGCTCTTTTGGGTTTCCTATAGTAGATGAAGAAACCAAAGCAACTATGAAAAATATTTCACCTTCTGTCCTTCCAAAATTTTATGGAATCAAAAGTGAAGATCCTGAAACCTTCCTATTTGAATTTGAAGTCCTATGTAGAACCTATGATTACTTACAAGATGCCCAAAAACTTAAACTATTCCCTTCAACATTGAAAGGAGCAGCATTAAAATGGTTTATGAGTTTAATCAACAGTTCTATTAGGACATGGGAAGACATGAAATAGGCATTTCTAGAGAGGTATTTGGATTACTGTATGCCAGTCAACCATAAGGAGAAAGTGTTTAAAATGCTACAAAAAGAGGATGAAAATCTGGAAGATTTGTTGGAAAGGTTTAACTATAACATCAAGAGAGCAAAAATGGAAAACTTAGATCAAGATACTTTGAAAGCTCTCTTGTTGAAGACAATTAGGGATGAATGGCTAGTTATCCTTAATATGATGGGAAAAGGGGATATATCTCAGCTCACATTACCTTAAATAGTTGAATTATGTATCAAACTTTCAAGAGGGAAATCTAAAACTGTAAAAGGACTAAGAGACCCTGCTCTTGCAAGGGCAAGTAAGTCTACTTCTGGGACTGTAAGTAGGGAAGAAATATGACATATTCTTGATGAATTCAAATCTGACATTTTAAGGAGTCTTAGTGAACAAATAGACACCCTTAAATTACAAAACAAGCAAAAAGCTGAATCTGATGCCTTAACAATATTTTGTCCAAAATGTAGAAAAAAACATTCCTTCAGAGAGTGCCCTTTGGATGCAAAAATAGTAGAGACTTGTGTAATTTGTTCAAAAAATCATGAGACAAGTTATAACTAACTTCTGATGCCAAACTATCTCTTTCAAGAAGAAGCACAATTACACGAATCTCTGTTTAATACTCTGAAGACCTTGTGGGGCCTGAACACGATTCATGATCATTGTATAATCAACCTATCAACCCCCACCAAATTGGAATTCTTGGCAGCAACCTTGGCCCCAATTCCAAAATCAATCTCAAACTTGGGCACAAGGAGCACAAAATCCCTATGAAAGAAACTCTCAGTATTAGAAATATCCACCATATCCAAATTTCCCTCCTCAACAAAATCCATAACATCAAAATCCACCACTTTCATTACCATTTCCTCAGAAAGAAAATCAGTTTACTAGCCCTGGTTGAAAATTTATGACATCAATTTAGGAACACTAAGTTGAGTAGACAGAAGGTTCAAAAGGTCATTTGCAGTTGATAAAAGGTACAATGAGCTGGAGGTTACAGGGAAAATCAAGAGCTCATTATATAAATGGAAAAACGACACCTAACAGAGTTAATGAAGTCATTGGCAGTTGATAAAAAGGTACAATGAGCTGGAGGCTACAAGGAAAATCAAGAGCTGATTATATAAATGGCAAAAGGACACCTAAGAGAGTTCATGAAGTCATTAGCAGTTGATAAAAAGGTACAACAAACTGAATGCTACAGGAAAGTTCTTAATCTGATAAAAAGAAATAAATGACTACACATACAAAGATCTGTGCAAATCTCAAAGAGTCACTGACATATGAGCAACATGGCACATTTCAGCAAAAAGATCATTGTAAAGGTTTTTGGCCTCAAGCATGAAACTAGTGGAGGGACAACTGCCCTTTGCCACACTCCTGCAAAAAGACAAAAAGCCATTAGATGTGCCATGAGGTGAAGTAAAAGACTAAGACCACTATCAAGAAAGGAAAATCACACTGAAGAAGAAAACAGTAGGTGTGCTTTGGTTGAAAATACAAATATGTGATTTTTTGACAAACAATGGAGAAATAGTTGGGCCACAAAAGCTAAAAGACTCCTCAAATAAATCAGTGGAAACTTTTTTGAACAAAATAAATTAATTCAGAAAGATGTTTTCTTTAAATACTTAAAGGGAAACTCTGTTTTCTTTTCTAAAATATCCTTAAAAACTCAAAAATTGGGATAATAAGAAAAACGATCATGTTAAGTGGCAAGGAAAACCTCATTCATCAAATAGTAGAGATTGTCAAAAGAATTCCTAACTGTATTCAAGGGTAATATCAAAGGGCATAGATCCCACTGGATAAAACGACCAATTATGAGGTCTTAAAAGGTCAAAAAGAAGCGATTTTAAGGCATTATGCACCATTTCACTGACATCGACAGAGCATCAACTCAAATCCTGTTTTCCCACAAATAAATAGTCAAAATTTTGTCTCAAATGATATGGAGGTAAATATAGTGTTTAAAATCACCTTGCACATGAGCATAACAGGCTTGAATCATCATAGATCTGATCATTTGCCCATGCTGCAAAAGAAATATTGGTAAAAAGACATAGGAAAATAAAAAGTGTGAAATGAGACTTTAGGAAAGAGGGTTTTTTGAGTTTAATTATTTTCAAAAAAGGGTTATAAATGCTTCAACAGCTCCTCTTCCCCCTCATTTCAACTTTTTGTAAAGCAAAGTGCAATTTTCCAGCTTCCGAAGGCGTCCTCGGGCAAATTTTCCTCGGTGATGCGCACCTGTAGTTGGACGTTGTGCGCCTGTAGATCGCTCCTGTGTTATTTTCTTCTAGACACTGCGCTCCTGTAGATGAGCGTTGTGCTCTTCTAATCCTGCCTGACGTGCAGAAGTGGCCGTCCACCGTCACTCGATTCTGCGTGCAGCTCTGCCTAGCAGTGCTGTGCTCTGGCAACCGTTCCCATCGCTCGATGCCGTGTACATCTCCCACCCGCCAACAATGTTGCACATTCACAATTGATACCATCATCGACGCTGCGCTCCTGCAATGGGCGTGCAGCACTAAACGCGTTTGCGTTCATGCCTGACCGAGGTGCTGCACTCCTAGCGTAAAAGCGTAGCATTGCCCAGAAAAGTGCAGAGGCAACCAAAATTTCCCAGAAAGCTCAAAATTGGCATTTTTCTGCTGTGGAAGTCATTTTTAAGAGGTATTATCCCTAAAGTATCGCCTCCTTATGATTTTTTAAGTGATGAAAATGCCCGGTGAACTCTAAATTTATGTCAAAGAAAAATTAAAGAAAGGGAAGCTTAACCTACTTTTTCCAAGTCTCCTAAACTTGTTTAAAAGCCTCAAAAATATCATTTATCTTTTCTCCTCATCATTTCACAAGAAAAAAACCTTTCTGTTTAAAAGTTGGAGAGAGGGGTGAACAAAATGCCATGTCTGAAGAGGAGAAGTTTAACCTAAATGAAGAGACAAGTCTAAGAAAACAACAGAAGAAGGGAGGGAAGCCCAATAGGTTTGAACCATTAAGCACTGGAGAACTAACAACTTCCCCTTCTATTCTTTCTTTTTTCCAAGAGTTAGGGTGTTTTGAGTTCTGTAACAAAGTACAAGAGATCAAAAGCCATCATCAGTTGACCGATTTATTTTCCCTAAGGCTTCACCGGCATAAAGTACATCTAGCAGGGGTGAGGTTTGAGTTGACCCCCAGTGCTATCTCTGAAGCCACTAGAATACCTGGCATAGGAGAAAGGTGGTTTAAACAAAAGCATCTTGACTTGACCCATTATCATCCATTCTTAAAACCTAGTTGTCAAGATGAATGCAAAGCCATTTTTCCTTTTTCTCATCTATTGGACAGATATGCACTCCTCATGAATATTATTATGAAATAATTTACCTGTGAGGGTAGGTTCTCCAAAGTATATTCCTATCATATTAGACTCCTCATGCATTTCACTAGAACTAAGCTATTGCACTTGCCCTACTATCTCTGCAAAAGCATTGAAAAATGTCCTCCATCATGAAAAAGAGGCCTCTAGCCCAGCAAATTTCAAGCCTATTTCATCATTCTCTGATCAAGGTAATTCTCTCATACCAATTAGAGCAACAAGGCATTCCTTGGGAGGTATTTATCACCCATGATGATTTCACCAGTTCACCTTCCATCCCTCTGCAAATTTTGCCATCGTATTATCAAAATCCTCCTCATACTCCTCCATTGCCCTCCGCTAACCTTGGTTCATATTCTTCACATGAATCACCTTCCCAAACAAAACTGCTTCATACACCTTCCCCTAAGAAATATGATCAGGAAGAAATAAAATATGATCAGGAAGAAAGAAAAGATGATCATGATGAAAGCAAAGATTATTAGGAAGAAAGCAAAGATGATCATGATGAGAGCACTAATGATCATGAAGAAAGCAAAGATGATCACGATGAGAGCACTGATGATCATGAAGAAAGCAGAGATGATCATGATGAGAGCACCGATGATCAGGAAGAAAACAATGATGATCAAATTGAACAAAACAGTGAGAAAGAGGGTGATGAAGATGAGGGAGAGAGTGATGAAGATGAGGGAGAATGTGATGAATATGAGGGGGAGTGTGATGAAGATAGGGGAGAAAATGAGGTAAATGAAGAAGAAAATTAAGAAGGAGGAAATGGCCAAGAAGAAAGCAGTGATGGCCTTGAAAAAAGTAGTGGGGGCCTTGAAGAAAATAGTGATAATCAAGATGAACGAAAGAGTGATGATCAAGGTGATGAAGATGAGGGAGAATGTGATAAAGATAAAAGTGAGAGAGAGGGTGATGAAGATGAGGAGGAAAATAATGAAGATAAGGGAGTTGATAAAAACAATGAGGGAAACGATGATGAAGGCTTTGAAGAAAGTAGTGATGATCATGAACAAAACAGTGAGAGAGAAAATGATGAGGAAGAGGGGGATGGCCTAGGAGAAAGCAACAATGTTCAAGAGCAAAACAGTCAAAGCAGTGATACAAATGATAGTCAAAGAAGCAAAAGCAATGGGTCTCAAAATAAAGAAGAGGGCTCTAAAGACACAGAAAAAGAGGCAGCCTGTCAACAAAATGACAAAGGCAGCCCAGAGACAAATTTTAAAATTGTTTTCAATGAACCAGGAGATGATTACAAAATCCCAAAGAATGAAGGCAGTGATGCAGAACATGAGTTTGACAGTAAAAACAGTAATGAAAAGGATGTGGAGGATAGTCCTAAAAATGAAAATAGGTCAAACACAGATGCTTCTAATATTGGAGAAACAGAGCATAGCAGTGTTGAGGGTCTTGATAGTGACAAAAGCATGAAAGATGTTAAACATGTTGATCCAACGAACAACCAATAGCAAGGTAAAGAGGACATACACACACAGAGAATTTTTCAAGGGGGAGACAGTCCTAAGATTTTCAAAAATCAAAGTTTACAAGAAAAATTTATGACGCCTTGCACCATTACTTATTAGAGAGGAACGAGGCATGTGTTTGTTGCCTCCAAAAGGCAAGGGGCCATGCACTCCTCCTCAAAAACAGTGAAGGAAAAAGTCACAAAAACAGTGAAGGACAAAGTCACCAAACCAATGAAGGACAAGGGTAAAAAGAAAATGAAGGAAAAAGGAAAAAAGCCAATAAAGGACAAAGGTAAGAAAACAATGGAAGAAGAGGAAAGAAATCATGAGGAAGAGAGGGAATTTGAACTCATTCACATAGATAGTGATGAGGAAAATTAAACAAGGATAGTTAATTCTCTCTTACAGGACCAGAATGCACAAATCAGAGACTCGGAGGTTGAGCTAGAAAGATCAAAAGATCTTATTCATTTTCTATAGGTGCAAAAGAATCAGATGAGTGGCCAGCTAGCCATTCATGAACCCCGAGTGCTCAAATACAAGAGAGAAGCTCAAACGTCACAAGTGCAGTTGGAAGAATACATGGGCATGTATGAAGAAGATGATGAGGAAGAAGGGAAAGCTAGAAAGAGACCTAGGACTATGGGTCTTAGGAGAGCTTTGGCAAAACAAAAAGAGTAAGAAGCAGCCCAAGCCCAAAAATTTCCACTCACCGAGCTCCTTGCCTTGGAAATTGAACATAACAAAGAAGCATGGCTTGAAAGGGAAAATATACATTTAGAGGCTAATTTGGAGAAGGCCAACAAAGGCTTGAGCTTGCAAAGAAAGATGACTGAGCACTACAAAAAGAGAAATCAGTTTGCAAGGAAAAAGCTCAAAACTTCCCAAAGGAAGGGACCGGGGCCAAATGAAGGAAAATACCAAGCTAGGCTTGGAATTTTGGCTCAAGCTTCATTTCAGGTATCTAAGGACCCTTGAGGGACCCACTCACGAAATTTGAGCAAAATTGAACAAGTTTTTGTTTTTTTTTGTGAAATTTTAAGCCTAGGAGCACATCACCATGCGTGCTACGCTTTTTCATAGAGTACATTCAAAGGGACAAGCTTACATTTTTGGATTCCCCATCATGATAGGAGTCTTCTCACCAATTTTCAGCTCAATTGGAGTTGCTTTGATCCCCCAAAAGGGCCAAAAACACCCAATTTTTCACCTTTCTGCCCTCTTTCTTGAGCAGGTGTTGCGATCCTGGAAGCTTTGAATTTTTTCACTTTTTGGGAAACTTTCCGAGGTCATTTTGAGGGAAAAAATGTAGACTTGGAAATTAGACATCCACATATTTCCAACGGGCCATCATGGAGCCTTTTCTGACATCGGGAAGGCCTCCAAAACTCCGTTGCAAAAAGACCCTTTTTTGTGCTGCGCTCCTGGAAAATTTTCAAAATTTGAGACAGAGTACTGCGCTCCTGTGTGGTGACTGAGAAAATGTGCGTTAGGCAATTTTCCTCATGTATTTCAGAGCCTAAAAGTCAATGTTTTTTCTAATTTGGTCCATAAAATATATTTTGGAAGATATTTTGTGCATTGGACCTTGCAAGGCCTCAAGGACAAGTTAGGATATTTGTTTTTGGCCAATAGGCTTATAGATACTCTAGTGAGCTCTCTCCTCTCCTTATTTGTTATATAAGGCATGAGTATGTATTGTAAATAGTTGGGACTTGATGTGTTATAGAGAAATACATGGTTTATGAGCTTGGAGAAGATATTTGGTTTCATGAAGTGAATGAATGACTTGTGTGGCTTGATGTTGGAGAAGCTTGCTTGCAGGATTCCATAGCTTGGTGAATGGTGATGTTTTTCTAACTTGTTAGTGTTTTATTGTCCTCATTTTGTTTCAGTCTGCTTGTTTTCTATAGATCAAAAGAGTATAAGTTGAGATATTCTCATGGAAGCACCTCAAACCTCCTGCATGCTATATCTTTGATGTTTTCTTCTTTTAGTTCATCTTAAGGAATTCTTGACTGCTCCTTAGGCCTACTAAACTTGTTCTTTGCTTCATGAATGATCAGTATGTCAACTTATAAATATGATTCATGGTATGCCCTGCTTATTTAAATTTTTCAAAAACTTATTGTGAAGCTTTCCTATGGAATACTAATTGATTAGGATGATGCAAAGAGACCTTGTTTTGATCTTGCCCTTTGCCCGTGCTCATCAACTTGTTTCACAGTTCCTGATAGTTTGATATATGTTGTTTAGTATTTCCCTCTCCATATTTTGAATTGTTTGTTTATCTTATATGTTTTCTCAAAAAACTGAAGGTGGATTTCTAAAGTTAAGAGTTCTAATGCTTCTATGTACCACTGGATTTTTCAGCTTGTATGTTTATCAGTTTGAGTATTGTTCATAGAGATTAATGGTTTTCCCTACCTCATGAGTCATTGCTTTCAGATTATATACGTTTAAGATCTCTTAGTTTCTTCCCAAAATTAATGTTCATTACACCTCATCATCACTTTAAGAATCCACTCACCTTGCTCAATCGGCCCTACAATACACTCTGTTTTAGCATTTAGACACCCTAGACTTCATCTGACCCCATAGCCCTATTGATTTGATATTCTCTCATTCCACCTATCCTACTTTATCATCTTACCCCAACCCAAAATAAACAAACAAACCTACACTTAAAAACTAGCCTAATATAAATCATCTAAAGCGAACAAGCTCACATCCTTCACACAATAGGGAGAGCCCTCTCTGAGTCCAGGAAGGCTAGGTCCTAAGACTCCAAAGACTAGTCTGATGTTACCCTGTCATTTGGTTAGCTAATCTTCCAAATCATGGGACCCTAACACACACAACAGG
This sequence comes from Pinus albicaulis, assembly GCA_034641835.2. Classification (NCBI taxonomy): domain Eukaryota; kingdom Viridiplantae; phylum Streptophyta; class Pinopsida; order Pinales; family Pinaceae; genus Pinus; species Pinus albicaulis. Next base: position 479,692,317 of record CM076580.1, read on the forward strand.
ACTGAGGATCTCCGTGCACACAGCCAGCAGGAGACCTTACCCAAAAACCCATCAACAAATCCAACAATTCATGCTTAGCATCAATCTCAATTCTTTCCTACCTTAAGACTCAAAATGTTTCATCTATTTATATTGATTTAGCCTACGCATCCAATGGTCCAAAAACTGTGGTTTGCGGACTCTTGGTCTACCCTTGACCCATTACAATGCATTTGGGGCTTTGACCCACCCCAAAACCCTTGCGTTAGACTAAATAATATCAAAAATATAGAAAAATGGAAAAAATTCGCAGCTTTAAGAGACCCTGTTCCAACAGTCCCCCAACACAATATTGTGACTCATCCCGAGTCACTGCGATGGTGGGGTCTTCACTTGCGCCTGCAGTAGTCTGATTTCTTCAGCCAATTGGGGAAACACACCTTCACTCTGAGTAGCAGCATTTTGTGCAATGTCTACCAATTTCTACGAAGTTGGTCCTTCCATTGCAGTGGTGATGCTCTCCAGAGTAGGTTGCACAGACATGAAAGGGGCACTATAGGCACAAAAATTCTTATAGCACAAATTTTTCAAGGACAAACTTGCCAAGTACAAGCTATTTAAGTGATACATAACCCCTGTCTGATTGATCCTTCCCTCTTTATAGCCTTTGCGATCGATCAATGGTAGGGTAAACTTCACTTGGAACTTGCCATCAAGTAAATGGTAAAAAATCTCCAAAAATCGCCTCATTAAATGCCAGCCGCCTGCTCCTTTCAACGGTAATTTTTTCTTTTCACCCGATTTGACTGTTCTAATGGCTATTTTTTACACCCTTGGTGTGCTCAGCACACCCCTGCACTCCCAGTAGACCCTTGTGCTTTTATCATACCTCATGCACTCCCAACACATTTGCTGTGTTCTGAGTTTATTCTTGCACCTTCTGCGCACTCCCCTAGGCTGCCAATCCTGCGGTTGCCCCATGCACGGAGCATGGTACCTGTTGTGCTTACCTTCCTTGGTGGGTCTATCCCTCTTCATACATCTACTCTGGCCATATAGTAATTTGATCCGATACGGTTTGAGCTGACTGCCATTGATATAGCTGGGTAGCATATCGCCGCGCAGGGTAGCTGATCGAACAACTCTGCCATCCGTGATTTCTTTAACTGTATAGGGCCCCAGCCAGTGTTGTCGAAACTTCCTTGGGTTTTTTTCAAAATGGCTATCATATAATAGGACTATATCATCCTCTGCAAGGGTCTTTTGACGAATATGTTGATCGTGCCATGCCTTGCCGCATTCCTTCTGAACCTGCTGATGGTAGTTAGTAATGAAACGATCTTCCTCCAAAGCGACAAGATGCGCTAACCGTTCCTCCATGATATCAGAATCTGCCATATTTGTGAAGGTTACGATTCCCAGGCTAGAAACAATATATTCCATGGGCATGACGGCCTCCTTTCCATAGACCATCCTAAACAATGTTTTCCCTATCAAATTCTTACAGGTGGTTTGGTATGCCCATAAAACAGATGGAATACGCACGTCCCAATCGCTGCGATCGACGTTACATACCTTGGTCAATGTGTGCTCCAAGACCTTATTAAAAGCTTCGACCGCTCCATTTTCCTGAGGGTGATACGGAGTGCTTTTCGTATGATGAATCCGAAATTCTTCCGTCAAGGCCTATATTGTTTCATTGAAAAATTGTGTACCTCGAAATTCTTCCGTAAGCAGTCTCTACAGTGCAGTCCTACACCGCTTTTGCCTCAGCCCACCTAGTTACATAATCAATAGCAACTATAATGTAACGCGCACATTTCGTCTTTCCAGGTGGTTTGATAGGTCTGACAAAATCGGTGGCCCACTTTTCAAATGCTTGCAGGGCCATTTGCGGTTGTATGGGCATTTCATCCCTGTGGGATGGTCTTCCAGTGTGTTGGCATGTATCGAAGGTCTTAAAATACTCATGAGAGTCACTATGCAGGGTAGGCCACCATAATCTAGCTCTTAAGATCTTTTGAGCCATTGTGTTCCCTGCGTAGTGACCTCCTGCTACCCAATCGTGGGCTTCTGTCAAGATAGCATGCCATTCATGTTTCAAAACGTCCTTCGCAACACTTCATCAGCTCCCATCTTATAGGGGTGACCTACGATGATTATAAAATCTGCAATGCGGGTTACCAACTCTTTCTTCTATTGCACCGAATACTTTGCGAGTGCCATGTATGTAGTCAGGAACTGAATGATGTCAGCGAAGTGCGCATCAAATACCTTAATAGAAAATAGCTACGTGTCCGGAAATCCTTCTTCCAGGTTAGTCGGTTCCTCACCAGTCTTAATTCAGGACAAGTGATATGGCCTAGCATTCAACTTCCCTGGTTTGAAAATGATTTCAAAGTCGTATTCCTGGAATAGCAGAATCCATCGGCAAATTCCCCCCCCCCCTCCCCCCCAACACAGGCTTATTCACTAGGTACTTTAAAGTTGAATGATCTGTACAAATTTTGAAGTTTCGTCCTAATAGATAGTGCCGATACTTCTGTAATGCGTAGACCATGGCCAATCCCTCCCGCTCCGTGGTGGCATAATTGCACTCTGCACCAGAGAGTTTTCGACTAGCAAATGCAACTAGGTGATCAATGTCTCCATCTCCAGGCTACGTAAGGACCGTTCCTAGGGAAATTACGGAAGCATCAACGTGAACATGAAATACCTTTTCCCAATCAGGAAAGATAAGGATAGGCATAGATACCATCTTTTCCTTGAGTAGCTCAAAGCTCTTTTGACACTCATCATCCCAAAAAAATGAAACATCCTTCTTAAAAAAATTTTATAGAGGCACTATGATCAACGCGTATCCCTGAATGAACTTTCTGTAGTAGCCCGTATGTCCGAGGATCGATCGCAGTTGTTTCTCAGTCATAGGTACGACTAGATTGATGATAACTGCAACTTTCGCAGGGTCAACCATCAACCCTTTTCGGCAAACTATATGTCCGAGCAAGATTCCAAAGGGTACGCAGAAGATACACTTCTTGATATTCAAGGAAATATAGTACTTCCGACAAGCATCCAACATCATGCAGAGGTTCGAAACATGTGTCTTTACTAAGCCGAAGATAGTCCAATCATCAAAGTATACCTCTAGAAATTTATGGATGAACTCTTTGAACACTGCAACTACTACCCGCGAGAAGATGGCAAGGGAATTTTTGAGTCCAAATGGCATGACCGTATACTGAAAGGATCCCCATTCGGTAGCAAATGTAATTTTACTGCAATCTTCAGGTGCGATTCCGATCTGATGGTACCCTGAGAACCCATTAGTGAACAAGTACGCTTCTTGGCCTCCTATGCTATCCAAGATCTCATCAGAGAACGGTGTTGGAAAAGGGTCATGTATGCAGGCATCATTCAACTTGCGTAAGTCCACGCAAATGCAGAATTCCCCCTTCGTCTTCTTTCCCTAAACCACCATGGGACTCACCCAATCCTACTGTTTGAATGGTTCGATGATACCTGCGGTAAGCATTTTATTGATTTCCTCCCTAGCCAGGGTTCAGTCGATAAGGGCGCTACTTCACAGGGGCGCATCTGGTTTCAGTGTGATGTGCATAACCCCTAAGTCCCCCGTGATCCCCTTAAGCTCCAAAAACTTTGTCAGAAATAAGTCTTGATATTCCGTGAGTAATTCCGCAACCTTGCCTACTGTCTCATCATCCCAGTAATCCCCAATTTTAGCCAACTTGGGTTGCTCTTCCGTGCTAATGTTAACCTCTCACAACTTCAGAGGCTTCGTAACATCCACAGTGTGTGACGAAGGTCCTACAACTGTGCGCTCCCCCTCTGATTCTGGGATTGAAACATTGCGCGGATCTTCATCACATTCTTCTATGGTGCTATTGTGGCAGTTGACAATATCTCGCATATGTGTTTCCCATGTTGGAATCTCCAATGTTGCATAGGGGTTGGATTCCCCAAATACAAAGGTATATATATCCTGTAGAGTTTCATCAAGCACCTCCAATCCTCCTGTTAATCTGAATGTCCCTGAAAATTTCTCCTTTAAGGTTTCCTGGTGGTGGGTGCATTGATGTAGCTCCACATCTAAGTACTATGCAGTGGGAATTGGTCCCAAGGTATGAAGAAAAAAGTGAACCCATTCTTCTGTAGTGTGATCCCACCATTTTTCCATCTAGGTGAAAAAATGTTCGCACAGATCCCCAGGGCCAAGAAATATCTTGACGCGCACGTCGGCCGGAGGCTCAAATCGTAGGATCATCATATCCCAACGTTCCTCCCAATCCTTGAATGCCCCCTTATGCATGTCCCACCATCTTGTAGGTGTTGCGCGCATAGCTAGGTTAAGGGCCAATATTCTTCATTCCCTTGGAACCTCAGCTTCAAATGTTTGCAAAAGCTCATTTATGCTACCGGAACCATCAAAGTAGGGTAGTTCTCTTACCTCTGAGGATATGCATCATAATTCCCTTGTAATTCTTAGGTAGCGCAGCGCAGAGACATCATGTAACCGGTTTTGCCAATTTTCCATTTCTTCGTCGGAGTTGGAAAATCATTCGCTATCCTTTTCCCAGCAAAGCAGACCATCAGCCGTAGGATTGATCCAGTATTCGTCCCTCGCAGTTAACGTATAGATGTGATCCACCTCCTCTTCCTCTTGTACTGGTTCTATATACCTTTCTCCTTCTGCGAGGTTTAGCTGCACTATCACCCGTGTGCCTTCACTTTCAAACACCATGCTTCTGTTCTTCAAATTGATAATACCACCCATATCTATGGCCCAGTAAAATCTTAGGAGCACAGGATAAGGGTTCGCATATTCCACAATCCAAATAACCTCGAAGTCAGCCCAGACCTTAACTCCTGCGATATCTACCACGATATTTGATAATCTTCCCAACAGTATGATCTTCTGTTGATTAGCCATGTGTAGCTGGATAGTGGACCATTCTAACTTAGGTTCTCCCATTCTCTGCCAAGTTTTCTTGGGTAGTACGTTTGCATCGGAACCTAATTCTAGAATAACCTGATCCATCTCATATTCACCAATCTGCGTGGTTAACCGTATCTCCCTACCAGTGCATCTCTTATGCTTATACATCTTGTGCACATCCTTAATTTCCATAGTTGGGGTTGTTTTTTCTGCGTAGCTGTCTATCAAGGCTTGGAGGTTTTCTATGGCCCTTTGGTTGTGCAGCAGCTTCATACATGCCTGTAGGAATGGTTTGACCTCATCATCTACTTTGAGGTTCACAGGGGCTTGAGGAGTAGGTGCCTCAACCTTAGCAAAGTCTTGGCGAGCGGCGACAAAGGTTTCCTTTTCCTTCTATAATTCCAAACCTTATTTTTTAATGGCTGCTTTACGGATAAGAGGCTCTGCCTCATCTTTCTCCACAGCTCCTCCGGTGGCCATGCTGCTGCGTGTTATAACATTAACACTTGGTTCTGTTAGCCCCCTTTAAATTCCTTGACAAGCAAGCAAGGGGCTAATTAGTTTTATGAGCCTTCAAGGAATGCATTTCCCTTGAAAACACATCATCCTTGAAGCCTTTCCATGTTCCCTGCTCTTTAATCCTTTCCCTCTGCCGTTCTTGAGTCAATAAGCCTCACTAATTGCAGAAAATTGTGCTCCAAAAGGTCTTTATTTTCCCTTGTATCCCTGTAGAATGTCCCATTTTACCCATTTTTTCCTCTTTTCAAAGTCCCCTTTCCATCCCAAAGTTTCTCCCTTAGTCCTCCTAAATATCCCCAAAATCCCTTTAAATTCTACCCTTACCCTTTGTTTGGCCAAATTCCCCTTTTTTCCCCTTATTGTTACCCTTTCCCAATCTTAAAATTCATTAAAAAGGGCCCAAAAACCCACTTTGCACTTTATATTAAGGCCTAAGCCCCTTTTCCGCCAGCCCCTTAACCACTTCCCCACGTAACCGGCACCCAAGACCAAGCGCTAAAGGTCTAGGCGCTAATCGCAATCGTAGCTTGCAGACCGGCACATTCCTTTGTTAAATGAAAAAACTCCGATGCAATTGTGTTTTGTTATGAAGACCCGCGAGGTAATCTACACCATTGATTTGCTATTCCGATTTGACGGTCAAGTGCGAATCGCACTCCCTGCCCAATCGCAATTGAAAATTTTGTAATGTGTCACCCCTATTTTCCCCCGATTGCGATTCCCCGATTAAACCACAGCTGTCCATCCGTTTGGAAATCAACGACCCATATCTCATCGCATCGCATCCCGTCTCCCCATCCTTTTCACCACTGATTCAATCTCCGTCGTTGACTAACTGTTGGATCCAACGGCCAGTGCTCAATCACCCCAATCGCAATCGCATTTCCCAATTGCTGCCACCTTCCGCCCTTTGCGATTGCGATTTCCTGATCAAATCTTGACCATCCATTAGTCCAGATCCAACGGTCAGGATCTAATCGCACCACCGTCCATCAGACTGTCGATTCTGCCCATCTCTTCCCCCGGTTTGATCGGAGCCGTTCATCCCTCTAAGATCCAACGGTTTTGGATTTATCCCCCTCCTTCTCTGTCTCCCCGCCGACTAAACCCTCGTCGTTGATCTTGATCCAAGATCAATGGCTAGCACTCAATCGCGTCCCCACTCCCAATCGCAATTGGAACCTTTGTAATGTGTCACCCCTGCTCCCCCCCCCGATTGCGATCCTCCGACTTGATCTCAACTGTCTGTAGGATCTAAGATCAACGGTCCAAAACTAATCGCCCTTCGCCATGGTTGGGTCCCGCCGCATACGATCATTTTCGTTACATTTTCATTCATTTTAATGCATTCCACCTATTTTCATAAACTATTCCAAGGATTAATCTCCACCGTCGATCTTCGTCACCAGACTATGATCTAACGGTCCACGCTCATTTCTCCACCAAAACCCTATTTGTCACTGTTTACGCCATATTATTGCATTATCCACCATTGTTTCATCTAAAACCACCGCCGCCGCGCTATCACTTGACTCGCCCTCCATAGCCACCTCCCTATGCATGGATTTCATAACTAAGTTTCGTGTTCTGCAGGGTTATTAGGTGGTGAAAGCCACCATGATTTAAAATCTCTGTACAGTCACTGAGAAACAGGAAAGGACCATTTCAAAGAGCCGAACTCATGAAGAAAGGTCTGAGAAGACGTATGACAGGGCTCACATTAAAGAGACAAAGTTTAAACTCTGTAAAGTCTTCCCCAGAGTCATTAAAGCATTGATTTCACAATCAGAGACAAGCGTGGAAGTAGCAAAGAGTATCAGCAGGAAAATAGAGTGTTTAAGGCCTGTTATTGAAGATTTTGAGCCTTAACCCAATGATTTTAAGGCAGGAACTAGATAAAAGACATCATGGATCTCTTAGAAGGTCCAGCGCACGAAAAACAATGCTATCAGGTTTTCAAATCAGCAGATTATTCTAAAGGACCAAGCGCCCATATTGTTCCCTCTATTTACCATGTTCCAGAAGAACATTCAGCCTTGACCACGGTCCTAAGCTATCAGAGCATTTGTTATGCAGCATGGCGCACTTCACTGTCATTCATTTTTCTTTTTGTTTATTCACCAAAAGTACCACAGAGTACTGCAGCCAGAGTTCATCAGAGCCATACTGGAGTAAATGGAAGAATGAAGAAGATCATTCGTTCGCCCAAAGAATGCCAGAGATAAATGCACAGGAGTTAAAACAGAATGGGCTTCAGTCCTCTTTATTTTCTGAGATTAATGCTTCATTTATTGTTTCACCTACCTCCTCTGCTCTCTTCAGCTATAAAATGCAAGAGGAAACTTATTGTAAAGGTTGTTGATCAGTTATCAGAGAATTGCAATTAGTTTATTTTAAGATGTAGTCTCCATGTAAAGTTGTAAGATAGGCTGAAGAATATGATTTCAGACTGAGTATCCAGCTATTGGCAATGTTGTACTTGATTGGTATTGCTTTTTAATATGACAAGCACATTTCTTTGGATCCTGATCTAAAGCAGTGGTGATGTTTTCCTATCTCTGTGTTTAATTCATTTCATTTCATTTCTACTGGAATGCATCAGAATATTGGCATAGGATTTACCCTTGTTAGGTACCCTATGTTTCTGCTCTCCTCACCTTTGATGTTTTCTTCTGAATGTGTTATCTAAGAATTGATTTCAGTTAATTTAACCAGTGTAGTGTATGTTATTGCCTGCTCTCTGATGTATGAATTAAATGATTCTGTTCTTATATTTTATTGTTAAGATTTAGCTGGAAGATTTGGGAACACTGGGGATTAGAGTTAGCCCTGTCCACTAGGATCCTCGTGCGACCAGCTGGTCTTTAACTTTGTGTCCTGAATCTGTGTTGCCTCCTCCTCTCCTACCATTCCATATCACACTATCATCTTTAAGATCCAATGTTTTAGATGACTAGCCCAATTGAAAGCCTGCCTATTGATTAGCAAGCAAATCCTATCCTGACTCCATTGCCCAATGGTTTTGAATGCTCCCTAGAATACTTCACCTCTGCCTAAATCCTCTTTGCTCATCCTTGTTTTACATTGAACCCTTCTTACCTGATAACCATCAGCCAAACAAACAATCAAACAAACAAACCCTGAGCCTTATAACTAGCCTAACATCTTAACACTGAGCTTCAAAGTCATATGCCTTTGACATATCATAGAGAGATCCCTCTCTGGACCCAGGAGGGCTAGATCATGAGTTCTAAAAGTGGTTTGATGTTGTCTCATCTTTTGGTCTTGACAATCTGGCCAAAAAATGGGAACCCCAACAGGTTCTTCATCTTGAGGTTCCGCCGTGACCCACATTCTGCATAGGTGTTTGCCACTTCTCCTACATCTCGGCTATCATAATCGGGCAATATTCAATCACATGATCTAGCTATTTATAGTATCTGTAGGATTGTCTCACAGGGTTCGTGCACTCCCTTGCAAAGTGCCCTATTTCTCCACAGTTATAGCAAATCAGTTGTCCCCTCCCCCTACCTGTGTTTCCACCTCGGCCCCCTCCCCTGCCCCTAGCTGGGGAGCCACCCAAACCAGAGGGGATCTTGGTGAAGAAGGGTATGATTGTACCCTATATATTTTCCCCTATCTATCATCAGATCATAGGTCTGCCAGCTTTGCTCATCATGTCCTACAGTTCTACAAAACCTGCACCATTGTTGTTTCACTTCTGGGACATATGTGGCAAGGCGGGGGCAATGGTTGGTATCATGCAGCCTATCCATGCGACAATCATCTCACCAAAACACTGGCCCACTTGGCCCCAAAACTTCCCTAGGACTCAACGGGCTAGGTCCCCCAGCCTGCATGTAATCTGCTAGCAATGGAAAGTTATCCGTGGTGTGGCCATTCACCCTGCATTGTATGCACCACCTTTGAGGGCTAGCCTCTCTTCCTCGTTCCTTTCGCAGATTCTATATCTCCATATGCATTGCCTCTAACTGTCCTTGTATTTATTGTACTCCTAACTAGGTATCGTCCCTTGGCGTAGCTTCCAGCTTCATCACAATCTCTAAGGCCTTTTCCTGCGATTCAATGGCTTGATGTCCTATTGGCACACACAGGTGGGGCAGCAGCATAGCAATGAACCACTCCGTGTGTTTTCCATCATCATATAGAAATATTCATTCTCTAATTACCTTCTTTAACCGTTGGTCAGCCTCCCATACAAACTCGGATAGTCCTTGCTTGAAATCTTTCAGATCGTTCACTATTTGAGAGTAGGACTTAGGCTTCTTAAACTGTTGTTTCAAGGCATTATTAATTTCCTCAATGGCCGCATTCACATGTTGAGCTATGTATCCCATATACCAGTCCAAGGATCTTCCTTCAAAGGCAAGGGAAAGCTGTGCCCTTTTCACAGCATCACTGGCCACATTCTGCACACTCCATACTGATCCTACAACAAACCATAACTGGTCCATGTCTTCATCCTCTATGCCCTTGAAGGTAGGTAGCTTCATGTGCGAGGTCATCTTGTCTTCTGGTGGGGGAGGAGGTACGGGTGAGTTCTTACCCCTGTGTTGGCTCGACAGTGGTGTAGTCAAAGATTCTTGCACAGTTGAATCCCTTACTAGACTATAGATAGATCTATCTCCTTCTTGGTTAGTTTTGTAGTACTTACCACTGCACGTTGTACCCTCACTTTGATCGGAGCTCATTCACTCTGTATGGCTGCACAAAATGCTCTTTTCGCACAATAAGATCTTAATCAATAATGGCAGAGTTTTTAGAAACTTACCCCGAAAACCTTTGTAAGAAACTTCGTTCTGCCTTGGAGTAGGACACAAATTGATCAATTGCAAATTCTATCACAAAACCTCCTATCACACTATCCACCCAGTGATCTACCTTTGCAATTGAGGGTGTTATCAGTATTTTCTAGCTGCTGAATCAGCTCTGGGGTCCACTGCGTGACCTGTTCGTCCTTCCAACACTTTTTGAAATCTGCGAGCCACTCTTGAAGCTCAGTCACAAATGTCACAAAGGAAGTTTCGTAGATCTATGTGAAAATGTACTTATTCTTCCACTTCTCTGTGGTCAACTTTGCACTGCGATTATCCCTTATTGTGAATTCCTGAATTTTCTTTTCGAACCACTCGTCAATCTCTTTCTTCTCAGGTCTCCAATGTGTTCTTGGCATTACCCAATCTCTCTCTCAAAATGCTCCCTATCCCAACAACGGAACCATTTGTTGGCTCGAGGGGTCCTAAACTAGGTTTAGAGGTTAAGGTTTGCCAAAAAATCCCTATACTACTGGCCCTTTCGGCAGTGACCTGCTTGCGCAGGCCAAAGTCTCACCCAAAGCAGTATGGGAGGGTGCTGGAACCAGGTTTCTGCACCCTGAGAGACAGTAGGTAAGTCAAGCAAATCTGTGTTCCTAGCTTATCGAGTTCACACTAACAGATCTATTCGCAGGCTTATTGATAATATTATCCATGGTGTAATAGAGTTGTTCCTATGCACATATCTAATAAATACCTCCGCATCCACATGCGCAATACCAATTATCAGCACAGAACATTATACATGCAGCAATTAACAGATCATAGATACATATACCAGAAACATAGATACTTTCACAGTTTGCAGCAATTAACAGATACTTTCACAACTTAATCATATAACCCAGGTTCGCATCGATCATAACCATACAGATCCAGATAGCATTAGATATCCAACAGTACTTCGCATATATATTAATACCAAAATCCACTTAAAATCCCAAAATACCACCTGCGAACACAACCAGCAGGGTCTGCACACAGCAGGACTGAGGATCTCTGCGCACACAGCCAACAGGAGTCCTTGCCCAACAACTCGACAACAGATCTAACAATTCGTGCTTAGCATCAATCTCAATTCTTTCCTACCTTAAGACTCAAAAATGTTCATCTATTTATATCGATTTACTCTATGCATCCAACGGTCCGCAAACCGTGGTTTGTGAACTCTTGGTCTACCCTTGACCCATTGCAATGCATTCAGGGCTTTGACCCACCCCAAAACCCTTTCATTAGACTAAATAATATACAAAAATATACAAAAATGGACAAAATTCGCAGCTTTAGGAGACCCTGTTCCAACACCCACCCCCCCCCTCTCTCTCTCTCCCCACTGCTCACTTTGTCTCTCTCTCTCTCTCTCATCCCCCGTCTCTCTCTCTCCCACTCTCTCTTCCCCCTTCTCTCTCTCTCTCTCCCTCTCTCTCTCTCTCCCCCCACTCTCTCTCCCTCTCCCTCTCCCTCTCCCTCTCTCTCTCCCGAAGCTCTCTCTTTGTCTTTCTCCATCTCTGTCTTTCTCTCTCTCTCCTTCCAATCTCTCTCTATCCCACACTCTCTCTCTCCCTAAATCTCTCTCTCACTCTCTCATAACTCTCTCTCTCTCTCTCAGCCACCCTTTGTCTCCCTCTCTCTCTCCATCCCATATATCTCTCTCCCCCAACTCTCTCTCTCTCTCTCCCACGCTCTCTCTCTTCGCCCCGCTCTCTCTCTCCCTCTCTCTCTCTCTCACCCCTCCCTCTCTCTCTTGCCCCCCCCCCCACACACACACACACTCTCTCTCTCTCCCCTTGCTCTCTCGATCTCTCTCCCCTTATCTCTCTCAAACTCTCTCTCCCATCTCTCTCCCCCCCTCTCTCTCCCACCCCCCTCTCTCCCTATCCTCCCTTGCTCTCTCTCAAGCTCTGCCCCCCACTCTCTCTCTCTCTCTCTCTCTCTCCCTGAGCCATGGAAAATTTTAGGGGCTAATATTCATAGGTGGGCTAATTTTCCATGGATTTTCCAAAAAATTATTCGTCAATTTCCATTTTTTCTAAAAATGATTCGCTGAAATTCTACAATTATAAAATTATTTTACCTTAAAATTTTCCAACTTTATATAGATAACATATATAAAATCATTATAAATTTTAATAACTTTACAAATATATCAATAAAATTTTTATAGTTGCATATTAGGGAATAGTGAGATTCGCCAACATTTTTTAATTTTAAGATAATTTCTATCCTTCAAATTTTTCCTATCTCCCTCTCTCTCTCCCCTCATCTCTCTCTCTCTCCCAACTCTATCTCTCTCTCTCTCCACTCTATCTCTCTCTCCCTCTCTTTCTCCCCCACTCTCTATGTCGATCTCTCTCTCCCTCCCTCTCTCTCTCCCCCACCCTCTCTCTCTCTTTACCCATCCCTCTCTTCCCCCCCCCCTCTCTCTCTCTCTCTCTCTCTCTCTCTCTATCTTCCCCCTCCCTATCTCTCTCCCTCTCTCTCTCCCCCCTTTCTCTCTCACACTCTCTCCCCCCACTCTCTATATCTCCCTATGCTTATATATATCTCTCTACCCCCCCTTTTCTCTCTCACTCTCTCAGCCCCACCCTCTCTCTCTCTCTCTCTCTCTCTATATATATATATATATATATATATCCCCCCTCTCTCTCTCTTTGTCTCTCTCTCTCACTCTCTCTCCCACCCCCCCCTCTCTCTCTATCCTCCCCTGCTCTCTCTCACCTTCCCCCCATCTCTCTCTCCCTATCTCTTAATCCCACTCTCTCTCTCCCTTTATTTATACCCCTCTCTCATGCCCCATCTCTCTCTCCCTATCTCTTCATCCCACTCTCTCTCTCCCTTTCTCTATACCCATCACTCCCCACCATCTCTCTCTATCCCTCTCTCTCGCCCCAAAATCTCTCTCTCTCTATTTCTTCCCCCCATTTCTCTCTCTCTCTCTCCCCTAACTTTATCTCTCTCTCTCTCTCTCTCTATCTATCTATCTCTCTTACCCCTCTCTCTCTCCCTCTCTCTCCCACTTGATCTCTTTTTGTCTCTCTCCCCCTCTTGCTCTATATCTCTCTCTCTGTCCCCCTTATCTCTCTCCCCCCCTCTCTCTGTCTCTCTCTCTATGTCTCTCTCTCGCTCTCTCTGCCCCTTTCTCTCTTAATCTCTCTCCCCCCCTATCTCTCTCACTCTCTACCCTCTCTTTCTCCCCCCCCTCTCTCCCCCCCCCTCTCTCTCTCTCCCACCCCTCTCCCTCTCTATCCTCCCCCTTGCTCTATCAATCTCTCTCCCCCTCTTTGTATCACTCTATCCATCCTCTCTTTATCCCCCCCTCTCTATCCCCTCACTCTCTCTCTCTCTTCCACCCCTATCCCTCTCTATACTCCCTCTCTCTCTCCCACCCCTCTCTCTCCCCTGCTCTCTCTCACCCTTCCCCCCTCCACTGTCTCTTACCCTCCTTCCACTCTCTCTCACCCTCCTCCCTGCTCTCTCTCTCTCTCCCTCTCTCTTTCGCTCTCGCCCCCTGTCTCTATCTCCCTCTATCACTTCCCCCTGCTATCTCTCTCCATTTTTCTCTATCCCTCTCTCTTTCTCTCCCTCTCCCTCTCTACCCCATCTCTCCCTCTCCCTCTATCTCCCCCAACTCTCTCTCTCTGTCTCTCTCTCTCATTCTCCTTCCCTCTCTCTATTCCCCTCCCTCTCTCTCTATCCCATTTCTCTCTATCTCTCTCTATCCCCCCTCTCTCTCTCGCTCTCTCTCTTTCCCCCCTCCCTCTCTCTCCCCCTCTCTCTCTTCCCCCCTCCCTCTCTCTCTCTCTCCCTATCCCCCTCACCTTCTCTCTCTCCCTCTCCTTCTATGTCTCTCTGTCACCCCCCCCCCTCTCTCTCTCTCTCTCCCTACCTCCCTCTCTCTCCCTCCTCCTCCTCCCCCCTCTCTCACTCTCCCCTCCTCCCTATCTCTCTCCCCCCTCTCTATCTCCCTCCCAACCCTCTATCTTTATCTCTAGCTCAATCTCCCTCTCTCTCTACATCCCACCCCCCCCTCTCTCTCTACATCCCCCCCCCCTCTCTCTCTCTCTCTCACTCTCTTCCCCCCTTTCTCTCTCTCTATCCTCCCATCATCTTTGTCACCCTATTCCCCCCACCCTATCCCTCTCCCTCTCCCTCTCCCACTTCCCCTCTCTCTCTCCCTCTATCTTTCTCCCTTTCTCTCTATCCCTCTCTCTTTCTCTCCCTCTCCATCTCCTCCCCATCTCTCTCTCCACCAACTCTCCCTCTCTCTCTCTCTCTCCCCCTCTCCACTCTATCTCTCTCTCTACTCTATCTCTCTCTCTCCCTATCTTTCTTCCCCACTCTCTCTCTATCTCTCTCTCTATCCCTCTCCCTCTCTCTCTCTCCCCTTTCTCTCTTTATTCCGCCCTCCCTCTCTCCATCCCTCTCGCTCTCTCTCCCCCCAATTCTCTCTCTGTCTCTATCCATCTCCCCCTTTCTTTATCTCTCTCCCTCTCCTTCTATGTCTCTTTATCACCCCCCCTTCTCTCTCTCTTTCTCTCTCTCTACCCCCACCTTCCTCTCTCTCCCTCCTCCTCCTCACCCCCTCTCCCTCTCTCCTCTCCTCTATATATCTCTTGCCCCCTATGTATATCTCTCCCCCTCTCTATCTCTTTCCCAACCCTATCTCTCTATCTCTCCCCCCACCCTCTCTCTCTCTCTCTCTCTCTCTCTCTCTCACCCCCCCTCTCTCTCTCTCTCTCACCCTCTCCCTCCCCCCTGCCCTCTCTCTCTATCTTCCCCTTGTCTCTCTCACCCACTCTCTCTCCCTCTCTCTTTCTCTCTCTCTGACCCTCTCCCTCCCCCCTGCCCTCTCTCTCTATCCTCCCCTTGTCTCTCTCACCCACTCTCTCTCTCTCTCTCTCTCTCTATCACCCACTCTCTCTCTCTCTCTCTCGCCCACTCCCCCCCACTCTCTATCTATCCTTCCCCTCGTCTCTCTCACCCTCTCCCCCTCCCCTCTACCTATCCCTCTCGCTTCCCCCCTATCTCTCTCCATATATATCTTTCCCATGCTATCTCCATCCCTTTCTCTCTATCCCTCTCTCTTTTTCTCCCTCTCCATATCCTCCCCATCTCTCTCTCTCTCCCTCTCTCTCCCCCAAATCTCTCTCTCTCTCTCTCTCTCTCTCTCTCTCTCTCCTTCAACTCTATCTCTCTCTCTCTCCCTCTCTCTATACCCCGCTCTCTCTATCACTCTCTTTGTCTCTATCTCTCTCTCTCCCTCCCTCCCTCTCTATTCCCCCCTCCCTATTTCTCTCCCCCTCTCTATTACCCCATCCCTCTCTCCCTCCGTCCCTCTCTCTCTCCCCCACCCTTTCTCTATCTCTCTCCATCTCCCCCTCAATTTCTCTCTCTCCCTCTCCTTCTATCTCTTTCTGTCGTCCCCCCCCCCTCTTTATCTATCTCTCTCTTTCTCTACCCCCCTTTCCACATCCCTCTCCCTCCCTCCTCCTCCTCCACCCCTCTCTCTCCTCTCCTCTCTATATCTCCGCTATAGGGTAAAATGCTTGGGTTGTTGGTTCTCGAATATCCCTCTCAGGGATTTTCGGTGATCGAGGCAAATAGTAAGATTAGTTGTGTAGTTCACAAAGAAGATACATACATGTTCATATCAACTTAAACAACCTGATGGAATAATATGGAAGATTAGCTCTTTCAGATCTTAAAGTCTCTTGGAGAGCGCTACGCGGCGAAGCAGATATCCTCCTTCACCAACTCCAAATCTCGACCCTGTGATCAATCAAAGCACCCGTGTAATATCTACCACAATATACATTTTCTATCAATTAAGTTAATATATTAAAAACATTAAACAATGCACATCTAAGCCATTCATCTCATGCTATATAAGTAATTGAGAAACAATAACAATATTGATGCATAGAATGGAAAAAACAAATACAGTTCTTTGATTTATAAAAAGGAGGATTACAATCGTCGGTTGTACCAAGCCGTCCTCAGCCTTCCAATCTCTTTATCTCTCAATGTGGTGATGTCTTTATCAACAAGTTCTCAATGAACCTCTTTGATCTTTGATCTTCACACTATAACAATAATGCTTTGCTTCACATGTATTCAAAAAACCTTGACAAACCTTCAACCTTGAACCAAGAGCCTATAGCTCCATTTTATAGGAGATGGAGAGAGCAATCATTGCCTTTCTCCTTCCACCAGTTCTAAATAGAAAAAAACAAGATGTTTCCTCAACTTTCCATGCTTTTTCCTTCCTTGAGAGTTAAGTTGTTTTTGGCAAGATCCAATAAGAGACTAGTGATTTGCAGTTTCCATTTTGTACTAACTCTCTTATGAGAAAAAGCTGGAATTTCAAATCATTCTTCGCGGGTTTTTCCTGTTTCAAACTCAAAACACAAGTAACGCTGCCCTCTAGTCTAAACAGAGTGTTTCCCTAGCCACTAACGCGACCTTTTTCATGGATTAGGTGTGTTATAACGCTCTTTGGCTGTTATAGGGGTGCGTTACCTTGGAAGAAGTAGGTTTAGTTTAGGTCTCTGTATTCCTTCCATATTTATCTTCTCCTCTAAGCTGATGAGGAGGTTATTTGACCTATAACATATGCCCCCTAAAGTGTGAGGTTAGAGACGAAGACCATGGCCGAAATACTTTATAATGTGTGTAGTAGAGATAAAGAGATTGAAGGACTGAGGAAAACCTGAAACAACAACATATGTCAGAAAATATAGTATCTGTCTTGAGTCGGGCATTACCATGCTCAGTAGATAATCAACATGATTTATCTAGTATAGAGATATGAAGAATTTGTCCACCGATAAGCATAATGTGGAAGTGTCTGTCATAATAGGATCAGGCTGAACAAGCTGTCTCCATAAAAAATATCGCAACTTGGGGAAGGGAACATAGTTGTAATGATGTAACATTTGCCCCAAGATCTTGACTTCCGCTTCACTTAAACTGCATATTTCTTGGCATGTGAATGAAGGAACTGTCGTCGAACATGTGATAAATTGTCTGATTACCAGTAGATAATGAAAACTATTAACAGACGCGGTGGCCATCGATAATGATGATGGTTCCTAAGATGCACAATACAATCTAGCGAGTGTGAATGAAAAAATTTGAAGTCGAAAACTCGTAGAATTATTCGATCAGGAGCCAATGATGAAGACTCCTAAACAAACACAAGATTACCTGCCACTGATGTCTGCAAGTATTTGGGTACTGATGGGTTTCTGGATCAACTTCCTAGATAATATGTTGAAGTCGATAGGAAGAGATCTGTTGAAAGGTAGGCACTAAGGCATCCTACATCAGTTAACATGAAACAGAAAACAAATGATTTTGTTTTGATGGAAATAATGAAGAACAAATGGGGATAATTGACGACAAATAATTTCTGGCATAATGAGTGGTTTGGTTGATAAGAGGAGCAGTAGATAGTGATATTTTCTTGAACAATATAAGGCACTGTAATATGGTACTAGGAAGCTAGGGCTTAATGAACCCCAAAGAGTTTGTTAGGATTTCACTGGTGTAGGAACACTGGGAGATGAAGGCTAATACTCATAGATGGTAGGGTTCAGCTAACTGCGAAAGAGTTTTCTGAGAAGTGCCATGTTTAATATTTTTGCTCCCAAATCGACCTTTCTGAAATGTAACAGAGGGAGTATCCATTTTGTCCAAAATTTTCCCCGTCTGATTAGGTTTAACAAGTCCAGATGAGTAAACTCGGTGAATTTTTCATATTTAGAGAGTCTGAAAAATGTCGTAAAAGACAACTCCATTCCTCGTCTGATTAGGTTTAACGAGTCCAGACGAGTAAAATTGGTGAATTTTTCATATTTAGAGAGTCTGAAAAATTTCGTAAAAGACAACTCCATTCCCCGTTTGATTAGGTTTAATGAGTCCAGAGGAGTAAACTCGATAAATTTTTCATGTTTAGAGAGTCTGAAAAATGTCGTAAAAGACAACTCCATGTGGTACCTTTGTCATGTCTTGATAATTGAGCACGAAAAAGGGAGAATAGTAAGCCCAAAACAGTTCATTTTCCATGACTTAGTCCATCGAAGCCGGAAAAGTGAGAAATCTATGTTCGATGGACGTCTACCTCATTTTTTTATGAGTACGAGGAGATGAAGTAAACTCAGTACTCTTTGTGAAATTTTTAACGAGTCAAACAAAGAAAAACTCAGTGCTCTCCGTGAAATTTTAATGAGTCACACGGAGAAAAAACTCGGTTACTTTTTATGTTTAAAGAGATTTGAAAAAGAGGAAAAAAAATGGCTCCTTACTCTCTTTCGTGGTAGTTTAACGAGCCCGACAAAGGTAACTCGAGGTTTTTTCAATTTTATGAGCTAGAAAAAGTCCCTAAAAAGAAAGCTCAGTGCATCTTCATATTAGTTTTAACAAGTCTGAAGAAGAGAACTCTGGGTTTTTCGGATTAACAAGCAAGAAAAAAACCATAAAAATAATGCTCGAAATCGACTTCATATTAGTTTAACGAGTTCGAAGAGGAGAACTTGAGGTTTTCCAGATTAATGAGAAAGAAAAATACTGTAAAAATAATGCTTGAAATCAGGGTCAAAACATGGTTATGTCTGCATATAGATCTTGGTCACTCAGCAGAACATCAGTAACTAAACTCAATAGTTGCGACACATATGCAGCAAGAATTCACGACTTTTTGCAGACTAGATAAGAGAGTCATGCCCTAGAAATGGCTATAAGAAGGTCAAAAGACTTTCATTTTCACTATTTTGAATGTTGTGAAGGAGCTCTGGGGTGAAAAAGGGTGAAAACTTCAGCTGGCGATTGTGGTCAATCCGGGCAATGGTTATTCTTCCCGCGAGATCCAGGTAAGAGCTGGAACCTCCTGCTATCATTTTATTTTGTTTTTGTAAATTTTTGCTAGTTCAAAATGGGAAATTTGGCAGGCCCTAAAAAATATTAGCACCTAACGTGGGCCAGCAGTGTTGAACCCGCGTTAAGCGCACTTCCCGTGAAGGAAGGGCGCATTAACACGCTCTATTTTTCTCTATAGCCCGCGTTAGGCGCAGAGCTTGTTTTAAGAACTCATTAATTAACATTTTGAAGTGTTCTAGGCAATTTCTAATCTGTTGAAAATGTTGTATTGGCAGGTATTCAGCTGTTAATCATGAGTATCTGGCGAGAGAGAGAACATGAACGGGAAGAAATAGATATTATTACTGATGCTGCAAGTTTGATGGCTCTCCGCATGTGCGGTTTGCTAAAATATGCACGTTTAGAACTGATGAGGGGTCAAGAGGACCTCCTGAGGTGGTTGATTTAGCAATGGGACGAGCGTCACCATGTCTTTCGGATTGGGGGAAATGAGCTCTCAATTGAGAAGGATGATGTTTACTTTTTGACCGGCCTATCATGTCGTGGACCAAGGCCCAACTTGACAGGGTCCAGAGCGGATCCGTGCTCCATTGTTGATCTTATTCTGACTCATTGCATACGCAACATAGAGGCAGTGAGCAACCGAGTGCCTATTGCACGGATGGCTTCGAGACCACTGAGGTCTCTAATTTGGATGATTGTTCGCTTGGCAGGGGCCAAGATTTAGCATGTGACCACTAAGGCCCAGATGTTGCTAGCCTTGGATTTTATGCAGCCTCAGGTTTTTGATTGGTGTGATGGAGTTGTCCGTCAGGTCCGAGTAGAGCTTACAGCATGTAAGACCCGTACCTAAAGAGTGTTTGGGTACGACACATTGATCGTTTCTTTCCTACTAGAGCGGGTGCCATTGATGAGACCCAGGATGATTACAGCGTCATTGGGCCCACATGAGCTGAGACAGGCTCAATGGACAGCTTTGATTCCGCAGACTGGAGAGGGTCCAGTCCATCACTGCTTTGATGATGGGTTTTTTGATTGGATGAACTCACAGATCATTATGATTGAGGATTATCCCTCTGCAAGGATGAACTTCACCGGCAATCCGGAGTTAGTGTTGCCCCCTAGCACCTAGTGGGGGCTCGATGGTAAGAAAGAAATGATTAGTGTACTTTAGGAAGTACTTTGTTTTTGTCTTTTGAATGTTTATGCAATTTTTTTTTTTGTTTAAATAGGGTGAAAAATATGTTTTGACATGAAGCTTGTTTGCTTGACACATATGTGGCACATGTCTGCCTAGCTGGGGCCCCTCGTTATGCACGGTGAGGACTGTAGCTAACCAGGGCTAGCGCAACAGCTGAGGATGCGAAAGCCTCCAGAGATGATGATTCCCAGATCCTACATGAACTCTCCGGAAACTTGGACGGTTTGAGTATGGGTGTACCACCTCTTCCTATGCGGGAGGTTCCAGTTCGTCTACAGCGGCATATCGTAGGTGTACCAGAGAGATACCTTGTGCCTCTGAGGAGGATAGCCAGGGCAGTTGTATGTTATTTTGAGCATCAGGCTTAGCTGGCGGAGCAGTTGTATAAGTTTCATAGCGTGGCTTAGTATAGACAATTTTTTTGTAAAACACTCAAGTTTTGGAAGATTTTTTGATGTAACTATTGTACTGGACACGACATATATATATATATATATATATATATATATATATATATATATATATACATACTTTTTGGTGATTTTTGGTGATTTTTGTGTTTTTTAATTTTTTATGTATTTTCTATGGAACAAAAAATATATATACTCATGTGTAAATCTTTTATAACAAATGTGACAAATGTCAATCTAACACATAGTTTGCCAAATAATCGGATAATGCAATAAATTTTCTAGGAACATGCTCAAATGTGATTGTTTGAAATTGACGTTCTAAAAGTCGCACCCTTAAAAAATAACGTAATAATACTGGATGAAAGACATAGTAATGATTTTTTAACTGCCTAATGACGAGTTGGGAATCTAACCTGACCACTAAGTTGGAGATGTCGCGAGATGCAGCCTCCGTGAGGAGTTAGAACGCTGACATGTACTCGGCAATGTTATTGGTGGCGGTACCTAGGAAAATTCCCCCAGAACCAAGAAGTTCTAACTCAGGAGTGTAGAGAACCTAAGCAGCTGAAGCAATGTGTCTAGTGTGACGACTAGCACTGTCCGCGTATCCGACGTATGATAAGGAGGATGATGGCATCTATGTGAAAGAAAAATATTGTAGATGAGAAAAAACACCTCAAAAACAAAAAAATATCCAGAGACATCAAAACAATAAGCAAAACTTATATACATAAAATTACAAAGTATACGCCTAGTGTGAAACTAGGCAAAATACTTCTTTAGATAGAGCCCGTTGCGGGGCTCTGCGAGTGGAATTCCATTACAGTCCTAAAGTTTGTAAGCCCCTTTTGAGATGAATTTAGTGACGATGTAAGGACCAAGACATAATGGTTGGAGTGTTCCTACCCCCAAGAGGTCATGTTTCTGATCATAGAGTAGAACAAGATCACCCTCTTGAAAAGAACGAGGCTTGACAGATTTGCCGTATTGAGCTTTGACTTGGCACTGGTGAGCTTCGAGTGCTAGTGTAGCATTTCAACGAGTTTTGTCCAAATTATCAAGTGAGAGCAAGCACTCTTCTGTGGTGGTGGTGCTAGGTAGGAGTTCAACAGCGAGTTTGAGTGTTGGAATTTCACACTCGATTGGAAGTACTACCTCCAGGTCGAATGCAAGTTGAAATGGCGTGAAGCCTGTGGCAGTTTTGAATGACGTTCGGTATGCCCATAACATGGAATGCAACTTCCGATGCCATGTGGTTTTATGGTTTCCGACCAATCAACGAATCATGGTTTTGAGGATGCCATTTACGTCTTTGACTTGACCATTAGCTTGAGGATAATAAGACGAAGATTGATCTTGATGAAAACCTAGCATGGATGTTAATTCGGTCATCATATGGTTCTGAAAGTGGGATCCATGATCTGTGACAATAGATAGGGGTACGCCGAACCAACAGATTACCTGATTGAACAGGAAGAGAGTAGCAGTTTCGCCATCAGCCTTAAAAGTGGGAATGGCTTCCGCCCATTTCGTAAAATAGTCGACCGCCACCACGATGTAGTTGTGTCCATTTTCCAAAATGGGATTGCAGGTGACGAATTCAATTCCCCAATTGGCGAAACGACCAATGGAGATAACCGGATGAAGGGGGGCGAGATGAGCACTCATTTTCTTCGTGAAAATTTGACATGGATGGCACTTTTGGACTGCTGCAATGCAGTCTTTAAACAAAGTGGGCCAATAATAACCTGCGCGCAGGATTTTTTGGGCAGTAGCTATGCCCGAAAGATGACCACCGCACGCCCCCATGTGGCAGTCATTCAAAACGTGTTCCACATCATTGAAAGTGAGACAACGCCAGAGAATAGTATCGATACCACGACAATATAATGTATCATTCAGCACGAGGTAGTGCTTTGCATGGTGGTGAATACGACGATGATCGTCGGACGTGAGAGTTGGGCGGAAGCGTTGGGTTTGTAGGTAGACCAGAATGTCTCCATACCATGGGTCCGAAGAATTGACCAATTATACATATTCATTAGGGAATGGATCATGAGCTACTTCACCTGGGTCGATTCTAGGAAGGTCCGATAGTAATTCGGTGAAGACTAGATATTTCTTTGCTTTGGCAGCTATGAAAACCAAATCAAACTGTTGGAGGATTATAATCCATTTGGAATATTTTCCTCCAATAATTTTTCGAGACAGGATGTGTCGCATGGGGTTCTCCAAAGAAATAAACGTAGTCTGTCGCAGCAATATATAATGTCGGAGTTGGGTGACGGCAAAGACTATCGCCAGAGAAAGTTTCTCCACATGTGAATAACGTAGTTCGGGTCTGATTAGACCTTTTGACAAGTAGTATATCACATGTTCACTGTCGTCATTGTGAACCTGAACCAGAACCATTCCAAGTGAGGATGGTGACGCTGCTAGGTAGAGGAGAAAGTCGCGTGAGTAGTCGGGGGCACTAAGGAGTGGGGTTGAAACAAGTGCATGTTTTAAAGCATCAAATGACCATTGAGCTTGGTCATCCCACAAATATAGTGTTCCCTTCTTCAATAATCGCATAAATCCTTTCGTCATTTCAGCATAGTTAACAATGAATCGACGTAAAAAGTTTGCCTTCCCTTGCAAATGTTGGAGTTGGAGGATGGATTGTGGTGCCGACAATTCAACAATTTATTTAACCTTATCGGGATCAACCCTAATCTCGTGATTGGAGACAACTAAACCTAAAATACGCCCAGACTCGTCCATGAATACACACTTATGAGCATTCAGACGTATATATATTAGAATCTACAACTAGCAAAAATTTCTCTTAGATGTGCAAGTTGATTAGGTAGTTTCTTGGAATGGGCCAGAAGATCATCCAAGTAAGCCTGTACAATATGTCGAATGTCATGGAAAGCGTAGTCCATATCTCGCTGAAAAGTTTCTCCAGCATTCTTCAGACCGAATGGGAGTTTATGATACACAAAAAGGTTCCCCAAGGAAATATGAAGGCAGTTTTATGTTGGTCTTCTTTTTTAATCGCAATCTGGTTATAGCCCAAGAATCCATCCATGAAGGAAAAAAATTCACATCCGGCACAATCGTCGAGAATCTGATCTATGAATGGCATAGGATAATTGTCTTTGGGACAAGCAACGTTCAGATTGCGATAGTCAACATAAACTCGAATGGTGCCTTGTTTTTTATCTACGAGAACCAGATTGGAAACCCATTATGTCAAAGGAACGGGATAGATGAAACCAGCATTTAAAAGTTTTTCTACCTTGGTTTTGATGGCAGCCGCTTTTTGCGGGTGGACAGGCCTGAGTCGTTGTCGAATTGGTTTAACATTGTCATAAATATTGATTTCGTGCTCGACTATAGATGGATCTATGCCAAACATTTCGTCATAAGACCAAGCAAACACATCGTGGAATTCTTTGAAAAGGGATTTGAAGCACGCAATTTCCTCAGGATTGCAATCTGTTCCAATCTGAATATTTCCACAATACTTGTTTTGACCGAGATATCAATGAGCATTGTCTTAGAAAGATTACCCATGTTCCCTTTTTAATCGATAGTTTGAACAGTCGTTTAAACGAAGGGAACCATCTCAGGTGGGTCAAAGGATGGGATTTTAGTATTTATCATGTCTGAGTCGATCATCGAAGCGCGATGGTGGATGAGTCGGAAGACCGAAGAAACAATGGCGGTCATGGCGTAAGACCAACTGTGACCGAGCAATATATTATAGTCGAGATGGCGATCTACAACTTCAACATCCACTATTATCGTTTTCCCACTTAGAGTGATGAGAAAGCTAGCAAGGTATCCTTTTGGGAGGAACGTGTGGCCATCGAAAGCTTTGAGAGAATTCGATGGCGGCAACAAGGTAGGAGAACCTAAAGCGATCCAGCAAGCTTGTGACATAATGCAGGTCGAGGAACCTTCGTCAATGATAGTACGATGGATTGGTCTCCCTTTCGACACAACCTGCACTTGGAATGCGAGTTGGTGTGAGAGGCGAGTCTGATATTTTTCCATATCAAAGATAGCTAGCATGGAATCTTGGGGGTCTATTCCACCAATGGCCGAAAGCAAGGCTGTCCTTTGTGTTGGACAGGTTTGCAATACTTCGAGAGCAGACATGGCTGATGGTGCCTACGCCAAATCTTCTACAATGTTGTAGTTTTGGGCTGCACGTGCAGAGTTTTTATGAGTTGTGCGTCGAAGTGTCCCTTTGGGGGGACAAATCATGGGATCAGCAGTAGGCCTTTCGATATGCAGATCATTGGGCAGCGGTGGATTTGAACTGGTACCAGGTTCTTGAGTGTCTATGGTAGGATTTCCATAAATTTTGGCTCGTGTTTGAAGTTCAACACTTTCAATGCCATAAATGGTGGGTGATCCTTCACCGGAAGGATGTGAACCACCATTTCCCCTTTGCTGGGGTTGTGGTGGGTTTTCAACCATGTGTTGGTGTTGTTGCTGTTGATTAGGGAATGGATTATGCAGAATGACAGGTGTTCGCCTAGAATCCTTGTTTGCGATAAAATCGGTGCATTCCTATAGCCGAGGACATTGGTATGTCAAGTGGTCCTCCGCACAGATCTTGCAAGGAAATTTCATGGGTTTGTCCTTCCCTTTGTCATTTTTGGCAGTGTTTTTCTGATTAGGATTATTCTGATGGTCTGACTGCTCTTCCGAAGAAGATTTCTTTTTCTTGTTCTTCTTATTCTTTCCACTAGTTTTTTGTGAAGTTTGCATAGAGTTTACCTCAGCGGTAGGAAGGGTAGTCATTTGGTTAGGGGTGGTGGCAGCCGAGGATGGCTGGGAGGTTTTCCCCCGAGACTGTTTTGCGGCTACGCTAGAGATTATGCCAACGAGACCATCGGCGTGGGCTCCGGTTTTCTAAGTAGTGGGAGGATTTGGGTTACTAGGGGCATTGGGGAGTAAATCATATAGTGTGCCAGATTGTGAATAGATTAAATCCAAATGTTGGGCACGACGAATGCATTGATCTTCTGTGACCGCACCAGATAGGCCAATGTCTTTAGAGATGTGGGGTAAGAGAGACTTACAAAACCAATTAGATAGAAGATGATCCGGGATTAGTGCTTTGACTAGCCTCCTCCTACGCCTCCATTGATGAATGTGATCGGAGATGTGGGTGGCAGTGTCTTGGCACAGTGAGGTTAACAGTTCCATTCCAGTTTCAAATCTGATTAGTAATTGGAAGTTCTTTAGAAACTCCATAGCTAAAGCGCCAAAAGTGTTTATGGCGATGCGTGGCAATTCAATATACCACTTGGCAACATTGCTTGTAAGGGTGCGGGGGAACAGTCGAAGCCAGATACTATCATCTACCATGGAATTAGATATAGACCATAAATGAAAGGTGGTGATGTGTGCGGCTGGGTCTTCCCCTTGTTTCCCATCAAACTTTGGGATGTAAGAAGGAATCTTGTGTGGTACTAGAGGCCAGAGTGGGTTGTGATTGATGGGGTCATTAGTTAGTTTATAGATGTCGGGAATGTTTAAAGCTGCCAAAAATGGAAATTACGGCTTTTCCCCCGAATCTGAACAAGGAAGTATTGGCTGACTATTTGGACCATAGGGTCCACCCATCAATGTGTTACTAGTATGATAAGTAGGACTTTGATAAAAATTTCCTATAGGTGGAGGGGTAGGGATATATGGTTTCTATCCATAGGGCATATTGTATTGCAGGGCAAATGGTTGGTTGCCCCCAGTATAAAAGTGCCCTCCCATTCCAGATGGAGGTTGGGGTGGGTTGGTCCATATGGATGCAATAGAGCTTCCAGGAGGCATGCTACTACTTGCATAGTTCAGTAATGGCATAGACCCTACATCGATATTCAAACCACTTAAGGGAATAGTGTTAACAATAGGTTTTCTGGTTTTTCCTAATGATTGCAGGGGTAGTGAAATGTTCCCTGTTGTTTGCGTGCTGGTGAAATTGCCCCCTGGTATGGTCGCCAAGGGGTTTGAACTCAACAAAGGGTTCCAACCAAAAGGGTTGCTAAAAGGAACCGAAGTAGTTCCACTCGTGGGAGGAGAAACCGTAGGTCCCAATGTGGTCACGGTGGGAGTAGATCTCGAAGGACTCAACGATTTACTCACAGTTGTGATGACCGTAGGGTTGAGACTAGGCATAAGTTGACTACTGGGGTTACCAAGTAATGGCATAGAACTAACAGCTGGCGGGGAGGATGATGGTGAACCTAGGATGGTTGCCATTGGTATTGACCCTATGGATGCGGGTTGTAAAATGGATGTTTGTGCGGCCGAAGACATGTCTTGGTGTGGTGGAATCTGAATTATCACAGTTGCCAATGGATCAGTGAGTGGAGGATTGTAATGAGGTACGACACCTTCCGTGAAAGGGTCCTCTGGAAATTTCACATGATATGAGGCTATGTGAAAATTAGGGTTTGTTAATGGAGACTTTTCTTCCACAGAAGGCACGGGTTCACCAAGGTTCAGTTCTTCCTCAAGAGTTAGAGGAGCTAGACCTTGCTGTCGTCGAGACAGACGGCGTGGGTCGGATGATGCCACAGTGACCTATTTATTTTTAACAAATTTTAATAAATTTTGATGTATTATAAAGTCTCAATGACAGTAACCACACGCCTAAAAAAAAAGAAAAAAGAGAAAATGACTCTCTAAAATCAATTAGCAAGCAACTAGAATAGGGTGCCATGTCTGAGTACTACCGTTTGTTGGAGATGAAACCCAGTATCACAATAGTATACAGAGAGGGTTGGTCAAAAGTATAGTTACAGTTACTCTAGAGCTTCACCCGAACCTTAGACGATAGGTGCAAGCACTCTTGTGAAGACAAGTACCCTCCTAAAGACCAAAGACAGAGTAGGTCTATCTATTTTAGGTACCAGGATAGCCCGTCCCAGTCACCTTGTGTAAGTCCCTAAAAATTATGGCCACTAAATATACCTCAAATCACAGACATCATCAGGGGGGTCACGGACTAGGACATCATGCTATATGGGCAGAACACCTAGATCCCCGACCTAGTTTCGACATCCCCGAAGGGAACCCCAATATATATAATTCCCATCGGATGCAGTTGAAGGCGGACTAACTTCTTGTGCACCCAAGGTTGTCTCATGCTTAGCTCCAGTAAAGGTGTGGTCCTGATAATATGAGTGCAGTAGGATTTCACTCGTTAATGACTCTAGTCTCAAGTTTTGAGATCTTGGGTGATTTTCTCACTTTTCCTAACCCAAGATCCTAGCCTAAACTATTGTTGGTGTGAGCTCAGAAAAAGTAATGTGATTGATTTTATTATCGCTTGATTCTTAGTGCACTTGATTATTAGTCTTGCGGAGGGGGAGTGGACGTATGAAATGTAATGAGACTCTGACTCAAGAAACCATGCAAAAATATGCTCTAAATATTCAATTCGATGAAGAGTATTTCTACAAGGAGAGGTTTCCTTTCAACATCCATGCACTAACATTCAAATAGAAAAGTTCAACATTAAAGATTCAGACATCTATTTACCTCATCTTAACAGTCTTTTAACTGAAATTTTCAGAATTTATCCAGCTAGATGCAGAAAAACTAAAAAAAAAATTATTCTAAAAAGTAAATGTAATCGACACTAACTTTTCAAACAAGAACAAACAAATAGCAATTCCAGTTGGTAAACAAGCACAGGGCTTTAGTCAAGGAGTGGTTCTGATGGCCAAAACTCTGCAACCAAAAAGGAACACAACACAGGGATGAACAATAATTTTTTGGCTGAGTAACGCACTGGTTCTGAGTAGAGACAGCGTTAATGCAGATACTAACGCACTGTAATCAAAGCTAGGCCACATTATAATGCTCTGGAATATTGACAAAGGCAACGTTAGCCAGGGTAAAGTTCTTCAGATGGCCAAAAGGGCACAGGACTGAACTTTGTGAGCTTTTGAAATGTTTACTGGGCATAAAAGTTGGTCAGAAGGATATGTGAACAGAGGAAAGAAAGAAGGAAAAAATCCGGAAACTTGGGGTTAAAACTCCCCAGTGGAGATGCCAATTCTGCTATAGGGTAAAATTCTTGGGTTGTTGGTTCTCGAATATCCCTCTCAGGGATTTCCAGTGCCCGAGGCAGACAATAAGATTAGCTGTATAGTTCACAAAGAAGATACATACATGTTCATATCAACTTAAACAACTTTATGGAATAAGATGGAAGATTACCTCTTTCAGATCTTAAAGTCTCTTGGAGAGCGCTAAGCGGTGAAGCAGAGATCCTCCTTCACCAGCTCCAAATCTCGACCCTGTGATCAATCAAAGCACCCATGTAATCTCTACCACAATATACATTTTCTATCAATTAAGTTAATATATGACAAACATTAAACAATGCACATATAAGCCATTCATCTCATGCTATATAAGTAATTGAGAAATAATAACAATATTGACGCATAGAATGGGAAAAACAGATACAGTTCTATTGATTTATAAAAAGAAGGATTACAACCGTCGGTTGTACCAAGCCCTCCTCAGCCTTCCAATATCTCTATCTCTAAATGTGGTGATGTCTTGATCAACAAGTTATCAATGAACCTCTTTGATATTTGACCTTCACACTACAACAATAATGCTCTGCTTCACATGTATTCTAGAAAACCTTGACAAACCTTCGACCTTGAACCAAGAGCCTACAGCTCCATTTTATAGGAGATGGAGAGAGAAATCATTACATTTCTCCTTCCACCAGTTCTAAATAGAAAAAACCAAGATGTTTCCTCAACTTTCCATGCTTTTGCCTTTCTTGAGAGTTCATTTGTTTTTGGTAAGGCCCAATAAGAGACTAGTGCTTTGCAGTTTCCATTTTGTACTGACTCTCTTATGAGAAAAAGCTGGAATTTCAAATCATTCTCTGTGGGTTTTTACTATTTTAAACTCAAAACACAGGTAACGCTGCCCTCTAGTCTAAACAGAGCATTTCCCTAGCCACTAACGCGACCTTTTTCATGGATTAGGTGCGTTATAATGCTCTTTGGCTGTTATAGGGGTGTGTTACCTTGGCAGAAGTAGGTTTAGTTTAGGTCTTTGTATTCCTTCCATATTTATCTTCTCCTCTAAGTTGATGAGGAGGTTATTTGACCTGTAACAATCTCCTCCCCCCCCCCCCTCTGTCTCTCCCTCCCCCTCTCTATCTCTTTCCCAACCCTCTCTTCTCTCTCGCCCCCCCCCCCCTCCCCCAACTCTCTCTCACCCCCCTCCCTCTCTCCTTCCCTCTCTCTCTCTCTCTCTCTCTCTCCCCCTCTCTCTCACCCCCCTCCCTCTCTCCTTCCATATCTCTCTCTCTCTCTCTCTGTCCCCCCCCAACTCTCTCTCACCCCCCTCCCTCTCTCCTTCCCTCTCTCTCTCTCTCTCTCTCTCTCTC
Source organism: Pinus albicaulis (assembly GCA_034641835.2). Taxonomy (NCBI): domain Eukaryota; kingdom Viridiplantae; phylum Streptophyta; class Pinopsida; order Pinales; family Pinaceae; genus Pinus; species Pinus albicaulis. The sequence goes on from CM076580.1 coordinate 479,722,525, forward strand.
TCTCCCCTCTCTATGTCTCTCTTTGGCCTTCTCTTTCGATATATCTCGCTCTCTCTCCCAATCTCTCTCTCAGTCTATCACATCTATCTCTCTCTCTCTCTCTCCCCTCTCTATGTCTCTCTCCGGCCTTCTCTCTCGATATATCTCGCTCTCTCTCCCAATCTCTCTCTCAGTCTATCACATCTATCTCTCTCTCTCTATCTCTCTCTCTCTCCATCCCCCCACCCTCTCTCTCTCTCTCTAAGCCTCTCTCTCCCCCCCTCACCCCCTCTCGGCCCTTTTTCTCTATCCTCTCCATGCCTCTCTCAACCTCTCTCTCTCTCTCTCCGACTCTCTCTCTCTCTCACCCACTCCCCCCCCTCTCCCTCTCCCCCCCCTCCCCTCTCTCTCTCTCTCCCTCTCTCTCTCTCTCTCTATCTCTCTCTCCCCACCTCTCTCTCACCCCCCCCTCTCTCTCTCTTCCCCTCCCTCTTTCTCTATCCCTCTCTCTCTCTCTCTACCCTCTCCCTCTCCCTCTTTCTATTCCCCCCTCCCTCTCTCCCTCCATACCTCTCTCTCTCCCCCACCCTCTCTCTTTCTTTCTCCATCTCCCTCTTGCTTTCTCCCTCTCCCTCTCCTTCTATGTCTCTTTGTAGCCCCCCCTTTCTCTCTCTCTCTCTCTCTCCCTTCACCTGCCTCTCCTTCCCTCCTCCTCCTCCCCCCATCTCTCTCTCCTCTCTTCTCTATCTCTCTCACCCCCTCTGTCACTCTCTCCCCCTCTCTATATCTTTCCCAACCCTCTCTCTCTCTCTCTCCCCCCTCTCTATGTCTCTCTCCCCCTTTCTCTCTCGATCTATCTCATCTCTCCACCTTTCTCTCTCGTAATATCTCTCTAAGTCTATCCTATCTCTCTCTCTCTCATCCTCTCTCTCTCTCTCTCTCTATCCTCCCCTTGTCTCTCTCACCCTCTCCCTGCCCCCTCTCTCTCTCCTCTCTCTCCTCTATCCCCCCCACCCTCTCTCTCTCTCTCTCCTGCTCTCTCTATCTCACTCTCTATCTCTGTCTCTCTCTCCATCTATCTCTTCTCATCCCTCTCTTTCTCTCTCTCTCTCTCTCTCTCTCTCTCTCTCTCTCTATTCCCCCTCCCTCTCTATCTCCCTCTCTCTCCCCACCTATCTTTCTCTGTCTCTCTCCATCTCCCCCTCTCTCCCCCCTCTATCTCTCTCCCAACCCTCTCTCTTTCTCTCTCACTCAATCTCTCTCTCCCTCTCCCTCCCTCCCCCCTCTCTCTCCCTCTCCCTCCCTCCCCCCTCTCTCTCTGTCTCCCCAGTCTCTCTCTATCTCTCTCTCCCCTCCCCCCTGATCTCTCTCTCTCTCTCTCCCCC
>CM076580.1:479731388-479736388 GCA_034641835.2 Pinus albicaulis
CCCTCACAAAATCTATAAACAGAAGCGACCTCAAGCTCATTCTCACACATTCTTTCATGAGATTTTCTTCTTGCACTCTTTGTCTTCATTTTTCTCTTCTGTTTTGGCTCGCATAGATTCGACAGAATAAGCTTGCACAATGTAAAAAATCACAGGCGATAGGGTCACTCTGAATTAGGGCTTCTAGGCCATAGCCACAGGCACATAACTACTGCAATTGGGTTAGAGTTGCAAGTTCAATGTGTCAAGGTAGCGGTCGGGGTGCCAGAGCCGAAAGCTCAGTGTGTCAAGGTTGTGACTTGGGTTCTAGGGCTAGGTCGAGTTGATCAGGGCCAGAGTTGCTGGCACATAGTGTCTAGGTAGTGGCCAAGAAAACTATAACTATGGGCACAACGTCTTGTGGGTGGGGCTAAGGGTTTTTATGGGTAGATCTGAGTTATATCAGCCTCTGTTGCTTGCGCAAGGCTTCCAGACATCAGTCACTCAGTCACAGATGCACACATTCAGTCTTTGATAGCATCTTGGGTTTAGATCTAGGATTTGGTGGTTGATATCAATATTCTTTAGTGATCCATTGGATCAATGTTTCTTCAAATGTTGTAGATTTGTAGATCTATATAACTAATCTGTATATTTTCCATTGCATATGTATTGGGTTCATTGTACTCTCTGCTAAAAAAATTTCATGGCGATCTATTGAAGAAGAAGATTTGAAATGGACCCCTTTGTGGAATTTTTCCTTGGTCTTGGGCCAATTTGTTGTCTCTTATGGTTGTGATGTTATCTTATTTTTCACTGTATGTGTTTTTCTATCATCAGTGACTGTTTATGATTGATTACACTACTAATAATTTGATGCATTGTTAATGAAGAAGTAATTTTGGCTAAAGTAATTGATACAACATAGAGAAATCTAAAAATTGAACATGGTATCAAAGATAAGGTGAAGGAAAAGCCAAGAAGAAGACAAGCATTAAAGCCCTCATTATTAGAAAGCATATCTACTTTCCAAATTCAATATGTCTTCCTCTACCTTCAAGGAGCATGAAAATTTGGGTGATGCATCAAACTTTTCTGCATAGAAAGCTAGGTTGGAGATCATAGCTAAAAACAATGATGTACTAGAATACATTCAAGGAAGGATGCCCGAGCCTCCAGAAAATTCCTTTGCCTCTCTCCAGAACATACACCACACCTATTCATTCAGAGGCACCCATATATATACACCGCACCACCACCAAAAAAAACATAAACATAAATATTCCCTACCTCAGTATCTCAGAAAAATCTTGATTGACCGTTAAAGGAGTGGATCACAGTTTACCACAACATCTATAAAAAAAAACCTTGAGATGTTTTTCATGAAATTCTCTTCACATTCACGTCATCTATCCACTTCAGTGCAAATTCATTGGGTTTTTTTAAATTCAGAATGTGCGGGCTTGAATTTAAGGTGGAATCTTCGATACTCCATAATAAGTACTTTGTGTAATCTTGGCACGGGCTATTCTTTTCTGGTCCTATACTTTCTACTGTGAACAATTAATATTACAAGGTTACTAGAGAAGGAATGCATATTTCTCTATTTCTCTATTTCTATCTTAATGCATTCAATATAATTGACTGGTTTGACAATTACTCTTTAACTTTTATTTTATTTTTTAAATTGAAAATCATAATTTTTTCAATATGAGGTTATATTTTACCCATTTTTATTTTTAATAAAAATTTAATGGGTTTTTTATTTAATAGATAAAAATGATTTTTTTTCAGCCATTGTGTATGCTTAATTTTAATTGAAATTGGGCAAAGATTTTTAAAAGTTTAGAGTTTAAGTTTTTTAGTATGTAAAATTCTAGTGCCCCATAGTTTGTCATTGTATTGAATCCATTTACACATTCAAATATATATTTTAAACTAAAAAAAATCACAATATTGCTTGAAATTTAAATTAATATCATTTCATCTATAAGTTAAATTATGCTCTAATTTAATGTGTTTTTCAACTCATGGTCAATATGATGTCAAACTTAATTTGTAAATTTACATTGGAAATGTGTTCCTTTTAATTCTTGACGGGGCCTCTAAAGGTAATCTGGGGCAAGCGGGGTCAGGAGGGATTTTTCGCAACTCTCAAGGAGCAGTCTGCCGGTTTTATGCCTTGGACCTGGGCTATGCCACAAATAATGAAGCTGAATTGATAGCGGTCAAACAAGGTATTCTTATTGCAATCAGAGAAAATTATTAGAGAATCATAATTGAAGGAGATTCAGCAATGGTCACAGGAGTTCTCCGCAAGTTACAGCAAGGCACACCCTAGGAGAAAATCTCACACAGTTGGTGAACAACTTCCCTCATTGAAGAAGCCAGCCAGTTGTTGAAACATATCCAATACTTGATCCAAAACCATATTCGGCGAAAGGTAATATAGCAGCAGATTATCTGGCTAATTGGGGTTGTAAACATCTTGAGCGTTCCATAGATGCTCACCCCACAGATGCAATCTGGGAGGTGGAATTCCATTCTCTCCAACTGATTGTGAGTAAAGATCTCCAACCCCCCGATCGAGGTGTACACCTGTCTGATAGCAATTAATAAGTGTTGAAAGTTGGTGGATTTTTCGTCCTCCAAACAATCACAGTTCATAATGGCGCATTGGTATTCCACCTCACGGCAGTATGTGAAAGCCCGCTCTTTAATAAGTTTGCAGGATGGACAGCCTGTGTTGTCAGACTGTCGACAGAATGTTTTTCATACGGTAAGTTGGTTACCTCCCTCCCTTCATTCGTGCACGCATCGCTCCTCGAATGCAAGAATTTGGAGGCAGCAGTGGAGGAAGCCAGGCATTGTTCACTCAGTCAGCTACTCGACCTGGTGGGGGTATGTATACAACGTTCTTCTTGCTCTCATGGTTTCTCTCGCTATGGTTTCAGGTCGCTTGGTGTATAAAATGGTGGTTTTGTTTTTCTTAATGGTTTTTAGTTATGTTCCTCCTACTTTGAAGCCGGTTAAACCTTGCTTTCGCGACCCCTGCAAATCGTTAGCCAAACCTAATCTTTGTGTTGTCAATCCTTTTAGCTCTGGAACCAGAGTGAAGTCAATTTCGTCTGGCACCTTGCAGGTGTCGCGGTGGCATTTTGTGGGCAGGGTAAGGTGCTTTTGGCGTCGGGCAATAGGCATGGTTACATACTATGGTAGATATTGGGTTTTTCAATATAGTGGATGCAATTCTCAAGCCCAATGGGAAAATTTGTGGCGTTTATGTTCTCAATCTTTCCTGTATCCTCTGGGTTGGGGTTTTATTAGGGTGTAGTCCCAAAAGAGTCCCGCTCCTTTTATGGGCCCTGCTGTCACTCCTGTTAATGCTCATTCCGAGAGCCTTACCATAATTACCCATGTGTGGTCCATCTTGCTACATTCCCTCCAGGTTACCTTCGCTCAGAGGTTTTGGTTGTGGAGTTGGGAAACAGGGCCCTCGGTCTTTTGTGCCTTGGGTAGTCAAACCGACCTCATGCATTGTTGTAATTCTCGGTTCTAGTGGTTAGTAGTTCTCTGCTGGTTGTGTAGAAGCACCATTGAGGCTTACGGGGTGAAAACTGGGTGGTCCCCTAATGTTGTTTACTCCCTTACCATGTTTTGTTGCATGTCTGTGTTGATATTTAGGCTTCTGTTCGCTATGGGGAAGCGTCGGTCTACTTCTCAACCTGCAAAAGGGAAACAACAGGTTCAATTTGAGCCAACCCTGAAGAAGTGCAGTCGAAAATAAAATTTAGATATTCTAGAGAACCTCGTTGCAAATTATGTCATGGGAAACTCATCTACGGTTCGACAGGAAATTCGTGGCTGGGAAAGGGACATTCAGATAGATCCTGAAGACAATGATGCTGAAGCTGAAATCTTGGATTTCATAACCGACCCTGGCAATACCAGAAGCCGCCTCATGTTATTCCAGCAGACTATCCATACATACTGGATACTTAAGTGCCTTCTTGCAAAGGTTATGCAGATTCCCCCCCCCAGCCAGGCTCAGAAATATTCACCAAAGATAGAACTCTGCCTCCTGGACATGCTACAGGATATGAAAAACCAGCTGCATCATATTAAGATCACCCAGTATCAGGCAACTGATCGCATTAGTAGACTTGATGATCGCGTAGGTCATATGGAAAAGTAGCTCCAGCAGCTCCAGCAAGTGGATATGCCAGGGTCTACAGTGAAAGACGTAGCTCCAGTCTCTTCTTCAGATGGCTAGTGGTTCCTTTTATAATGTTGTTTTATGAAATTTCCAGTTTTGAATGAACTTATTTTCTATTATCAGCATGTAGATAAGTATGCACTAGAACAGATAGCTCATGACGGTTATAGACGGATGAAATTATTTCAATTTTGGTCTGCTTTTCATGCACTCAGATGGTCAATAGACCTGGTTTCCTACGGGCAGGTTGAGGCCACAGACTGAATTTATAATTTTGTAACCTACTTTGCAAATATAAATAGAAAATAGAGAGGCCCTACTAAATTTACAAAAAAAATAAATTCTTGCATTGCTAATTTATGCATTTATAACATCTAAAAGAAACTAAATTCACTCCATACATAGATTTATTATATATGTACAATTCAATGTATTTAATTTTCTTTCTATTTATGTTATTTTTATTTTAAATTATTTTGAAAACAATTATTATGGAAAATTATCAGTTTGATTCTTTAATCATATAAGGCGTGAGATAGTCTACCTTATTTTGTTCTTCGATCTATTTGTTTAAAATTTTTATGGTACTTGGTCGAATAACACCATATTTTGGTTCTTTATAAATGATTACATGTAAAACCCAACGTTTGGTAATGGAGAGTCTGGAAACAATTGGGTCTCATGCTCCACTTCCCTATTAGGTGGTAGAGATTTAGGCTTCTAGAGCACACCCTTTTAAGGATGTAGCAACTCTTCCAATTCTTGTTTTTGTTCCTTCATTGACCCCTGTAGGGATGACCTTACT
>CM076580.1:479741388-479761388 GCA_034641835.2 Pinus albicaulis
TATCTCACTCTCTCATGCCCCCTCTCTCTCTTACTCTCTCATATATATATCTCTCTCTCACCCTCTCTCTCTTTCTCTCTCTAATCCTCTTTCTCTCCCCCCCTCTCTCTCCCTCTACCCTCCCATCTTCTCTCTCACCCTATCCCCCTATCTCTCTCTCTCTCTCTCTCTCTCTCTCTCTCTCTCTTTGTCTCTCTCTCCCCCCCTCTCTCTCACCCCCCTCTCTCTCTCCCTCTCTATTTATCTCTCTCTCTCTCTCTCTCTCTCTCTCTCTCTCTCTCTCTCTCTCTCCCGCTCCCTCTATCTCTCCCCAAGCTCTCTCTTTGTTTCCCTCCCTCTCTGGCTATGTCTATCTCTCTGTCCAATATCTATCTCTTCCACGCAAGCAGCAATTAGAAAATCAACGCGATTCCATACGCTGGGCGACACGTGTCCCTGAGCGATTTTGGAAAACCACCCCTCATCACGAGTTAAAGTTTGTGCAGTTAACTCGAGCGATATTCGTCGGATTGTATGGAGCAAGGCTACGTGCTGTCCGCCGTTGGATGTGGAAGGGTCGTTAGTGCGGGGCCCAGTTCTAGTTTATATTGATTGGGACTATTCAAACTACGGTTGCGAGTTTAACTGAGGGCACATATAATGGTTGAATATGCAAAGTCGGCAAAATATGAATTGTGTGATATATGGGTTAATATATGTACATGCCGAGCATTGAGTTTGGATTGAACCAGGGTCGAGTTGTAAGATTGAATGTACAAGGTTGACTTCATACATGTATGCTGAAAATGAGTTGGTATGGGAATGTATAAGGTGGGTGTGGCTCATATGTAAATGCTTGGATATAACAAAATTAGTTCGCAAGGAGGACCCACATAAAATTTGAGAATCATTGCCCAGTGGAAAGGTACTAGTAAGCGGAAAGCCTATATATATACGCGGTGCATTACATACACAAGTGTCAAAGCACACACACACACACACACACACACACACACACACACATATATATATCTATATCTATATCTATATATATATATATATATATATATATATATATATATACGTTATATGTTGCGCTTTATATTCAAAGGAATAAATCATACTATATACATATATGAAAGGCACTCTATTGTTCAGCCTTAATACAAACAAAGTTTTATACTGTGGGACCCTCACCAAATCGCATCAGAGAAACTTGGCCGTGGAACATGTAAAAAAAAGTTACGATTGCGATTGAGTTTTGGACCCGATGGGCATATAAATTGTAATTCATACATGTTTTAGTTCCTGTAAACAGCAATTAATCGCATCGGACCCATCGCATCGGCACATCCAAATGAACATTGTTACATCGCATCAGAGAAAAGTGTGGTAGTGAAGCATGACAATAGAAGTTGCGATTGCGATGAAGATGCGGACCCGATGGGTCTATGAACTATGATTCATAAGTGCTTGAGTTCCGACATAACAGTGTTTCATCGCATCGGCTGTTGAAGGCGTCGTATATGTTAACATATGTGAAAAGCGAAGATTTATTGTTGGTTTGTTATGTATAGACCAACATATACTATGAAGAATTGTGATATACGTATAATAACCCTGTGGGCCCGAGTTACTCAATTAAGTGATTTATTCAAATGTTAAATGGGTTGGAGTTCAATAGAGAAAAGAAATAACTAGACTGGTGTGCTCAATGATGGATATGTCGCAGAGCATTATATAAAAGGGTTGATTCTAAGGTTCGAATATCAAAATAATAATGCCGAGAAAGAACATTAATTGCTTGAAATAATAGAAGGAGAGAACCTTGCATAGATGAAATATATTGGGTTTATAACCATGGTGATATTAAAGCCTCCGCATTCAGTTATTTAAACTGCCAGTAAAGGAAACCAAAGCGTTGGAATTTGCCCAGATTTAAAGTCAGCAGTTATATATATTGTAATGCAGCTATATGTATACAACAGACACACAATCATGGTGAACAGGAATATGCACAGGAATTAACTTGACACGTGTACATGCGCAGGTGCACAGAGTAGCAGTAAATAGAGTATGCAAAACAATTTCTTAACAGCAGCATAAAAAGACAAAACCAGCAAAGCCAAAGGCCAAAAAATGGGCTGAGTGAAATTTTTTTTATGTAAATGAAAAGGTGAAATGTAAATTTTTTAATTAATTTATATTGTTGTGATGCATTGGCAAGTCTCCGGAAGAGAAAAAATATCCCACTGTGATGTTAAATTGGTACCTACAGTTATTTTTTTTGAATGAGTTAATAAAAGAAATGAGGAGACAGAAGGCAAAGAGACATGGCTATCCAGTTCGAATTCCCAGTAGAATTCAAACAACCATGATGCTAATTTATATAAAACAGATAATATCCAAAGGGAAAAAGGTTACGAAAACAGAGTGAGAGAAGAAGAGAGTGTGCAGTAGAATTGAAGAGAGTTGAAGAAAATAAGAAAGCTGCAAGAGGTTAGAGAGTGTGAATATAGAGAATGCAGAGTATGAAGAATTGAGGAGAAAAGACAAGAATAAGGAGGAGCTGAGCAGAGAAGAAGGAGGGGTTGAGCAGAGATGATCCAAGGCTGATATGAGGACTAATGAATAGCAGAATAGAAGGTACAAAACAGAGCTGATATCCAAGGTAAATCAACAAGTGTTTTTCTTTTGAAAGAGTAAGGAAGTTAGAGCTTCCCTATCAAGTTGTAGCTTGATAGATGTCGGTTGTAGTTGACTGAGGTAGGAGCCTCCTGTAGGTTGGTGCCTGCAAAAAATAGATGGGATTTGGTGCTTCCACATCAAGTTGTAGCTTGATAAAATGTCGGTTGTAGCTGACTGAGGTTGGAGCATCCTGTAGGTTGGTGCCTGCAAAAAATTGATGGGAGTTGGAGCTTCCTTGCAAGTTGTAGCTTGCAGAATTGAGGTAGGATCCTCCTGTAGGTCGGTGCCTACAGAAAATCAGTGGTGAGAGGGAGTTGGAGCTTGCCTTTGCATCACAACAACAATAATATGTGGTTTTCTCCCTTTATGGGTTTCCACTTATATCTGGTGTCTATGTGCATGATGTCTATGTGTTGATATGGTATATCTATTCTGCTTAATACTTGCTGCTCACATATTAAGCTTGTTGGTACATTATCTAATCTGCTTATTAATTGCTGCTCACAAATAAATATTTCTCACATATTATGTTGATCATGAAATGATGGTGTTAATAAAGTTTAATGAAAAGTTTTAAAAGTCCATGAATGTGTTAAAATAATTCACCCCCCCTCTCAATTTAATTAAGGGTTCAACACTCTCTACCCTCTCTCTCTCTCCCCTCTCTATCTCTCTCTCCCACCCCTATCCCTCTCTATCCTCCCCCTTTCTCTATCGATCTCTCTCCCCCTCTTTCTCTCACTCTATCCACCCTCTCTCTCCCGTCACTCTCTCTCTCTCACCCCTCTCTCTACCCTCTCTCTCTCTCTCCCACCACTCTCTCTCCTCTACTCTCTCTCACCCTCCCCCCTCCCCCGCTCTCTCTTTTCTCTCTCTCTCTCGCTCTCACCCCCATCTCTATATCCCTCTATCTCTTCCTCTAGTTGTCTCTCTCCCTTTATCTCTATCTGTCTCCCTTTCTCTCTCTCCCTCTCCTCCCCATCTCTCTCTCTCTCTCTTCCTGTAATATTCCTAAATTAGCAGACAAGTAATTAGAATATTAAATTTAAATTTTTCTCTTAGATAGAAGAATAAGAGGGTATGGAGACCCATAAATCTCCTTAGAAGGAATAAAAGAGACTTATAGTGTGATGGAGGTCATATAAAAGCTGGATTGAAGACCCTTAGGTGTGAAAAGGGGTTGGAACATGTTGAATAGGTCAAATTTGACCAAATGAAACAACGCTGTTATGGAGGAGTGGCATTAATGATAGGACAACGCAGTTTTGGAGGGAGATTAATTGCATGATGGTGGAAACCCCAATGAGTGGGACCCAAGGTGAGAAGGCTCACATTGTTTATAAGGAAGAGGATGGAAGCCATATGGGGGTTAGCTTATAATTATTATTTTGATATGTCTGTTTAGAATTTTTCTCTCTTCAGCTTTTTAGCTAAGATTGTTGGCGTTGTTTAGCACAGGGTGTTTTCGGTCGGGAATCCCACCTCTTTCTTTGAGAGGCCTCTTGTGAGAGTATTGATCTACCATTTCCACATATCCAACATTTTTGCCAAGCTTCAGCCTTCATCTACAATGCAGTTGCTACAAAATACTGTGTTGTGTTGCAGGGTGTTGCAATGGAGGGTTGAGAAACCCACTTCTTGGGCTAGTTTTTCATAGGAGGTGTTGTGGACAATTTCGTCACCCCTAGAGACAGTCTAGAGTTGCCATAGACCAGTGCCTAGAACATCTTAATATAGCAAGGAGCTTTTCATATAGCTTGGGTTGTCAATCCAAAAGCTCACTTACTATCTCTTGTTGAACAAGGAAATTAGTTTACAATGGGACCAATCTCTCTCAGAAGCTGATACAAAGATAAGAATAGTGTAGGAACATCATGCGAAACTCCAGTACAAAGGCATCAGATAGTTAAGAGACAACATACTGTAAAGAGGGCCAGTTCAAATAATATATCATAGAAATCAAGTATCAGAAAGTGGATGCAGCGAGAGAAATAATAAGAGAATATCACTTGACATTAGATTGATACCCAGATATACAACAAAACCATGCATGGGCTTACCAATTCAAGAATCCATACACAATCCTGGAATTTTAAAAGCACCCTCCTAAGACAACTGATATAGCAGAAAATATGGATAAGGTGAATCATGGAACAATATATCATGACTAGGCCTATTTAAAGCGCTTGACTAACCCCTCTATGGGCATCAACTAGGATGAATCCTTACTCAAGATTAGTGAGCCACTCGCATTCTAGAACATGATACAAGAAGATAAATAACATGAAATGAGATATTGTATTAACACATAAGAGAAAATTACATACTGTGAGATACCAAAGACCAGAATCCTCATTACAGTTATAACTCCTCCTCACTGAGACCCTACGGGCTCTGAATCCTCATACAAAAGTGACACAAAATGTATACAAAAGCCTTCTCACTGCACAGTTTGTTGATAGAAATCTGGAACCCCTACAATGTCTTATTTTCGGGTTTTTATAGAAAAGATAGAGAACCCTCGAGAAGGAGGTAGATGGAGCACATTTAATGACTTAATTTGAACAAATGGCGGAAAAAATTCGCGCCCACACTGTGAATGACTAAATATAAATGACTATACTTTACAATCTGCCTTTAGAAATAAATGCCGGAGGATGAAAATATCCTTATAAACAAGACACAAATAATAAAATATACAAATGCTATGTACTCGGTTGGAGAGAAATCTGCTGCGGTAAAACCTTGAGGTTGCTTGCAAGAATAAATGAACTAAGAAAAAGATCTCTTCAAAGACACGGCATAAGAGAAAATCATCATGAACCTTCAGTACTTTCCTAAGAAGAAAACCAGTTGAAATATAATCTGTGGGGTGTGATTTTTAATGTACTGTACCCTCGGCTTGATCTTGAAAATCTCTGGTCCGATACCCTCATCTTTAAACGTCAAATACGAGCTCATGATCTTCAATGGGGTTGTTGAAATCTTTAATTCTCTGTTGGTGTTCTTTGCTGAATCATTTATATCACCATACTCCAACCGACATCTTTAAATTTTCCTTGGAGAGCTCAAAAGATTTTAAATCCTGCTCCTGCGATGGATGTCTTGTCATGGTGGCTTTCAGGACCCTTCTTCATAATGAAAGCTCCAATTGAATTGCCTTCTGAGAAGCACTATCGCTGCAACCGAAACTGTGAATTAAAACATCTCTCTGTATGTCGAAACCCTGCAAAATTCACCAATACATTAGAAAAACGAGGTAGAAGTGGGGTGGATGAGGAGGTGAAGATGGTGATGACGTCGCAGATATGGACAATCGACAAGAACACGCAGGGTGACGAAGGGAAAAACAATGGAGGCTTTGGAACGTAAACTTTCCGTGTGAAACAGTTTTAAACATGATGACTGAAAATGATGAACACAAATGAAAACACACAAATATATATATATATATATGCGGCAGGGGAAAATGACACAGATATGCGGGAATATGATGCATGGATGTACGAAGGACAGGTGGAGGAATGACGTGGCTGCGGGGTCAACAGTCAGAGAAGACTGGACTCTGGGCCGTCGGATTTTGGAAGACAGATCGACGGCTCGAAGGCGATGGGAGCGGCACAATGGTGGGCCACAGGACACAACGGACATAGGTTAACGGGTGGGCAGCTTTGGAGGATATTCGCCGTTGGATGGAGGTCGATGGATCCAACGGCTCAGATGAATTCCGCTGCCCGGCCATAGTACAGACTTTAACGCGCGAAAAAGTGGTTTTGGAATGCCGTACAAAAGACGCGTGGCGCATTTTCAATGGAATTGCTGGAATTTGGTTGAAAACTGCCGACCCGTCCAAAGCTGTGCGGAATTAACCGTTGATTTTCGGGTGCGGGGGCCACTATCACTGCGTTGATTGTGGGCCGTAGATTTGACTGAGATCGAACGGTTGCAGGTGCGCCCGAAATGTTTATCGTTAAGCCCCTTTTTCCTTTGGTATCTGGTTTTGCGCTCGGGTTCTATGGGAATTCAAGAAAAAGGTGCTGCGGCTGTATGGGCTAGGCCTGATAAGTTTTATAAATGTGGATTTCAACCTTTGCACAGTGTATTTTCGGGCGGAAAGAGTAATGGTAGACAAAACATGGAGGGCTTTGGCCGCGAAAGATGTTTTAAACAGACCCAAAGGGAGCTGGTGGTCAAAATTTAAATGAGGGGGCGATATGCACAACATTGGCTCCATTTGGGGACGGCATGTTCATCCCTGGACATGTCGAGAACACGTAGGCCACTGAACATTTCTTGTATGTACATTATGTCTTTCAATTCTTCTGCGCTTCTTCTGATAATTTGCCAGCATCCCTATTTTATGAAAATTAAAGCTAAAACAACTTATATACAATATAATACAACAGGCATTCCCAGCCTGGATCAGAATTGAAAGTGTGGCTTGAGGAATTGGCCATTCACAGGGGCGTCCAGCAGATCACCCTATAGGTTTTCTAACATAAAAGTATTATTTCCTCCTTGATTCAAAATTTTGAATGGGCCAAACCACAATGGGTCAAATTTAGCATGCTTGCCTTTCTCTGCTCTTCGAACATCCCATCTGAGGACTAGATCTCCAATTTGGAATTTCCTATCTTTCGCATGCCGATCAAACACATCTTTCATTTTCTCATGATATTCTATCAATCTCTGATTTACCAGGTTCCGCGTTTCTTCTAATTCGACCAGTTGATTAATCCTTCTGATCATGTCATCTGGTTCTTCCTGGCTTTCCTGCATAAAACGTGCTACTGGTAACGCCAATTGCATGGGAAACACAGCTGCTCGCCCATACACTAACTCATAGGGAGATTTCCCTGTTGCTCTCTTGCTGGTTATCCTATTCGCCCATAGAGCAAATTTTAATTGAGATTCCCAATTCTTTTGATTCTCATTTATCGTTTTCTTCAAGGCCCTCACTAGGGTTTTATTAGAAGACTCTGCTAAACCATTTCCATGTGGATAGTAAGCTATGGAATGGGTTAACATGATGTTATACTGTTGGCAGAAATTTACAAATCTGGCAGACTTGAAAGCTTGTGCATTATCAGTCACAATCCTAGCAGGACAGCCAAACCTTGATATGATATTTTCCTCCATAAACTTGATTATCAAAGTATCTGTAGCATTTCTTGTAGGTATGGCTTCCACCCATTTTGTGAAATAATCTGTGGCTGTTAGTATCCATTTATATTGGCCACTTGATGGGGGATGTATTTCTCCTATAAAATCTAATCCCCATTTTTGAAATGGTTCATTTACATGAACAGGAATCAAGGGTAGAGCTGCTAACTTCTGTCTTTCTGCAAATCTTTGGCACTTGTCACACGCCCTGACCCAAGCAAAAGCATCTGTAAATAGTTTCGGCCAGTAAAAACCAGCCTTCAGGATCTTTTGAGCTGTAGCCCTCCAGTTGTAATGTCCTCCACATATTCCCTCATGAAATTCTGTCATTATACCTTCCACTTCATTTTCTGTGAGGCATAACAGTAATATACCTGAAGGGTCTCTCCAATATAGCTGTCCATTAGCAATTATATACTTCTGGGATTTCATTCTTATAGCTCTGTATTTTACCTTGTCACAACTTGGAGGACATCTAAGTGTTAAAATATATTCAACTATTTCTTTATACCAAGGGCTAGTGAGATATTTCATGTGTACCTTTTGAGTGGCCATCTCCAGTCCTTGTTGTTCTTCTCCTTTCTCAGATTATTCATTTGCTATCATGGATAGATTAATGCCCAAATCTTGATGATTTGATTCAGATAACATCTTAGCAAGTCCCTGTCCTTTAATCAGCTTGGTAGGCCTTATGTCCAAATCATACTCCTGTATTTTTGCAATCCATATTCCTCTTTTTCCTTCGCTATCCCCCTGAACAAGAATGTCTTTGACATCTGTTGTGGGAACATATGCAGTAATGTGAGATTGCAAAACATAGGTTCTAAAAGCTTTAAGGGAATTTACTAGGGCATACACCTGCTTCTCCAATATATTATATTTCAATTCAGCATCATGCAGTACTTGACTGAAGAAAGCCATAGGCTGCTCATATCCATCTTCATTTCTCTGCAACAATACTCCAGCAATGGTATGGGGAGAAGAAAATGAAAATATCATAAATGGTTTTGTATAATCTAGCCCAGCTAGCACGGGAGCTTCAGAAAATGCCTGTTTTATTCTGGTGAATGCGTCTCGGGACTCCTGGGACCATTTTACTTCATTCTCCTTTTTCAACATATCAGTTATATGCCTAACTATCTCAGCATAGTTAGGAATAAACCTTCTCAGAAAGTTGATCCAGCCTAAAAACACCTGTAATTCCTTCTTATTCCTAGGTAAAGGAATATTGTTTATTACTTCAACTCTCTTAGGGTCAATTTTCACACCGTCTTTAGTTACAATGTGCCCTAAAAGTCTTCCCTCATCTAATGCAAATAAAGATTTTTGAGGGTTGAGGGATAGGCCATACCTTCTGTATTTTTCAAAAGTTCTTCTTAAATGCTCAATATGCTCATCATCATTTTTTGAAAACACTGTGATATCATCAAGATATACCACCAAAAACTTGTCCTGCTCTCCAACAAAGGCTATGTCCATTTCCCTCTGAAAATTAGCTCCTGCATTAATTAATCCAAATGGAATTCTGGCATACATAAATGTTCCCCATGGTGTTGTAAATGCAGTTTTCTTCTGGTCTTCTGGAAACACAGCTACCTGATTATAACCAGAAAATCCATCCATCATTGACATTCTGGATGCTCCTACCACTTTCTGTAGGATGTGGTCCATCTTAGGCAGTGGATAATTATCCTTTAGAGATGCTCTATTTAAATTCCTGAAATCCACACATAGCCTTATTTCTCCATTCTTCTTTCGAACCGGGACAAGGTTTGCTATCCATTCTGAGTATCTCAATGGCACAATTATTTTGGCCTTCGGTAGCTTCTTGATTTCTTTTTCAATAGAGGGAAGTAGCAAAGAATTTATTTGTCTGAGCTTCTGCTTATAAGGCTTTGCATCTTCCCTCAAAGGAATTTTATGCTGCATTATATTAACATCAAAAGTTTTTAGGTCCTGATAGGACCAAGAAAATACATCCTTATAATATTGAAACAACTTCAAATATTTTTCTTTATATTCTTCTGGGACCCTTTTAGATAATTTCACAATTTTGGGATCAGCATAAGTACCCAGATTCAAATCTTCCACTTGATCTTCTTCTATCACCTTGTTTGGCTGCAATGGAATATCATCTTTGCTAAATAATCTTTCTAGAGGCACCAGCCCTCTAGGTATAGCGTTTCCTTTCAGCTGCAACACTCTATTACCTGCTATTTTCTCTTCCCATCTATTTTCTACAATATTTTTGGCTTCTTCCTCCTCATTGTCATCAATCTCCATATTGGAGAATTCTCCCACTATCTCCATGAATCTCTTCATCTGTTCATCATCTTCAAATACCTGCCAATGCTTTATATTATCTGGAATGGATGGTCTGTAACGTACCTCCACTTCGTATCTTAAAAGTGGATTCTGAGGAGGACGGAATGCACTGGCAGCTACAGCAAGAGAGTCGGCTATTCTGTTTTTCTCCCGGGGCATGAACTGTATGTTAAATGCTGAGAAGAAATTTTCTATCATGTCCCATACTTTGTTTCTATAAGCTCTCAGTCGTGGATGCTTAGTTTGGCATTGATTTTTGATCTGCCTTACCACCAACTCAGAGTCTCCCATGACTTTTAGACTTTGGATGCCCATGTTTCTAGCTGTCTGTAGTCCCAATAATAGTGCCTCATATTCAGCTACATTGTTGGTAGCCTCGTATTCCAATTTAAAGGACAATGGCACCCATTTTTCTGCAGGAGAGATTAATAAGACCCCAGCTCCATTGCCTTCCCTTGAATTTGCCCCATCAAAATGCAAAGTCCAAATTCCTGATTCCTGATCTTCTTTAGGCTGCTCAGCTTGGATTTGACCAAAAAGGGGCTCATGGGCATAGTTTTGATTTTCTTCTAACATCAAACATGAGAAGTCTCCCTCTTTGTTATAAACTAGGGAATTCTCTGAGCACTCAGCCTTAGTTACCATTTTAACAAATCTAGTCTCCCTGTATAACCTCCTCTCCTGGCCTCCAAAGACTGGGACAATAGCATATGTTAAATCCAATTTGATTGACCCACCAATTTTTGTACCCTAGGACCTTGACAGCAACATGCCAAAGCGGGCTGGGATATCAGCAACCACAATGTCCATGACCACACTCTTTGCTGGAATTTGGGCCAAATTGACCACTAAATCTTTAATCATTCCCAAGCATTTAAATCTTTTAGAATCAAATGAATATAGGTCTTTGTATGGTCTTGTAATTTGCGGTCCTAGTTGTTCCATGACAGATAGAGGCATAAGATTATGGGAAGCCCCAGAATCTAACATACAATTGTGTAATAGCAGGTCATGGATAACTAGGGAGACATAAAAAGGAGGAGTAGAAGGATCTATATCCTCGACATGTGGGCCAAAGACTACCATGGGTCTTTCTTCTTGAAGGTTTAAACTGTCAGGTACAATCGGTATTTCAGGAGGAAGCATGAAAGAAGTAACTTGAGACTAATATACAGGCTGTTTTAATAGTTCGGTCAGGGGGACTAGAATTTAATTTTCTCAAGTTCTTTTTGTAGGTTGAAAGCAGGTGGAGGCTTTTCTATCACTACTTCTTTTGATTCTTTATTTTCAGCTGAAGATTTAATTTCTTTTGACACAGATTCAGCAATAGGAGGACTGACCATTTTTGAAGAAGAAGGAATCTGATTATTAGGCTGCAAGGGAGTACTTAGAGGACTCTTACCTTTTTCTATGTTTCTCTTTATTGCTGGTTCCTTCTGAGCAGGTGCTTCTTTCTGAGGTGGCTCCTCTTCTTGATCTTGAGTTCGGGTCCTCTTTCTTGAAGATCTGAGATCATATTTTACATTGAATTGTGCTTGCATGAAATCAGCAAATTTCTTACAATAATGATCAATCTCTGCTTCTTCTTCTTCGTCTTGCAATGGGCATTCTATATCATCATTATTTGAAAAATCCAAATTTGAATCTTCTAACTGATAAGTGGCGTCTTCAGTGGAGTCTTCTGTTGGTCCTTCCAGGTAAAAAGGATGAGGTACCTGGTCTTGTTGTTCCTTTGCTTCTCTCGGCAATATCTGCAATGGTGGTCTTCTATACTGGGGGTTATATCCTCTGTTTGGAGCATTGTAGAAATTATTTGGAGCTGCATTTTTAGCTTCCAACTCAAGTTTGACCATCTTCTTTATCATCTTGCTTATTTCATCCATCTTGTCTGAATCCTTTTCCTGATTAGAGGTGGAAACCTCTTCTTTTCCTCTCCTCCTAGTATCTTGTTCAACTTTTCCTTTTAATTTCCCAGTGGAGGCAAAGTTTGCTTCCAACTCTAGAGAATCTGACTGAGCATCATCTAAAGTGGTAGGTTTTCTTTCTCTCAATGAGAATCCAAAGTCAAAATCAAAGGCTGCTATAAAAATTATCTTTGCAGCAGCTTCATGGGGCTTCATTTCAGGAGGCAGGCTCAAATATAACTTGTTAAATCTTTTAATAAACTCTGACACCCCTTCATTATGTTTCTTCTTTATAGTATTAAACTCAGTAAGACACTGACCATGATCTTTCTTTTCCCCCTACTTCTTGAGAAAAGTATTCTCCATGACATCCCAGGTGGTCACTGAATGGTTTCCCATTGTCTTGAACCATTTTCTGGCTTCACCTTCCAAAGACTGCACAAACAATCTCAAGACCACATCCAAATGTTCGACATTTAAGTTTTCTGCAAAAGAGTAGAAAGTCTCGAGATGTTTCTGAGCATCAATTTCATTTTCACCATTGAATCTCGGCAGAATCTTCAAGTAATCCTGTGGCATATCATTTAGCACTTGGGGCAAGGCCAGTGGAGCATATTTGTTCAATAAAAAAGCAGGAACATTGGCCATTGGAGGAGGTGGGGGTTGTGCAACAGTCTGAGATACAAATGAAGGGAGAGGAGTAGGAGGAAGTGGAGTATGAATAACAATGGGAATATATTGCACAGAAGCCTGAGGTGTGGATGGGAATAGTTCACGGTTAACAATAGCTACTTCTGTGACCTCTTTGATTTCCTCAGCCTCGGGATCAGTATGAGAATATTCTTCAATCCAAGCACTTCCTCTACGTGGATTTTCTGAGTAAAACTCGGGATTTTCTATTCTGATCTCTTGAGAAGAAGAGGGTGGATAATCTTCGATGGAATATTCAGGGTTTTCAGCACGAACTGATTTCCTCTCCTTCCAAACTCCTTTATGAATGATCTTCTCTGGGTCAGACACGTAAGGTGTTTTTGACTGAGATGTATTTGACCTCAAAAGTGGCTTTTGAGGCACCGGGACTATCAATAAATTTATCAAATAACAGTAGTGGAGTCGCCAAGGTGAGAGATACGCAACTCTTCAACTCTCTGTGCTCACCTGATTAGAGAGTGAAAACAATTTGTCGAGGCCCAGGGAAACTGATATTCTTGAATTCGTTCCCCGGCAGTGGCGCCAGAAAGATGTTTTGGACAATTTCATCACCCCTAGAGACAGTCTAGAGTTTCCATAGACCAGTGCCTAGGACATCTTAATATAGCAAGGAGCTTTTCATATAGCTTGGGTTGTCAATGCAAAAGCTCACTTACTATCTCTTGTTGAACAAGGAAATTAGTTTACAATGGGACCAATCTCTCTCAGAAGCTGATACAAAGATAAGAATAGTGTAGGAACATCATGCGAAACTGCAGTACAAAGGCATCAGGCAATTAAGAGACAGCATACGGTAAAGAGGGCCAGTTCAAATAATATATCACAGAAATCAAGTATCAGAAAGTGGATGCAGCGAGAGAAATAATAAGAGAATATCAGTTGACATTAGATTGATACCCATATATACAACAAAACCATGCATGGGCTTGCCAATTCAAGAATCCATACACAATCCTGGCATTTTAAAAGCACCCTCCTAAGACAACTAATATAGCAGAAAATATGGATAAGGTGAATCATGGAATAGTATATCATGACTAGGCCTATTTAAAGCGCTTGACTAACCCCTCTATGGGCATCAACTAGGATGAATCCTTACTCAAGATTAGTGAGCCACTCGCATTCTAGAACATGATACAAGAAAATAAATAACATGAAATGAGATATTGTATTAACACATAAGAGAAAATTACATACTGTGAGATACCAAAGACCAGAATCCTCATTACAGTTATAACTCCTCCTCACTGAGACCCTACGGGCTCTGAATCCTCATATAGAAGTGACACAAAATGTATACAAAATCCTTCTCACTGCACAGTTTGTTGATAAAAATATGGAACCCCTACAATGTCTTATTTTCGGGTTTTTATAGAAAAGATAGAGAACCCTCGAGAAGGAGGTAGATGGAGCACATTTAATGACTTAATTTGAACAAAATGGCGGAAAACATTCGCGCCCACACTGTGAATGACTAAATATAAATGACTGTACTTTACAATCTGCCTTTAGAAATAAATGTCGGAGGATGAAAATCTCCTTATAAACAAGACACAAATAATAAAATTTACAAATGCTATGTACTCAGCTGGAGAGAAATATGCTACGGTAAAACCTTGAGGTTGTTTGCAAGAATAAATGAACTAAGAAAAAGATCTCTTTAGAGACACGGCATAAGAGAAAATCATCATGAACCTTCAGTACTTTCCTGAGAAGAAAACCAGCTGAAATATAATCTGTGGGGTGTGATTTTTAATGTACTGTACCCTCGGCTTGATCTTGAAAATCTCTGGTCCGATACCCTCATCTTTAAACGTCAAATACGAGCTCATGATCTTCAATGGGGTTGTTGAAATCTTTAATTCTCTGTTGGTGTTCTTTGTTGAATCATTTATATCACCAAACTCCAACCGGCATCTTTAAATTGTCCTTGGAGAGCTCGAAAGATTTTAAATCCTGCTCCTGCGATGGATGTCTTATCATGGTGGCTTTCAGGACCCTTCTTCATAATGACAGCTCCAATTGAATTGCCTTCTGAGAAGCACTATCGCTGCAACCGAAACTGTGAATTAAAACATCTCTCTGTATGTCGAAACCCTGCAAAATTCACCAATACATTAGAAAAACCAGGTAGAAGTGGGGTGGACGAGGAGGTGAAGATGGTGATGACGTCGCAGATATGGACAATCGACAAGAACACGCAGGGTGACGAAGGGAAAAACAATGGAGGCTTTGGAACGTAAACTTTCCTTGTGAAACAGTTTTAAACGTGATGACTGAAAACGATGAACACAAATGAAAACACACACACAAACACACACACACACACACATATATATATATATATATATATATATATATATATATATATATATATATATATATTATATATATATATATATATATATATATATGCGGCAGGGGAAAATGACACAGATACGCGGGAATATGATGCATGGATGTACGAAGGACAGGTGGAGGCATGACATGGCTGCGGGGTCAACAGTCAGAGAAGACTGGACTCTGGGCTGTCGGATTTTGGAAGACAGATCGAAGGCTCGAAGGCGATGGGAGCGGCACAATGGTGGGCCACAGGACACAACGGACACAGGTTAACGGGCGGACAACTTTGGAGGATATTCGCCATTGGATGGAGGTCGATGGATCCAACGGCTCAGATGAATTCCACTGCCCGGCCATAGTACAGACTTTAATGCGCGAAAAAGTGGTTTTGGAACGCCGTACAAAAGACGCGTGGCACGTTTTCAATGGAATCGCTGGCATTTGGTTGAAAACCACCGACTCGTCCAAAGCTGTACGGAATTAACCGCCGGTTTTTGGGCGGGCAGGCCACTATCACTGCGTTGATTGCGGGCCGTAGATTTGACTGAGATTGAACGGTTGCAGGTGCGCCCGAAACGTTTATCGTTAAGCCCCTTTTTCCTTTGGTATCTGGTTTTGCGCTTGGGTCCTATGGGAATTCAAGCAAAAGGTGCTGCGGCTGTATGGGCTAGGCCTGATAAGTTTTATAAACGTGGATTTCAACCTTTGCACAGTGTATTTTCGGGCGAAAATAATAACGGTAGACCAAACATGGAGGGCTTTGGCCGCGAAAGATGTTTTAAACAGACCCAAAGGGAGCTGGTGGTCAAAATTTAAATGAGGGGGCGATATGCACAACAGGAGGAAGGATTCCTTCTCTTGGGAGATCAACTAGGAGGGATTATGAGCACATTTTAGATCTTTGGCACCAGGCCAACGTATTCCCATAATTCATAGCGCAGTTTAGCTGGGAATTGCACTATTTTGGAGGGCAGTTTCAGAGGAGGATCTATTGGCTCTTTTAAAGCGTTTTCCTATAGGTGAAGGGTTCAACCTTTCATTGGAGGAGACTTGTTGAGGAGATCTACATAAAATCCATATTATTTCAGCCTTCTATTTCATGAGATTCAGTTGCAGTGATTCTTAAGTCCTAGGGCTGTAGATCACCATTTTTATTTCGGTGCATTTCCGGAAACCCTTCTCGGGTTCTCTTGGAAAGGTGTCCAGGAAACTAGATCTTCACTCCTAGCATTATTTGAGCTATATAACAGTAGATCTACATTGATCTACCTTTATGTAGCATTTTATGCCCTAAAACTATGCTATCATAGCTCAGGGAATTTGTATGGAAGCTATTTCCCATGTGATGGCATATTTTGTTTGTAGAGCTTGTTTTGTATTGCTTGAGTGACTTGATCCTCAAGATCTTGTTCCTATTATTTTTTGATATGTTTAATAATATGGTTGTACATTTGTCTCATATCATGGTGTGTTGATTTATTCACTGTTCTTTCCATTATTGTGTTCATGTATTGCTGCTTCCCCATTTGGAAATATTACACTCCCCCCCCCCCCTCATTCTCTCTCTCTCTCTCTCCCCCTCCCCCCACTCTCTCTTTGTCTCTCTCCCTCTCCTTCTATGTCTCTCTGTCAACCCCCCTCCCTTACTCTCTATCTCTCCCTCTCCCCCCCCACCTCCCTCTCCCTCCATCCTCCTCCTCCCCACCTCTCTCTCTCTACCCTCCTTTCAATTTCTCTCCCCCCCTATTTATCTCTCTCCCCCCTCTTTATCTCTCTCCAAACTCTCTCTCTCCCCCTCCCTCTCTCTCTCTCTTTCTCCCTCTCTCACCACTCTCTCTCCCCCCCTCTCTCTCTCTCTTTCTCCCTCTCTCACCACTCTCTCTCTCTCTCTCTCTCTCTCTCTCTCTCCCACCCCTTGTTCTCTCCCCCCTCTCTATGTCTCTCCCCCCTTTCTCTCTTGATCTATCTCGCTCTCTCTGTACATCTCTCTCTCAGTCTCTCCCATTTCTCTCTCTCTCTCTCTCTCTCACTCACCCACTCTCTCTCTCTCTCACACAAACTCCCCCCCCCCTCTCTCCCCATCTATCTCTTCCCCCTTCTATCTCTCTCCCTTTATCTCTATCCCTCTCTCTTTCTCTCCCTCTCCATCTCCTCCCCATCTCTCTCTCTCCCTCCATCTGCCCCAACTCTCTCTCTCTCTCTCTCTCTATTCCCCCCACCCTCTCTCTCCATCTCCCCCTCGATTTCTCTCTCTCTCCCTCTCCTTCTCTCTCCCCCCCCACCTCCCTCTCTCCCCCCCCCCACCTCCCTCTCTCCCTCTCTCTCTCCCTTTATCTCTTTCCCCTTCTATCTATCTCGCTTTCTCTCTATCCCTCTCTCTTTCTTTCCCTCTATCTCTTCCCCCTTCTATCTCTCTCCCTTTCTCTCTATCCCTCTCTCTTTCTTTCCCACTCCATCTCCTCCCCATCTCTCTCTCTCCCTTTATCTGCCCCAACTCTCTCACTCTCTCTCTCTCTCTCTCTCTCCCTCCCTCCCTCCCTCCCTCCCTATCTCTCTCCCTCTCTCTCTTCCCCTCCCTATATCTCTATCCCTCTCTCTCTCCCCCCGTCTCTCTCCCTGTCTCTATTCCCCCCTCCCTCTCTCTCTCCCCCACCCTCTCTCTATCTCTCTCCATCTCCTCCCTCGCTTTCTCTCTTTTTCCCTCTCCTTCTATGTCTCTTTGTCGCCCCCCCCTCTCTCTCTCTCTCTCTCCCCACCTCCCTCTTCCTCCCTCCTCCTCCTCCCCCCCCTCTCTCTCCCCTCCTCTCTTTCTCTCTCCCCCCTATGACTCTCTCTCCCCCTCGCTATCTCTCTCCCAACTCTCTCTCTCTCTCTCTCTCAATCTCTCTCTCTCTCTCTCTCTCTCTCTCACCCTCTCCATCTCCCCTCCCCCTCTTTCTCTATCCTCCCCTTGTCTCTCTCACCCTCTCTCCCGCCCCTCTCTCTCACTCTCTCTCGCTCTCTCTCTCTCTCTCTTGCTCTCTCCCCCCCTCCCTATGTCTCTCCCCACATTTCTCTCTCGATCTATCTCTCTCTCTTTACTCATCTCTCACTCAGTCTCTCTCCCCCCCCTTTCTCTCTCTCTATCCTCCCCTTGTCTCTCTCACCCTCTCCCCCCTCTCCCTCTCCTTCTCCCCCTCTCTCTCTCCCTCTATCTCTTCCCCCTGCTATCTCTCTCCCTTTATTTCTATCCCTCTCTCTTTCTCTCCCTATCCATCTCCTCCCCATCTCTCTCTCTCCCTCTCTCTCTCTCTCTCTCTCTCTCTCTCCTCCCTCCCTATCTCTCTCTCTCTTCCCCTCCCTCTCTCCATCTCCCCTCTCTCTCTCCCTGTCTCTATTCCCCCTCTCTCTCTCTCTCCCTCTCTCTCTACCACCACCCTCTCTCTATCTCTCTCAATCTCCCACTCACTTTCTCTCTATTCCTCTTCTTCTATGTCTCTCTGTCCCCCTTCCACCTGCCCCCCCCCCCGCCCCACTCTCTCTCTCTCTCTCTCTCTCTTCACACACACTTCCCTCTCTCTCCATTCTTCTCCTCCCCCTCTCTCTCTCCCCTCCTCTCTATTTCTCTCCCCCCCTCTGCCTCTCTCTCCCCCTCTCTATCTCTCTCCCAACCCTCTCTCTCTCTCTCTCTCCCCCTCTAATCTCTCTCTCTCTCTCTCTCCCCCCCTAATCTCTCTCTCTCTCTCTCTCTCTCTCTCTCTCTCTCTCTCTCTCTCTCTTCCCCTTGCTCTCTCCCCGTCTCTATGTCTCTCTCCCCCTTTCTCTCTTGATATCCCTCTCTCTCTCTCTCTCTCTCTCTCTCTCTCTCTCTTCCCCTTGCTCTCTCCCTGTCTCTATGTCTCTCTCCCCCTTTCTCTCTTGATATCTCTCTCTCTCTCTCTCTCTCTCTCTCTCTTCCCCTTGCTCTCTCCCCTGTCTCTATGTATCTCTCCCCCTTTCTCTCTCGATCTATCTTGCTCTCTCTCCCAATATCTCTATCAATCTCTCTCTCTCTCTCTCTCTCTCTCTCTCTTGCTCTCACTCTCTCCCTTGCCCTCTCTCTCTCTCTCTCTCTCTCTTGCTCTCACTCTCTCTCCCATACCCTCTCTCTCTCTCTTTCTATCTCCTGCTCTAACTCTCTCTCCCCCCCTCTCTCTCCCCTATCTCTCTCTCTCTCCCATGCTCTCTCTATCTCTCTCTCCCTCCCTCCCTCTCTCTCTCCCTCTCTCTCTTCCCCTCCCTCTCCCTCTATCCCTCTCTCTCTCTCTCCACCCTCTCTCTCTCCCTCTCTCTATTCCCCCCTCCTTCTCTCTCTCCACAGCTATCTCTCTCTCTCTCTCTCTCTCTCTCTCTCTCTCTCTCTCTCTCCCCCTCACTTTCTCTCTCCCCCTCTCCTTCTATGACTCTCTGTCACCCCCCTTTCTCTCTCTCCCTCTCTCAACCTTTCTCTCTCAATCTATATTGCTCTCTCTCCCAATATCTCTCTTAATCTCTCCCCGCTCTCTCTCTCTCTCTCACACACACACACACCCGCCTTCCCCTCCCCCGCCCTCTCTTTCTCCATCTCTCTCTCCCCTGCTCTCTCTATCTCTCTCACTCTGTCTCTATCTCTCTCTCTCTCCCTCCCTCCCTCTCTCTCTCCCTCCCTCCCTCTCTCTCTCCCTCTCTCTCTTACCCTCCCTTTCCCTCTATCCATCTCTCTCTCTCTCTCTCCCCCCTCCTCCCTCTCCCTCTCTCTATTCCCCCCTCCCTCTCTCTCTCCCCACCTATCTCTCTTTGTCTCTCTCCATCTCCCCCTCACTTTCTCTCTCTCCCTCTCCTTCTATGTCTCTCTGTCACCCCCTTTCTCTCTCTCTTTCTCTCCCCCCA
>CM076580.1:479763888-479813888 GCA_034641835.2 Pinus albicaulis
ATCTCTCTCTCTCCCCCTCCCCCCAACCGCCACCCCCACCCCCACCCCCCCCCTCTCTCTCTCCCCTCCCTCCACTGCCCCCCCTCCCCCCCTCTCTCTCTCTCTCATTATTATCATTATCATATCATTTAACATGTACAATCCACATCATGTAGCAAACAAGATCATCTTGTCAATTATTATATCATCAAAGAAACAATAAACATATTATCATATAAAATATACAAAATAAACACATACACATTACGCATGCAAAAAAATTAAATATTATATCATCTTACAACACAATTGTTTCATCTAATTAGCATAAGCACAACATCATATCACTTAAACAAACAATATTATTTTCATTTAAAAGTATGCAAAAATACACTAACATATAAAAAAAAAAACCACATACACATATTATAACTAAAAATACATCTAAAGATAAATTCCAACATCAAATCATCTGAAAAATATATCATAATATAAAAAAACACAATTATTCATAAATTTATGAAATTTTAAAGAAACATAATTTCACTTTTTATATTAAATTAAGCAAATACATTTATTTAAATAAATAAAACATTTATATTTATGAATAAATTTGTTTTATATATATATATATATATATTATTTACATATTGTGAACCACTAGATCTAAAAAAAAATTAATTTGTAAAATTATTCATTATTTTTTTCTTTTTCTTTCTCATGAAATTTTTAGTTAACACTAATCAAATATATCTATTTATTTTTATTTTATTTTTTATTAATTTATTTCTATTTATTGCAATCCACATTATTTTTAAACTTAAAAAAAATATTTGCATTTAAAAGTAAACGATATAAACTCAATATAAAATAAAATAAATAAGAAATTACATCTCACATTGAACTATAAGAATTACATTGCAAGATATTGAATAGTGCAATCCAAGATATTCTTAGAATAAAGAAAATAAAAATGGGCACCATTTCAACAAGGTTGTTTTCTTACCCATAATTAAATATAAATACTGATAAAAATAGAGTAATTCAGGAATTCGGAATGTTCGTTTTATTTTTTAATCAAAATCCACAACCTACCTTAGAATGAAAGGTTGACGGAAGGGCATTTATGGTGTTGTTAATGGAACGAGACCGAAAAGGAATTATGGGAATTAAGGTTGGCTAAGTAATTCTTGAGCTAAGTTCGTATAATTAAGTAATTCTTCAGCTAATTTTATTTTATAATTCTTCAATTAATTTTGTAGTTTGCAATAAATTGATAGAGTGGATCACTGTGAGCAAAAGGAAATACGGGGTAAAACTAAAGACGAAAATCATTGAATGGGAAATATATAAAAAAAAAATATTTTTGTTCTAGGCTTTTAAATTTTGTTTTTGTTTTTTTTGTTTTTTTTTTCTAATTATATAAGTTTCATTTTTTTTTAAAGTTAAAAATGTTTTTATAAACAAATTAAAATTTCATATAAAATTTATCAAAAATAATAACAAATAAATTCATGTGCTTGCTACACTACAAATAATTTTAAATGCCAAATAGAAACAGAGCGATGGTGAATGGAAGGGGTAAGGGTTTTTGAAGATAGATAAATACAACTTGCAGTTTTCTTACAACATGATATCACATAGAGATTGAAGAGAACCATGGCTACAATTAAATAATGATGAAAAAGAGAATTAAAACTGACATGAAAAAGGGAGATTCACTCAAATTTTTAGGTGAGCTTGCTGATCAGTTACCTATAGGGTAAGTGCATGAACAAATCTAATAAATTAAATTATTTTAATTTTTAAAAATATCAAACAAAATCATTGAAAATACACAGAAAAGACTGGAATCATTTGATAAGACCTAGATTACCATTTTCAAGCTTCAAACTTGAAAAATAACTAAATATATGCACCATGAATGATTCAATATTTAAAGTCTGGAAATAAAAATATTAGAGAAATAACAAAAGCAAAAAGGAAAGCCAGATGAATACATTTAAAATACAGAGTCGCTTTTTATAATTATCTACCAAGGTTTTGGATGTCACAGACAACATTCCTGAATGTAACTTTGTTATTTTCGGAAATGGATTTTCTCTAATTACCCTCCGATTATATAAACTTGCCTCCATTATATTATTAAAAAAATTTAAAAGAACATCGGGAAAACTTAACTTGCTTTTCTTATACAGAGAATAGAAGAGAGAAGACAGAGAGGCTTTTTTGTTTTACTGTCTTTAGATACAGAAAGAAGAGTAATAACTCTATAGTATTCCAACCTAGGACAAATAGAGGAGTGATAACGCTATAGGATTTCAGATTCCAACCGAGCACAAGTAGAGGAGTGATAACCCTATAGGATTCCAACCGAGCACAAGTATTCCAGGGGATTAATTGAATTTGGTACCAAGAGAAAAAATATATAAAAACATTATAAACAAGTAATTAATGCAATTAGAGACCAAGAACAGAGCAAGAATATAGTAAATAAGAAATTAATGTGATGAGGGACCAATAACAGACAGGTAGTGAAGGAGGAGACGTAGTAGAAATAAAGTTGAAGCTACTATGTATGTTTGTAATTGCACCTTCAAAGATGAACTTTAAAGACTCATCCAACCATTGAAATGTAAATGGTTTAGATCCATGTCCCTGACGTTTAGCTCCATGTCGACAGGTTGGCTTGCTTCTTTAAAGCCAGAGAGGTGGCTTTCTTCTTTGAAGTTTGGGATTCAATGCTCTCACAAAAAACAGGGAATGGGAAACAGGGGAAGGGAAATGACATCAAAACAGGGGAGGACAAATTAGTAGGGTGGGTCATGGGAATGGGAAACAGGGGAAGGGAAATGACATCAAAACAGGGGAGGACAAATTAGTAGGGTGGGTCATGGGATTTGATGAGGAAAGAAAATAAAACATGAATATGAATATGAATATAAAATAAATACAAGAAACATAAAACATATAACTCTCTGGTCACAGCTACAACTTGGTTCTCTCCTCGTTCATCCCTTCCTATTCATTCAAATTTCAATAATATGCAGTCTGTACTGACAGACAACACAAACACAATATAGACAGAAACAAACAGAGGAACCCATATTGACATACAAGAAACATACCTGTCACGACTGCAACAAATATGACGGTTAGACCTTTCTGATTCCCTCCTGTCCACTCGGCTCTCTGGTTCCCTCCTCGTCATTCATCCCTTCCTATTTCTCATTCAAATCGCCATTCACCCCTCATTCAAATTTCAATAATACGCAGTGTTGTACGGACAGACAACAAAAACACAATATAAACAAAAACAGAGGAAACCATTCATTCAGAAGCACCAATCATATATATATATATAGCACCACCACCGCCTAAAAAAAAACATAAACCTTAAAGATTCCATCACTCATATCTCATAAAAATCTTGATTGACCGTTAAAAGAGCGGATCACAAAATTCTTGGTTGACCGTTAAAGGAGCGGATCACAGTTGTGGTTTAGCCAACGTCTATAACAAAAAATAATCTTGATATGTTTTTCATGAAATTCTCTGCACATCCACATCATCTTCATCTATCCAGGTCGGTGCAAAGTCGTTAGATTTTCTTTAATTTGGAATGTTAATATTGGCAATGGTGTACTATTCTGGTCCTCTACTTCCCGTGTCAACAATTAATATTACTAGCACTCGATCATTTTATTAAATGATTCGCCGGAACGCTGAAAGACCTGACGCCCAGCAACGGGCAAACATACATTGGAGGACCCCAACGTCAATCACGTGGGCACGCGTGGCTCGTCGAACCCCCGCGCCGCGAAGGAGCAAACGACTTGACAGCAGCACAGCCCAGTTTGTGGCTGCGTGGAAAATAGCATGACGGCAAATGTCAATTTTTTAGTGGCGGTAATGACGATGAGAACGCACTCTCATTGGCTCAACGAACAATCACATTCGGCAAAGCCAACAAAGTAAACGCTTTCAGCATAACAAGGTTACCAGAGAATGAGTGAATATTTTTTTATTTCTATCTTAACCCATTCAAATGTGTGAATATTTTTTTATTTCTATCTTAACCCATTCAATATAATTGACCGTCTTGACAATTACCCTTTTTGTTCTTTTTTTAAATTGAAAATTACCAGTTTTTCAATATGAATTATATTTTACTCATTTTTATTTTCAGTTAAAATTTAATGCGTAATTTAATTAATAGATAAAAATGGTTTTTTTTCAGTGGTTGTTTCTGTTTAATTTTAATTGAAATTGAAGAAAGTATTAAAGAATTTTAAAATTAAAAGATCATACCAAAATTTCAATTTAAAAAAAAATTTAAAAACCAAAATAATATTTAATTTGAATATTAAAAAAATCCATATTATTATTCTTAAAATTAAAAAATCATACCAAAATTTCAATTTAAAAAAAAAAATTAAAAACCAAAATAATATTTAATTTGAATATTAAAAAAACCCATATTATTAATATAATATTTATAGACATGTCTAAATTCTAGCCACAATGCGATATTGAAATAGAAAAATTCTAACCTCCTTGTTTTTGTGAACATACACAATAGTGTATATCAAAGATAAAATGTTATCATAAAATTATATGAACTTTATAGTATAACTTTTTGGCAATTGTACATGAAATATTATAAAATTATGATACAATTTTTCTATTGTCTTAAATTAAAAAATATTTTTTAATATGTAAAAAAACCTTTATTAAATTTTTAACAATTTTTATGTTATTTTATTTTAAATTTTGAGTGTGGTTTCTCTAAAATGTATTCTCTTTCTTAAATTCTTACTTTTAGATATAGTATTTTAAAAATCATACCTTGTATTTAAACTAAATTCATGAAAAAATTAATTCCAAAATAACACAAATTCAAATGTAGAAAAATTTAATTATTACCTGATCTTTTTCACTTAGAAAATGACAGGAAGTCAAAGGGTAAACTTTCTCAGAAGTAGTTAACAAGAAGGATGAGTTCGCTGGAATTCGTAATAGTGGGAGTGAGAAATACGTGGCGGATTCCTTCTACGAAGCTGGAGAACTGGCTAAAATATATCCGTTGATCTTGAAAAAGCAAAAGAAAATGGGAGCGGAGAATCTTTTGTATTGAAGGAAAAAAAGGAAGTGGGAGCACCTTTAAATTTCAAATCTTCACCCTCTTCCATAACAATTTTGTCCTCCTCCTTTATTGACAGTTTTCTTGTGTGGGAAGTAATTTCAACTAGGTGTCTGGTTTTTTAGTCTTTGTGGTCTTCAATGGCACTGACAATGAGGATGATGACAAGATTGAGATCAATGTTCTTTCTATGAATGAGGTATACACCGCGTTATTAATTTAGATCTTTGTTCCTTATCTATTTTCGAGTAAATTCATTTTAGCCTTGTGTTTGTTCTTCGTTATGATTTGATGCACAGGAACCGCGTCGAGGGGAGAGTTGTTTTGCTACCCAAAAACTTGTTCGGCTCGGCTTTTCACTTGAGTAGTCGAAATTGTTCGAGGTACTTTATTTATTTTTGTTAGGTTTGTTTGTTGAAATTTAATATATAATGTATTTTGTTTTTAGTTTAAACTTTTCCTTTTCATTTAGTTTCTATTTCATTTCGTTTAATTAGTTTATAATTAGTTTATCCTCCTTCTTATTGGTTTAATTAGTTTAAACTTCTTGCTTTTAATTTAGTCTCTTTAAACCGAACCGGCCTTCCCTCCTTGTTGATTTTAATAATCAGTTTATCATGTTCGATTTAGGTTTCATTTCTGAGTTGGCCTTAAATTTAGTGTCTCTGTTAGATATCACTTTTCTTAATATAGCCGCATTATAATTTGACAAGAAGCAATTTAGTATCAAATCCAATAAAGTTCTTGAAAACAATTTCAACTGACCTCTTCTTGATTGCTTGAGAGGCTATCCATACTAACCTTCATTGCCATGGTATTACAGATACTTTGGATGGTATAGTGGCCCAACATGTAAAATTTAGGCAATGTTGGAATCTCATCTCATCTTTGAAGGAGATAAGCTTCCTTCTTCGTCTAATTCGTCTAATTTCCACTCAAACCCACACGAGATCGAATCCTTCCTCCAGCTGTTCGACCAAGATCGAATGCTTAATGGTTTTGAAGCTGGGTGGGTATTGGATGTTGACATTTAATTATATGATTTGAATAGGAAGATGTAGTTGCAGTATATGAAATTTCATGTTTTTCTTGCTTCCCAGATAGATATATTTTCCACCATAGGTAACATCTATACTACAGCAATCAATCAACATAAGCCCTAGACTTAAGATCTAATTTAAAACCGATCTTAAAACCTAGATTAAGATCATAAACCATAAACCCTAGAGTTAAGATCATAAACCCAAGACTTAAGATCATAAACCATAACTATCCACTAATAGCTTTTCCTATAAATATTTAAAAGTATTTTCAGCCAAGTAGTTGTGCAATGGTTCTGAGTTGGGCTTATGTCCTTGGTTCAAGCTTTATTTGTCCTGGAAAGTGAGAGTAACATAAATTTTGAGGATTAGGTTATGGCTAGATTTTTATTTAGTTTTTTCATCTATTGCTTTTCCCTAGTTCAAGCTTTCTTTGTTCTGGAAAACCAGAATAATATAATTTTTGTTAACCATAATAACATAAATTTTGTTGACGATTTGGTTATAGCTAGATTTTTATTTAATTTTTCCATCTATGGCTTTGGAAGTTTTTCCAAACCAAGAATAATTTTATTACATCACCGAGCTTGGCATGGCTGGTTAGTAATAATTTTAATGTATCTCATGCTAAGAAGTTGACCAGAGTTGTATAGTCTGTGCAATTGTACGGGTAAATGAATAACTAATTTGTAGCTGTATCATTAGCGGAGAAAAAATAACAAGATTTTTCATACATTATCTCGCGGATCATAATCTCAAACTTTTCTATATCATCATCAATCTAAAATTTACAAGTTGATCATTTTGCACATATTAACTATGAGAAAGCCCAAGCCCTCAAAGGGTTGGTCAGTACTCGAACTCATGCCCTCTCTCCGCCGTTGTAATATCTTTTATTTTTGGTACAGGTCTCCATTCATGTTTGCATTTATTTGTATTTACAAGGGTGGAGCTATGGATTGGTGAGACTTATCTGCCAATACCATGGCAAAGCTCTTCAGCGCTCAGCACAAGTGCCGAAACAATAAATATAAATATATAATATAAGCCTATAAATTACGTTTAAGCAAAAAAATATATGTTATTGTATTTTGACATCAATTTATTGGGATTTTTATCGACTCATTTTATAATGTTTATATATATATATATATATATATATATATATATATATATATATATATATATATATATAAATGTACACTATATTTTACCAAGTGATAGTTTGTTTGAATACATTTTATGTTTAAACCTGAAGAAGAGAATAATTTATCACTTTTGTATTAAATTAAAGCATTTCTTAAATTAATATTAATTAATTTACTTAAAAATGTGAACAACCTCCTTTAATTGACATCTTTAATCTCTTAAGGTCACTTTCATTAAAGTTAAATTTAGTTTATGATATAAAAATCTCAATTCATTACAGTGAGGTTAAGCTAAATAAAAAATTATATATATATATATATATATAATTTTGTTTCTTTTATAGAACAAGTGACTATAAATCTTATCAATCATATATATATATTTTTAAGGTGTGTTTTCTTTTTCATTTAGGGTATATATATGTTTTTAAGGTGTGTTTTCTTTTTCATTTAGGGTGAATATATGTTAAGGAAAAATATTTGTATTTATATTATTTTATTTAATAATGTTTATTATTAAATTATTTATTTTATCAATAATTTTAGAAATCCAATTGTAAAATAAAAAGAATAGGTGACCAAGGGAGATGGAGAGAGACATGGTGAAAGGTGGGGCAGAGAGAGAGGGGTTGATAGTGGAGGAGAAAGTGACACTAAGATCACAAGATAGGGGGTAGTATGATATGGATAGAAGCAGTGGATGTGGGGGGAGAGAGAGATGGGGGAAAGATAGGGGGGAGAGAGAGAGAGTGCAAGAGGGAGAGAGGTAAAGGGGAGAGAGAGAGAGCGAGGGGGAGAGAGCGAGAGAGAGAAAGAGGAAAGAGAGAGAGAGAGAGAGAGAGAGAGAGAGAGATAAAAGAGGGGATACAGAGAGAGGGCAAGAGAGCGGGGAGAGAGAGAGAGAGAGAGAGAGAGAGAGAGAGAGAGAGAGAGCTGGGGGAGAGAGGGAGAGAGGGAGAGAAAGTAAGAGAGAGATAGGGGGCAGAGAGAGAGAGAGAGAGAGAGAGAGAGAGAGAGAGAGAGAGAGTGGGGTGGGAGAGAAATAGTAAGAGAGAGAGTAGGGGGGAGAGAGAGAGAGGGATATAGAGTGAGGGGGAGAAAGACATAGAGAGGTTGGGGGAGAGGGGGGAAGAGAAAGAAAGAGAGAGAGGGATAGAGGGAGGGAGATAGAGGGAGTGAGAGAGAGGGAGAGAGGGGGGAAGGGGGAGAGGGAGAGAGGAGGGGGGAGGAGGGGGAGAGAAAGAGAGAGGGGTGGCAGTGAGAGAGAAAAATAGAGAGAGTGAGAGAGGGGGGGAGGGGGATAGGTAGAGAGAGAAAAAGTTGGGGGAGGAGGAGAGAGAGAGAGGGAGGGGTGCGGGGTAGAGAGAGAGGGAGGGTGGGACGGAGAGAGAGAAAGAGAGAGAGAGAGGGAGGGTGGGAGGGAGAGAAAGAAAGAGAGAGAGTGTGAGAGAGAGAGAGAGAGGTGGGAGGGAGAGAGAAAGAGAGGGGTGGGAGGGAGAGAGAGAGAGGGGTGGGAGGGAGAGAGAGAACGGGGGAAAGGTGGGGGGAGAGCAGAAGGGGGAGGGAGAGAGTGAGAGAGACATGGATAGAGAGTGAGGGGGAGTGAAACAGAGAGAGGCGGGGGGCAGAGAGCGGGAGGGGGAGGGACAGAGCGAGATAATCATAGATAGAGAGTGAGGGGAAGTGAGACAAAGAGAGGCATGGGAAATAGAGAGAAAGAGAGAGAAAGCATAGGGGAGAGAGAGAGGGGGGGAGAGAGGGGGAGATGAAGAGAAAGAGAGAGAGAGAGGGAGAGAGAGAGATATACAGGGAGAGAGAGAGGGGTGGGGGAGCGGGAGAGAGAGAGAGAGAGGAGGGGGAGAGAGAGGGGGTGGGAGTGATAGGGAGACAAAGACAGAGAGTGAGAGAAAGGGGGAGAGAGAGAGAGAAAGAGAGAGAGAGAGAGAAGTGAGAAAGAGTGAGAGAGACAGTGAGAGAGAGAGAGAGAGAGAGAGAGAGAGAGAGAGAGGGCAAGAGAGATAGAGTGAGGGATAGAGATAGAGGGGGGAGATAGAGGGGGGGATAGAGAGGGAAAGAGATAAATAGAGAGTGGGGGGGGGGGGGGGGGCGCGGTCAGAGAGAGACAAAGAAAGTGGGTGGAGAGAGATAAAGAGAGACGGGGCGAGAGGGGGGAAGAGAGAGAAGGAGAGAAAGAGCAGGGGGAGATGGAGAGAGGAAGAGAGGGAGAGATAGGGGGAGAGTGTGAGAGAGAGAGTGGGAAAAAGAGAGGGGGAAAGGGAGAGAAGGGGGGCAGAGAGAGAGAGAGAGAGAGAGACGGAGAGAGGGGGGGGGGGGGGAGGACAGCAGAGAGAGACAGTGAGAGAGATGGGGGGAGATATAGCACGCGTGAGAGAGAGAGAGAGAGAGAGAGAGAGAGGTGGGAGAGGTGGGAGAGAGAACCGGGAGGGGGGGGGGGAGAGAGTGGAAGGGGGAGGGAGAGAGTGAGAGAGTAAGGGGGAGAGATACAGAGAGAGGTGATGGGAGAGGGGGGAAGAGAGAGAAAGAGAGAGAGAGCACGTGGGAGAGAGAGAGATAGGCGGAGAGAGGGGGAGACGAAGAGAGAGAGAGTGTGTGTGTGTGAGGGGGCGAGAGACAGATAAAGGGAAAGAAAAGGGATGAGAGAGAGGGAGAGAGTGCGAGGGGGAGAGAGAGAGATAAAGGGAGAGAGAGGGGGTGAGAGAGAGGGAGAGAGGGGGGGATGGGGAGAGAGAGAGCGCGGGGTGGGAGGGACATGGAGAGAGAGAGTGTGTGAGAGAAACGGGGGAGAGAGATAGAGAGGAATAGTGAGAGAGAGAAGGGAGTGAGAGAGAAAGAGAGATAGTAGGGGAGAGAGAGAGAGAGAGAGAGGAGGAGGAGGAAGAGAGAGAGAGAGAGGGGGGGGGGGAGAGAGAGAGTGGGGGGGGGGAGAGAGAGAGTGGGGGGGGGGGGGGGGAGAGAGGGCGAGAGAGAGAGAGGGGGGAGAGATAGAGGGAAAGAGACAGATATGGAGTGTGGGGGCAGTGGGTGGAGAGAGACAAAGAGAGGTGGGGGGAGAGGGAGTGGGCGAGAGAGAGAGAGAGTGGGAGAGAGAGAGGGAGGGGGGAAGGGAGAGAGGGGGGGAGGAGGAGAGAGAGATAGGGGGTGGGAGAGAGAGAGAGAGAGAGAGAGAGAGAGAGGGAGAGGGGGAGAGGGATAGTGATAGATGGATGGAGAGAGAGGGGGTGATAGAGAGGGAAAGAGACAGATAAAGAGTTGGGGGGGAGAGAGAGGTAGAGAGAAAGAGAAGGGGGGAAGAGGGGAGGGGGTAGAGAGAGAGAGATGGATAGAGGGAGAGGTAGAGAAAGCATGGGGTAGGGAGAGAGGGATAGAGAGAGAGGGGGATGGAGGGAGTGAGATAAAGACAGAGAAGGTCTTGGAATCATGATTGCCATTAGACCGAAACCTGCAGGCGTTAGTCTCTGCTACAATTGCCAGAGTTAGGATCCACGAGAGGCGGTTAGTCCATGTCACGAAACACACGAGGAACATTGAACCCAATGTCCAACAATCTCCCCCCCCAACATGAGTTAGGTGAGTTTCGAACTCGAGACTTGTCTCTCTGATACCACCTCTTGGAATCATGATTGTTGTTAGACCAAAAGCCGCAGACGTTAGTCTCTGCTACAATCTCCAGAGTTAGGATCCACAAGAGGTGGTTAGTCCATGTCATGAAACACGCGGGGAGTGTTGAACCCAATGTCCAACAGAAGGGTCTATGAGAGGGAGATAGAGAGAATCATGGGAGAGAGGGACAAAGAGTGAGGGGGTGAGAGAGAGAGAGAGGGAGGAGAGGGGGGAAGCGCGCGCGCGAGAGAGAGAGAGAGAGAGAGAGAGAGAGAGAGAGAAGGGAGAGAGTGGGATCGAGGGAGAGAAGGAGAGGGAGATGGGGGGAGAGAGAGGGGAGAGAGAGAGGGGGAGAGAGAGTGGGGGGAAGAGAGTGAGAGAGAGAGAGGGGGAGAGAGAGATAGAGAGAAATATAGAGAGAGCGGGGAGAGGGGAGAGAGAGAGAGAGAGAGATAGTGATGGAAGGAGAGAGAGAGAGAGAGAGCAAGGGGGAGAGAGGTGGAGGGGAGAGAGAGAGGAGGATAGAGAAAGAGATAGGGGGTGAGAAAGAGAGAGAGAAAGAGGGATAGAGAGTGAGGATGAGAGAGACAGAGAGAGGCAAGGGAAGAGGGGGGAGGAAAGAGAAAGAGGTAGAGAGAGCGGGGGGGGAGAGAGAGAGAGATACAAGGAGAGAGTGGGAGATGAAGAGAGAGAGAGAGAGAGAGAGAGAGAGAGGGTGAGGGGGTGAGAGAGAGAGAGATGGGTGGGAGGGAGAGAGAGAAATAGAGAGAGTGAGAGAGGGGGGAGGTGAGAGAGAGAGAAAGAGAGATAGAGAGAGGTGCGGGGGATATAGAGAAAGAGAGAGAGTGAGAGAGGGGGGAGAGAGCGAGTGAGTGAGAGTGAGAGAGAGAAAGTGGGGGGAGAGAGACACTGAGAGAGAGGGGGGGGGGGAGATATAGCACACGTGAGAGAGAGAGAGAGAGAGAGATAGAGAGAGAGAGAACAGGGGGGAGAGAGCGCAAGGGGGAGGGAGAGAGTGAGATAGACAAGGATAGAGAGTAAGGGGAAGAGAGGCAGAGAGAGGCAGGGTGAGAGCGGGGAAGAGAGATAAAGAGAGAGAGTGGGGGGAGATAAAGAGAGAGGGGGAGACAAAATGAGAGAGAGAGTGATGGGGAGAGAGAGAGATACAGGGAGAGAGATATGAAGGGAGAGAGAGGGGGTGAGAGAGAGGGAGAGAGGGGGGAGATAGGGAAAGGGGCATAGGGGGAGAGAGAGATATAGTGAGTGAGAGAAAGAGGGGGAGAGAGAGAGAGAGAGAGAGAGAGAGAGAGAGAGAGAGTGGGGAGAGAGAGAGAGCGAGGGATAGTGATAGAGGGTGGGTGAGAGAGAGAGAGGGAAAGAGACAGATAGAGAGTGGGGGGGTAGAGATAGTTGGGGGCAGCGTGTGGAGAGAGAGAAAGAGAGAGAAAGAGAGATAGAGAAGGGGGAGAGAGAGAGAGAGAGAGAGAGAGAGAGAGAGAGAGAGAGAGAGATCAAGGGATAGAGATAGAGGGCAGGGGAGAGAGAGGGAGAGAGGGAGAGGGAAAGAGAAAGATAGATAGTGGGGGGTATAGTGAGGCAGAGAGAAAGAGAAGTGGGGGAGAGAGAGGGGTAGAGAGAAATATGGATACAGGGAGAGGTAGAGAGAGCATGGGGCAGATAGAAATGGATAGAGGGGGGGGGTGAGGGAGAGAGATAGATAAAGATAAGGGGGGATGAGAGGGAGAGAGAGAGACAGGTGGAAGAGAGACAGAAAAAGAGTGATGGAAAGAGAGAGGGGGAGATAGAGAGTGGGATCGAAGGGGAGAAGGAGAGAGAGGGGGGAGAGAGAGTGGGATGGAGGGGAAAGAGAGAGAGAGAGAGAGAGAGAGAGAGAGAGAGAGAGATTGATGGAAAGAGAGAGAGAGAGCGAGGGGGAGAGAGGTGTGGGAGAGAGAGAAAAAGAGAGAAGGGGGAAGAGAGAGAGAGAGAGAGAGAGAGAGAGAGAGAGAGAGAGAGAGCGAGGGGGTGAGAGAGAGAGGGGTGGTAGGGAGAGAGAGGAAGAGAGAGAGTGAGAGAGGGGGAGGGGGAGAGAGAGAGATAGAGACAGAGAGAGAGGGAGAGAGAGAGGGGTGGGAGGGAGAGAGATAAAGAGAGGGAGAGTGAGAGAGGGGGGATTGAGTAAGTGAGTGAGAGTGAAAGAGAGAGGGGGGGGGAGATATAGCACACGTGCGAGAGAGAGAGAGAGAGAGAGAGAAGGGGGGTAGGGAGAGAGGGAGAGAGACAAGGATAGAGAGTGAGGGGGAGGGAGACAGAGAGAGGCGGGGTGAGAGAGGGGAAGAGAGAAAAAGAGAGAGAGAGCGTGGGGGAGAGAGAGAGGGGGGAGACAAAGAGAGAGAGAGAGAGAGAGAGAGCAAGGGGGAGAGAGAGAGATACAGGGAGAGAGAGAAGAAGGGAGACAGAGGGGGTGACAGAGAGAGAGATAGGGGGGAGGGGGAGAGAGAGGGAGAGGGGCGAAGGGGGAGAGAGGGAGAGGGGCGGAGGGGGAGAGAGGTAGGGGTGGAAGGGAAAGGGAGAGAGAGAGAGAGTGAGGGAGAGAAAGGGAGGAGAGAGATGGAGTGATAAGGGAGCAAGAGTGAGAGAGATAGCGGTAGAGAGAGAGAGAGAGAGAGAGAGAGAGAGAGAGAGAGAGAGAGAGCAAGGGGAGGAGAGAGAGATAGTGGGGTGAGAGAGAGAGAGAGGGATAGAGATAGAGGGTGGCAAAGAGTGGGGGGGGAAGAGAGAGAGAAAGAGACAGATAGAGAGTGGGGGGGCAGAGAGAGACAGGGGCAATGTGTGGAGAGAGATAAAGGGAGTTTGGGGGAGAGAGGGGAGGAGAGAGAAAGAGAGATAGAGAAGGGGGAGAGGGAGAGAGGGGGAGACTGAGAGAGAGAGAGAGAGAGAGAGAGAGAAAGAGGATGGAGGGAGGGAGAGAGAGAGAGAGAGAGTGGGGGGGATGGAGGGAGAGAGAGAGAGAGAGAGAGAGTTTCACCCTTCTTCTTTTCAAATAGAATTGGCGCTCCCCAAGGGGACACACTTGGTCTAATAAACCCTTTATCCCACAATTATTGTAACTACATCTTCAGTTTGGTCAATTCTAGTACACTCATTCGGTAAGGTGCTCTTGAAATCGGTGATGTTGCAATATTCAAATCGATAGTAAAATCAATGTCCCTTTTGGGTGGAAAAACTGGTACGTCCTCTTGAAACACATTCTTAAAATATTGCACTATTGAAATGTTTTCCATCATCAGAGTCTTTTCTTTGGAATTAGTAAAACCCACTTTAATAACATATATCTCACATCCCTTCCTCATGCGCTTACTCATTTGAGAGGCTATAATAGGACATAGCTGTAGGGGTTTCTTTATTCCTTGTATCTCCTTACGAGTTCCATATTGCATTCTATAATATATAATATTTTCCTTACAATCCACCAATGTCCAGTGCTTCTCCAACCAATCCATGCATAGTAGAACATCATAGGATCCCAAGGGTAATATATTCAGATCCACAATTAGTTGTTGTTCACTAATTTCTAGTGCACAGTTCGAAATTTTGGCACGAAATTTTCTCTTTTCTCTAGTGGTTAACTTTACCAGCCATGGATTCTTGAATTTATGACTTTGAAATTTACATATTTCTACTAATTTGGGGTTTACATAGCTTAAAATTTCACTTGGGTCAACCAAAATAGAAACAGGTTGTGAGAGTAGCTTACCTTCCAACTCTATCATCGTTGGTTGGTAATTTTCCTGACGATATTCCAATGTTTTGTTAATTTTGGGTATATTTTTGGCTACATCTACCACTGTAGAAGCTTCTTTTATATTAGCAACTGCTTCACCCCTCCCTTGTTGTGGAAAATTCCTATAATAGTGAGCCTCACCACACTCTCAACACTATAGGGATGGTTTCTGATTTTTTCCTTGGTCCGGCTTGCTGGAAGCCTCTGTGGGTTTATCTTCTGCAAGCCACCCGATTCTTTGATGGTTTATGCCAAACTATTTACTCACTGAACTTCTTGTAGCGTTCTTAAAATTATTGGTTCTACTTTTGTTCAAATTTGAGCTTCTTTTATGCTATTTCTTTGATTGCCAGTTTTTACCCAGCTCTGCTATTGCCTTAGATTGCTGATAACACATTCTTGCCTTATGAATTTCCTTGTCCATGGTTCTTGGATTCATGAAATCAATTCGTACATTCATGTGAGTCGGAAAACTACTCAGGAACTGTTGAACTTTAGCTTTTCCGTACCTTAGATAAGGAACGTAGAAAAGTAAAGAAGTGAACTTGATTATGTATTCATCCATCGTTAATTGACCCACTTTTAAATCGTGAAACTCCCTATACTTTTTGTCATAGAAGCACTCAGTTAGGTACTTATCTTTAAAATATTGCTAGAATGTATCCCATGTCACGTCCTGATCTTCTATGTTGCGGAAATTCTTAACCTCCTCCCATCATAGTGTGGCCTTCTCCCTCAACTGATAGATGGCCAATCTAGATTTCTGCTATACTTGTAGACTTGAAAGTACTTGTTAATATTTATCAACCATGATTCAACCACCTCCTCCACTTCTCGATCAAATGCAGGTGCTTTTATCTTTTGAAACTCGCCTTGCAGTTTTACTTTCTATTTCTTAACTTCTTGTTGTTCTGACACATTACATGACTCATCCTCATTGTAATTTCTATTTTTATTACTTCGTTGTGAATGACTTCTTTCCATTGTGTCAGTATTTTGGACCCTTTCTTGTCATTCGTTTCCTTCTTGCATGTCTCTATCAGGGTTGGGTTGTATCACTCCCCGATTCTACTTGTCAAAAAGGCTCTTGAGAATCCTTTATTGCTCTTGCATTAAGTGCTCATTATCACTCCTGACCCAGACCATTTCTTCCTGTAGCTTCTA
This sequence comes from Pinus albicaulis, assembly GCA_034641835.2. Classification (NCBI taxonomy): domain Eukaryota; kingdom Viridiplantae; phylum Streptophyta; class Pinopsida; order Pinales; family Pinaceae; genus Pinus; species Pinus albicaulis. The sequence continues at coordinate 479,779,768 of CM076580.1, forward strand.
CACTGTGTTTAGCGGAATACTAGTCTAGTGCTGCTTTTCTTCCAGAAGTCTACTAGTTTGTTGGTCCTGATATACACTCAGCTGAATCCACATCTCAGGATTCATTTCCGATCGTGGTTGGGGTACAAGTTCCCTTGTGTGCTGGGGTGTTTACTGCGTTGACCCCCTCCTCCTATCATCTCTTGTTATGCTTTTTTTCCTTAGTTGTGCATCATTTACACACAGTTCATCTTATTAGGTGACCCCTGGGGTCCCAGCGTGCGAACGCTGCTCTGATATCACTTGTAACATACTACCATACTCATAAAAAAAATTAACTTTACACTTTTACATTCACCATAATTAATTTTATCGTCTACCTATAACCAAACCTGATTATTAGCTATGCAATAGACATACCAATTTCATATATTAGCAGTACTATATTTCAGATAAAACAAATGTGTTTATTGCTGCCTCATAAAAGATTAGGCACTCTTCGCATGTTTCGAGGCATGCACCTGTCATCGTATCTAGCCTTGACTTACTTGTGATTGACTATCCTATTTCTTTATTACAACAAGATCTAAATTTAATTGACAATAACTTTACATTCACAACACACATTATGATTTTTTATTTTTGAACGTCCTGTTTTTGTTTTAATGGTTACTATGAAAACCTTTGCAATGATCAGACTGTTTTCATTTAACCCGCACAGCCTGGTAAGCACTCCACAGGCAGAAAGTTGTGAGTCCCTTCTGTCATCGATTTTTGTAGGCTGGAATCCATGATCGTAATTATTTTAGGGTTTGATTTGTTAGGGTAATGAATACCCTAAACCTAATCATTTCCCATTCATTCATGAGACTTCGTCACAGAGCTCTCCAAGTTTGTCTCATTACCGCAACGTTATGCCTCTCACATGGTTCACTGAGCTTCATTTTGGGTTTCTTTGCCGACGGTGGGTAGCTCATTCCGTTTTGTCCCATTTCTGTGAATCCTTAGGATATTTTCTGTTGGGTGGTTTTTATCTCTAAGAATTCAATTGGAGTACCTCTTTTGCTTCATTTATCGTTTTATTGTTAGCATCAATCTCTAGTTTTCTTTGCTTCTTATTTCCCTATGCTTCTCTAAGTTTGTATTTTTTTTTGCTTTGTTTGTAGTGAAGGTTCGAGCTCATACCTCCAAGTGAAGCACCATAGTTTCCCTATTACGCCCTCGGTGAATCTTATAGGTAGTTTGGGGTTATTTTGTTATGAGAGAGGAAATATTTACTAGATTGCGTTTCTCTATTCCAATTTGAATGCAATATAATGACCCATATTCTCTGTTTATTTGCGAGTTAGATTTTCAAACCTACACGGAGTAGTTTCCACAGGTAAGGCTACACATCTTCCTGTATTTCTTGTACCCAACATAAATATTGGTTAACAAAGTCTCATTCTTAGTTTTCTTACGGTTTTCTCATTTTGATTTCATGCACAGGTAATCTTGTTAGCCCAGAACTGTAGTTGAATTCCTTTGGTATGCTTGATACCGGTCCTTGACTGACTCGACTTTCATGCCCACCAGGTATTATCCTCCACTGAAAGGTTTTGTTATGGGATTCTAGGTGCAAATAGCCTTGCTTCAAACTTGAAGCCCAGGTTTTGTAATGAGGCTTCATGCCTCCATTATAATTTAATTTCTACTCTTGTTTGAGTTTTCACGAGCTTTACCCAGTTTAGGGATACAGTTGACAAGAATAACAATTATGAATTTTTGTACTGTTCATTCTTAAGTACTTGGTATTTTTCCACCAGGGAACTTACTTCCAATTTAAAGTGTTTGATTTATGACTTCTTTAATTAACCTTCAGTGCTATCACTCTCTTAGAGAGGCGAACCATTCATGTATAATTTCTTTATAGTAATATTTTGTAACTATGTGCATAGGTATATATATATATATTCCTGCATATTTGAGTGAATCTCTTTTCTTTCCTGAGTTATGCAATTCAAAAATAGGAATAGGAATATAGTCTTTCTAGTATTTGGTTTGCAAATACGTTCATGCTATTACTAGAATAAGTTCATGGTTTTTCTTTGCCAATGTTCTAGTACTCATTCAATTTTGTTGTTTCAAGAATAGAGATAGAGATGCAGTATTAAGCGGTCTTCAATATTAGTACAACTGTCTATTTTCCATATTCTATTTACTCTCTTCTGTTCCAATAAATCCGTTTACATACATATATATATATATACATAAAACAATTCAAGAATGGTTTAACAATAGTTTCAGTTCTTGAGTTTTCATGTGTCTTTCACATATCTCTATTTCTCTGATAACATTCTCTATATGATGCCCTCTCTCTCAGGCATACTATTTGTCTAGAAATTCGTTATGCATATCTTAGCTTGTTCAACCGTTGTCTACATATTCTTCTTTCTTGTGATTTTAAGGTTCTGAATTTACTTTTCGTTCAGTTTTTAGATGAATGTCTGGACCATTATGTCTGTGTTTATCATAGTTGTAGAGGAAAACCTAATTGGAGCGTTCATCTCAAAAGCTCTACGTTAACAGTTCTCTGTTTATAGATGCTAAAAGAGTTAGTTTATAACTTCATTCGATATCTAGTTTTGCTTAACTCTAGTCATGCCTTTGTTTACCACATGCTCTGAATATTTTAAGAAAGATTGTCTGGAAATCCTATTTATTTAAAGAGAATACTTAGAGACTTCCTCATTTCATAAACAAAATACAATAACAGTTACAAACCATTAAAATATAACTAATTACTCGTTTACAATAAAAAAATCAATTCCCCAATGACCAATATACTTATTTGTCTTCCAAACACAACTGATGTTGTCCTCCCTACCTCGAGAGAGGAAATTACATCCTCGTCTCTCCCCCGTGCTCCACACCTGAGTTACGTTAGTTGACAGGAGTTCCGGAAGAGACCTCGGGACTTCCAGTACATTCTTCTATTCCAGGAATTTTAGGAATCTGAGTAATTCCATTGGTCACCACAAGCTCAGGAATTCTTCACAACATAGCAAGAAAGCACTCCACAGGCAGACAATTGTGAGTCCCTTCTGCCATCGATTTGCATAGGCTGGTATCCATGATCATAATTGTTTTAGGATTTGATTCGTTAGGGTAATGAATACTCTAACCCTAATCCTTTCCCATTCATTCGTGAGAATTCGTCGTAGAGCTCTTCAAGTCTGTCTCATTACCGAAACTTCATGCCTCTCACATGGTTCACTCAGCCTCGTTTCAGGTTTCTTCACCAACGGTGGGTATCTCATTCTGGTTTGTCCCATTTCCGTGAATCCTTAGGGTATTTGCAGTTGGGTGGGTTTTATCTCTGAGAATTCAACTAGAGTACCTCTTTTCCTTCGTTTATCGTTTTCTTGTTAGCATCAATCTCCAGTTTTCTTGCTTCTTATTTCACTATGCTTCTCTAATTTTGTATTTTTTTTTTTGCTTTGTCCATAGCAGAGGTTTGAGCCCATACCTCCGGGTGAAGCACCACAATTTCCCTATTACACCCTCGGTGAATCTCACAGGTAGGTTGGGGTTATTTTGTTATGAGAGCGGAAATATTTTCTATCTTGCGTTTCTCTATTCCCATCTAAATGCAATCTAATGACCCATATTCTTGGTTTATTTATAGGTTAGATTTTCAAACTTACACAGAGTAGTTTCCACAGGTAAGGCTACACATCTTGATGTATTTCCTGTACCCAACATAAATATTGGTTAACAAAGTCTCATTCTCAATTTTCTTACGGTTTTCTCATTTTGATTTCATGTCCAGGTAATCTCATCAGCCCAACACTATAGTTGAATTCCTTTGGTATGCTTGATATTGGTCCTCGGCTGACTTGACTTTCATGCCCACCAAGTATTATCCTCCACTGAAAGGTTTTGTTACGGGATTCCAGTTGCAACAAGCCCTGCTTCAAACTTGAAGCCCAGGTTTTGCTATGAGGCTTCACGCCTCCATTCTAATTTCAATTCTACTCTTGTTTGAGTTTTCACGGGCTTTACCTAGTTTAGGGATACAATTGATAAGAGTAACAATTATGAATTTTTGTACTGTTCATTCTTAAGTACTTGGTATTTGGCCACCAGGGCACTTACTTCCAATTTATAGTGCTTTGTTTATGACTTCTTTAATTAACCTTCAACGCTATCACTCTCTGGGAGAGGCGAACCTTTCATGTATAATTTATTTATAGTAATATTTCGTAATTATGTGCATAGGTATATATATATTCCTGCATATCTGAGTGAATCTCTTTTCTTTCCTGAGTTATACAATTCGGAAATAGGAATACAGTCTTTCTGGTATTTGGTTTGCAATTACATTCATGCTATTATTAAAATAAGGTCATGGTTTTTCTTTGCCAATTTTCTATTACTCATTCAATTTTGTTGTTTGAAGAATAGAGACAGAGATGCAGTATTAAGCGGTCTTCAAGATTATTACAACTGTCTATTTTCCATATTCTATTTACTGTCTTTTGTTCCAATAAATCTCTTTATATATATATATATATATATATATAAGAATGGTTTAACAATAGTTTCAGTTTTTGAGTTTGCATGTGTCTTTCGCATATCTCTATTTCTTTGATAACATCCTCTATACGATGCCCTCTCTCTCAGGCATCCTATTTGTCTAGAAATTCAGTATGCATGTCTTAGCTTGTTCAACCGTTGTCTAGAGATTCTTCTTTCTTGTGATTTTAAGGTTCTGAATTTACTTTTTGTTCATTTTTTAGATGAATGTCTAGACCATTATGTCTATGTTTATCATAGTTGCAGAGGACAACATACTTGGAGCCTTCATCTCAAATTCTCTACGTTAACATTTCTCTATTTATAGATGCTAAAAGAGTTAGTTTATAACTTCATTCGATATCTGGTCTTTCTTTTTCTGGCAGTCCTATTTATTTAAAGAGAATGCTCATAGATTTCCTCATTTCATAAACAAAATACAATAACAGCTACAAACCATTATAATATAACTAATTGCTTGTTTACAATCAAAAAATCAATTCCCCAATGACTATGTTTTCTAGATACAACTGATGTTGTCCTCCCTACCTTGAGAGATGAAATTACATAATCTTCTCTCCCTCGTGCTCCACACCTGAGTTAAGTGAGTTGACAGGAGTTCCGGAAGAGACCTTGGGACTTCCAGTCCAGTCTTCTATTCCAGGAATTTTAGGAATGAGTAATTCCACTGGTCACCACAAGCTCAGGAATTATTCACTCTATTTCCTCCCCTCAGCTACCGAACAAAACCCCTCTTCTTCATTGGGATGTACCTTTATTCTCAGAGGGTAGGGTAACTATCTGAACTGTTTTTCTATTCAACTACTTGTGAGTTCTTGGAATACTTTTACCATGAGTCTTTTACCTTTTATGGCACCACTTTCCAATGCTAAATTTTATTTAACCGAACAAAATTAATTTATGTTTATATAGTAATATTTCTCAAGAAAGAATAAATGTCTTAATTTCTTCTTAGTTTCTTAACATAAAATAATATAACCATTAGTTGGCACTTAAGCCAGCTATCACATAAAAGGTAAAAAATAGTTATGAATTAATTATATATATATCTATCTATATATATTCTTTCAAAGATATCATATTCTTTGATATCAAATCATATTATTAAAAATAAATATCAAAGCAATTTTTTAATTAGTGAGAAAATCTATAAGTTTCCAAACTAATAGAGGGAGCAATGATCATGAACTATTAATTGAATCATCATCATTGTGATTCAAGAAAAACCACACCTCCTATAATCAACAACTAGTAATCACTAAGAAAACAAGTTTTTTTTTTTTTTTTTTTTAATTATCATTAAAATATTTGTTATTATTAATATCTTTTTTAATACTAGAATTTAAATTTTTGAATAGGTCAATTTAAATTTCTTATTAACTTTGATCCTATAGATTTAGGTTTTAGAAAGTCTTTTATATACCATTAAAAAAAAACTAAAGTTAATTTATATGATTAAAAATGCTTCTTTTTAATTATGATTTTTACACATTAAATTTATTTTATATCATTATTGTTTTTTTTTTAAATTGTCATTTTTGTGTATAGAGAAAACTATTTTATATTATTATAAATAAATTTAAACTCATGCATTCATTTATTTTTAGAGTGTTGCTGTTTTTGAAAATAAAATAATATTTTAGTAGCTAATTTTAAATATACTTTTTAGAATTTCAAAATTATCATTTAAGATTTTTAAAATTAAAAAATCATACCAAAATTTCAATTTAAAAAAAAAAAAAATTAAAAACCAAAATAATATTTAATTTGAATATTAAAAAACCCATATTATTAATATAATATTTATAGACATGTCTAAATTCTAGCCACAATGCGATATTGAAATAGAAAAATTCTAACCTCCTTGTTTTTGTGAATGTACACAACAGTGTATATCAAAGATAAAATGTTATCATAAAATTATATGAACTTTATAGTATAACTTTTTGGCAATTGTAAATGAAATACTATAAAATTATGATACAATTTTAAATTTTGAGTGTGGTTTCTCTAAAATGTATTATCTTTCTTAAATTCTTACTTTTAGTATTTTAAAAATCACACCTTGCTTTTAAACTAAATTCATGAAAAAAATTAATTCCAAAAAAACACAAATTCAAATGTAGAAAAATTTAATTATTACCTGATCCTTTTCACTTAGAAAATGACAGGAAGTCAAAGGGTAAACTTTCTCAGAAGTAGTTAACAAGAAGGATGAGTTGGCTGGAATTCGTAACAGTGGGAGTGGGAAATACTTGGCGGATTCCTTCTACGAAGCTGGAGAACTGGCTAAAATATATCCGTTAAAATATATCCGTTGATCTTGAAAAAGCAAAAGAAAATGGGAGCGGAGAATCTTTTGTATTGAAGGAAAAAAAGGAAGTGGGAGCACCTTTAAATTTCAAATCTTCACCCTCCTTTATTAACATCTAGGTGTGGGAAGTAATTTCATCTAGGTGTCTGGTTTTTTTTTCTTTGTGGTCTTCAATGGCAATGAGGATGTTATCCTCTACTCCATGCAAAAGATTGAGATCGATGTTCTTTCTATGAATGAGGTATGCAGTGCGTTCTTTATCTATTTTCACCTATAAATTTCAAATCTTCACCCTCTTCCATAACCCTCTTCCATAACGATTTTGTCCTCCTCCTTTATTGACAGTTTTCTTGTGTGGGAAGTAATTTCATTTAGGTGTCTGGTTTTTTAGTCTTTGTGGTCTTCAATGGCAACGAGGATAATGACAATGAGGATGTTATACTCTGCTTCATGCAAAAGATTGAGATCAATGTTCTTTCTATGAATGAGGTATACACTGCGTTATTATTGACAGTTTTCTTATGTGGGAAGTAATTTCATTTAGGTGTCTGGTTTTTTAGTCTTTGTGGTCTTCAATGGCAACGAGGATAATGACAATGAGGATGTTATACTCTGCTTCATGCAAAAGATTGAGATCAATGTTCTTTCTATGAATGAGGTATACACTGCGTTATTAATTCATTTACAGATATTGAGTAAATTCATTTACAGATATTGAGTAAATTCATTTTAGCCTTGTGTTAGTTCTTCGTTATGATTTGATGCACAGGAACCGCGCCGAGGGGAGAGTTGTTTTGCTACCCAAAACCTTGTTTGGCTCGGCTTTTCACTTGAGTAGTCGAAATTGTTCCAGGTACTTTATTTATTTTTGTTATGTTTGTTTGTTGAAATTTAATATATAATGTATTTTGTTTATAGTTTAAACTTTTCCTTTTCATTTAGTTTCTATTTCATTTCATTTAATTAGTTTATAATTAGTTTATCCTCCTTCTTATTGGTTTAATTAGTTTAAACTTCTTGCTTTTAATTTAGTCTCTTTAAACCGAACCGGCCTTCCCTCCTTGTTGATTTTAATAATCAGTTTATCATGTTCGATTTAGGTTTCATTTCTGCGTTGGCCTTAAATTTAGTGTCTCCGTTAGATATCACTTTTCTTAATATAGCCGCATTATAATTTGACAAGAAGCAATTTAGTATCAAATCCAATAAAGTTCTTGAAAACAATTTCAACTGACCTCTTCTTGATTGCTTGAGAGGCTGTCCATACTAACCTTCATTGCCATGGTATTACAGATACTTTGGATGGTATAGTGGCCCAACGTGTAAAACTTAGGCAATGTTGGAATCTCATCTCATCTTTGAAGGAGATAAACTTCCTTCTTCGTCTAATTCGTCCAATTTCCACTCAAACCCACACAAGATTGAATCCTTCCTCCAGCTGTTGACCAAGATCGAATGCTTAATGGTTTTGAAGCTGGGTGGGTATTGGATGTTGACATCTCATTATATGAGCTGAATAGCAAGATGTAGTTGGAGTATATGAAATTTTATGTTTTCCTTGTTTCCCAGATAAATATATTTTCCACCATAGGTAACATCTATACTACAACAATCAATCAACATAAGCCCTAGACTTAAGATCTAATTTAAAACAGATCTTAAAACCTAGACTAAGATCATAAACCGTAGAGTTAAGATCATAAACCCAAGACTTAAGATCATAAACCATAACTATCCACTAATAACATGCCCTATAAATCTTTAAAAGTATTTTCAGCCAAGTAGTTGTGCAATGGTTCTGAGTTGGGTTTATGTCCTTGGTTCAAGATTTATTTGTTCTGGAAAGTGAAAGTAACATAAATTTTGTTGACGATTTCGTTATAGCTAGATTTTTATTTAATTTTTCCATCTATGGCTTTGAAAGTTTTTACAAACCCCGACTAATTTTATTACATCACCGAGCTTGGCATGGCTGTTAGTAATAATTTTAATGGATCTCATGCTAAAAAGTTGACCATAATTGTATAGTCTGTGCAATTGTACGGGTAAATGAATAACCAATACGTAGAGCTGTATCATTAGCGGAAAAGAAATAACAAGATTTTTCATACATTATCTCGCGGATCATAATCTCAAACTTTTCTATATCATCATCAATCTAAAATTTACAAGTTAATCATTTTGCACATATTAACTATGAAAAAGCCCAAGCCCTCAAAGCCCAGACTAATTTTATTACAACACATGGTTGGTTAGTAATAATTTTAATGGATCTCATGCTAAGAAGTGGACCAGAGTTGTTAACTATGAAAAATCCCAAGCCCTCAAAGCCCAGATTAATTTTATTACATCACCGAGTTTGGCATGGCTGGTTAGTAATAATTTTAATGGATCTCATGCTAAGAAGTTGACTAGAGTTGTATAGTCTGTATAATTGTACGGGTAAATGAATAACCAATTTGTAGAGCTGTATCATTAGCGGAGAAGAAATAACAAGATTTTTCATACATTATCTCGCGAATCATAATCTCAAACTTTTCTATAACATCATCACTCTAAAATTTACAAGTTAATCGTTTTGCACATATTAACTATGAAAAAGCCCAAGCCCTCAAAGGGTTAGTCAGTACTTGAAGTCATGCCCTCCCTCCGCCATTGTAATTTCTTTTTTTCTGTACATGTCTTCTTTCATGCTTGCATTTATTTGTATTTACAAGGGTGGAGCTATGGATTGGTGAGACGTATGTGCCAATACCATGGCAAAGCTCTTCAGCACTCAAGTGTTGAAACAATAAATATAAATATATAATATAACCCTATAATTTAATTCTAAGCAAAAAATATATATATTGTTGTAGTTTAATGTCACTTTATTGTGATTTTTATCCACTCATTTTATAAGGTATATATTTGGGTTAAAATGTACACTATATTTTACCAAGTGATAGTTTGTTGGAATACATTTTATGTTTAAATCTGAAGAAGAGAATAATTTATCACTTTTGTATTAAATTAGAGTATTTCTTAAATTAATATTAATTAATTTACTTAAAAATTTGATAAAAATATGATAAAAATGTGAACAACCTCCTTTAATTGACAACCTTAATCTCTTACCATCACTTTCATTAAAGTTAAATTTAGTTTATGATATAAAAATCTCAATTCATTATAGTGAGGTTAAGCTAAATCAAAATTAATTAATTATATATATATATAATTTTGTTTCAAGTGACTATAAATATTATAAATTATATATATTTTTAAGGTGTGTTTTCTTTTTCATTTAGGGTGAATATATGTTAAGGAAAAATATTTGTATTTATATTATTTTATCCAATAATGTTATTAATGAATTATTTATTTTATTAATAATTTTAGAAATCTAATTGTAAAATAAAAAGAATAGGTGACCAAGGGAGATGGAGAGAGAAATGGTGAAAGGTGGGGCAGAGATAGAGGGGTGGGCAGAGATAGAGGGGTTGATAGTGGAGGAGAAAGTGACACTAAGATCACAAGATAGGGGGTGGTATGATATGGATAGATGCAGTGGATGTGGGGGTAGAGAGAGAGATGGGGGAAAGATAAGCGAGAGAGAGAGAGAGAGTGCGAGTGAGAGAGAGGTAAGAGGGAGAAAGAGAGAGTGAGGGGGAGAGAGGGAGAGAGAAAAAGAGGGCAGGGAGAGAGAGCGAGAGAGAGAGAGGCAAGAGAGAGGGAGAGAGAGAGAGAGAGAGAGAGAGAGAGAGAGAGAGAGAGAGAGATAAAAGATGGGGAGATAGAGAGAGAGAAAGAGAGCGGAGGGAGGGAGAGAGAGAGAGATAGACAGAGAGAGATAGACAGAGAGAGAGAGAGAGAGAGAGAGAGAGAGAGAGAGAGAGAGAGAGAGAGTTGGGGGAGAGAAACTGATAGAGAGATAGGGGGAGAGGGAGAGAGAGAGAGAGAGAGAGAGAAAAAGTGGGGGGAGAGAAATAGTGAGAGAGAGAGCGGGGGGAGAGAGAGAGAGGGATAGAGAGTAAGGGGGAGAAATACATAGAGAGGTTGGGGGAGAAGGGGAAGAGAGAGAAAGAGAGAGAGAGAGAGAGAGAGGGAGAGAGGTGGGCAGAGGGGGACATGGAGAGAGAGAGAGAGAGAGAGAGAGAGAGAGAGTGAGGGGCTGAGAGAGAGATAGAGGGAGAGAGAGAGAGGGAGGGAGATAGAGGGAGTGAGAGAGGGGGAGAGGGAGAGAGAGGTGGGGGGGGGAGAGGGAGAGGGAGAGAGAAGGGGGGAGGAGAGGGAGAGAAAGAGAGAGGGGTAGGAGGGAGAGAGAAATAACAAGATTTTTCATACATTATCTCGCGAATCATAATCTCAAACTTTTCTATAGCATCGTCACTCTAAAATTTACAAGTTAATCGTTTTGCACATATTAACTATGAAAAAGCCCAAGCCCTCAAAGCGTTGGTCAGTACTCGAACTCATGCCCTCCCTCCGCCATTGTAATTTCTTTTTTTCTGTACATGTCTTCTTTCATGCTTGCATTTATTTGTATTTACAAGGGTGGAGCTATGGATTGGTGAGACGTATGTGCCAATACCATGGCAAAGCTCTTCAGCACTCAAGTGTTGAAACAATAAATATAAATATATAATATAACCCTATAATTTAATTCTAAGAAAAAAATATATATATTGTTGTAGTTTAATGTCACTTTATTGTGATTTTTATCTACTCATTTTATAAGGTATATATTTGGGTTAAAATGTACACTATATTTTACCAAGTGATAGTTTGTTGGAATACATTTTATGTTTAAATCTGAAGAAGAGAATAATTTATCACTTTTGTATTAAATTAGAGTATTTCTTAAATTAATATTAATTAATTTACTTAAAAAATTGATAAAAATATGATAAAAATGTGAACAACCTCCTTTAATTGACAACCTTAATCTCTTACCATCACTTTCATTAAAGTTAAATTTAGTTTATGATATAAAAATCTCAATTCATTATAGTGAGGTTAAGCTAAATCAAAATTAATTAATTATATATATATATATATATATATATATATATATATATAATTTTGTTTCAAGTGAGTATAAATATTATAAATTATATATATTTTTAAGGTGTGTTTTCTTTTTCATTTAGGGTGAATATATGTTAAGGAAAAATATTTGTATTTATATAATTTTATCCAATAATGTTATTAATGAATTATTTATTTTATTAATAATTTTAGAAATCTAATTGTAAAATAAAAAGAATAGGTGACCAAGGGAGATGGAGAGAGAAATGGTGAAAGGTGGGGCAGAGATAGAGGGGTGGGCAGAGATAGAGGGGTTGATAGTGGACGAGAAAGTGACACTAAGATCACAAGATAGGGGGTGGTATGATATGGATAGATGCAGTGGATGTGGGGGTAGAGAGAGAGATGGAAGAAAGATAAGCGAGAGAGAGAGAGGTAAGAGGGAGAAAGAGAGAGCGAGGGGGAGAGAGGGAAAGAGAAAAAGAGGGCAGGGAGAGAGAGCGAGAGAGAGAGGCAAGAGAGAGGGGGAGAGAGAGAGAGAGAGAGAGCGAGAGAGAGAGAGAGAGAGAGAGAGAGAGAGAGAGAGAGAGATAAAAGATGGGGAGATAGAGAGAGAGAAAGAGAGCGGAGGGAGGGAGAGAGAGAGAGATAGACAGAGAGAGAGAGAGAGAGAGAGAGTTGGGGGAGAGGGGGAGAGAAACTGATAGAGAGATAGGGGGAGAGGGAGAGAGAGAGAGAGAGAGAGAGAGAGAGAAAGTGGGGGAGAGAAATAGTGAGAGGGGCGGGAGAGAGAGAGAGAGATAGAGAGTAGAGGGGGAGAAATACATAGAGGTTGGGGAGAAGGGAAGAGAGAGAAAGAGAGAGAGAGAGAGAGAGAGAGAGGGAGAGGGTGGGCAGAGGGGGACATGGAGAGAGAGAGAGAGAGAGAGAGAGAGAGAGAGTGAGGGGCTGAGAGAGAGATAGAGGGAGAGAGAGAGAGGGAGGGAGATAGAGGGAGTGAGAGAGGGGGAGAGGGAGAGAGAGGTGGCGGGGGAGAGGGAGAGGGAGAGAGAAGGGGGGAGGAGAGGGAGAGAAAGAGAGAGGGGTAGGAGGGAGAGAGAAATAACAAGATTTTTCATACATTATCTCGTGAATCATAATCTCAAACTTTTCTATAGCATCGTCACTCTAAAATTTACAAGTTAATCGTTTTGCACATATTAACTATGAAAAAGCCCAAGCCCTCAAAGCGTTGGTCAGTACTCGAACTCATGCCCTCCCTCCGCCATTGTAATTTCTTTTTTTCTATACATGTCTTCTTTCATGCTTGCATTTATTTGTATTTACAAGGGTGGAGCTATGGATTGGTGAGACGTATGTGCCAATACCATGGAAAAGCTCTTCAGCACTCAAGTGTTGAAACAATAAATATAAATATATAATATAACCCTATAATTTAATTCTAAGCAAAATATATATATATTGTTGTAGTTTAATGTCACTTTATTGTGATTTTTATCTACTCATTTTATAAGGTATATATTTGGGTTAAAATGTACACTATATTTTACGAAGTGATAGTTTGTTGGAATACATTTTATGTTTAAATCTGAAGAAGAGAATAATTTATCACTTTTGTATTAAATTAGAGTATTTCTTAAATTAATATTAATTAATTTACTTAAAAATTTGATAAAAATATGATAAAAATGTGAACAACCTCCTTTAATTGACAACCTTAATCTCTTACCATCACTTTCATTAAAGTTAAATTTAGTTTATGATATAAAAATCTCAATTCATTATAGTGAGGTTAAGCTAAATCAAAATTAATTAATTATATATATATATATATATATATATATATATATATATATATATATATATATAATTTTGTTTCAAGTGACTATAAATATTATAAATTATATATATATTTTAAGGTGTGTTTTCTTTTTCATTTAGGGTGAATATATGTTAAGGAAAAATATTTGTATTTATATTATTTTATCCAATAATGTTATTAATGAATTATTATTTATTAATATTTTAAATCTAATTGTAAAATAAAAATAATAGTTGACCAAAGGAGATGGAGAGAGAAATGGTGAAAGGTGGAGGCGAGGGGAATGGGGGTGAGGCGAGAGATAGAGGGGTTGATAGTGGAGAAGAAAGTGACACTAAGATCATAAGATAGGGGGTGGATGATATGGATAGATGCGGTGGATGTGGGGGTAGAGAGAGAGATGGGGGAAAGATAAGCGAGAGAGAGAGAGAGAGTGCGAGTGAGAGAGAGGTAAGAGGGAGAAAGAGAGAGCGAGGGGGAGAGAGGGAGAGAGAGAAAGAGGGCAGGGAGAGAGAGCGAGAGAGAGAGAGAGAGAGAGAGAGAGAGAGAGAGAGAGAGAGAGAGATAAAATATGGGTAGATAGAGAGAGAGAAAGAGAGCGGAGAGAGAGAGAGAGAGAGAGAGAGAGAGAGAGAGAGAGAGAGAGTTGGGGGAGAGGGGGAGAGAAACTGATAGAGAGATAGGGGGAGAGGGAGAGAGAGAGAGAGAGAGAGAGAGAGAGAAAGTGGGGGGAGAGAAATAGTGAGAGAGAGAGCGGGGGGAGAGAGAGAGAGGGATAGAGAGTAAGGGGGAGAAATACATAGAGAGGTTGGGGGAGAAGGGGAAGAGAGAGAAAGAGAGAGAGAGAGAGAGGGAGAGAGGTGGGCAGAGGGGGACATGGAGAGAGAGAGAGAGAGAGAGAGAGAGAGAGAGAGAGTGAGGGGTTGAGAGAGAGATAGAGGGAGAGAGAGAGAGGGAGGGAGATAGAGGGAGGGAGATAGAGGGAGTGAGAGAGGGGGAGAGGGAGAGAGAGGTGGGGGGGGAGAGGGAGAGGGAGAGAGAAGGGGGGAGGAGAGGGAGAGAAAGAGAGAGGGGTAGGAGGGAGAGAGAAAATGAGAGAGAGTGAGAGAGGGGCGGAGGGGGAGAGGGAGAGAGAGAAAAAGTGGGGGGAGGGGGAGAGAGAGAGGGAGGGGGGGGGGAGAGAGAGGGAGGGGGGGGGGGAGAGAGAAAGAGAGAGAGAAAGTGGGAGAGAGAGAGGGGGGAGATGTAGCACGTGTGCAAGAGAGAGAGAGAGACTAGGGGGTGGGAGGGAGAGAGAGAATGGGGGGGAGAGAGTGGAAGGGGGAGGGAGAGAGTGAGAGAGATAGGGATAGAGAGTGAGGGGGAGTGAAATAGAGAAAGGCGGGGGGTAGAGAGTAGGAGGGGGAGGGAGAGAGTGAGAGAGACAGGGATAGAGAGTGAGGGGGAGTGAGGCAGAGAGAGGCAGGGGGAAGAGAGAGAGAGCGTAGGGGAGAGAGAGAGAGAGAGAGGGGGGGAGAGAGGGGGAGACGAAGAGAGAGAAAGAGAGAGAGCGAGGGAGATAGAGAGTGGGTGAGAGAGAGGGAGAGAGGGGGGGAGAGAGAGAGAGAGGGAGGAGGTGGAGAGAGAGAGGGGCTGGGATGGACAGGGAGAGAAAGACAGAGAGTGAGAGAAAGGGGGAGAGAGTGTGAGAAAGAGAGAGACAGAAGGGAGAAAGAGTGAGAGAGAGAGAGTGGGGGAGAGGGAGAGAGAGAGAGAGAGAGAGATAGTGGGGCGAGAGAGAGAGTGAGGGATAGAGATAGAGGGGGTAGATATAGGGGGGGAGAGAGAGAGGGAAAGAGATAGATAGAGAGTGTGGGGGGGTGGGGAGGTAAAGAGAGACATGGGAAGTGGGTGGAGAGAGATAAAGAGAGGTAGGGCGAGAGGGGGGAAGAGATAGAGAGAGAGAGAGAGAGAGAGCAGGGGGAGATGGAGAGAGGAAGAGAGGGGGAGGTAGGAGGAGAGAGAGAGAGAGAGAGAGAGAGAGAGAGAGAGAGAGAGAGAGAGAGAGAGAGAGAGTGAGACATAGAGGGGGGGGGGGGGGAAATAGCACACGTGCGAGAGAGAGAGAGAGAGAGAGAGAGAGAGAGAGAGAGTGTGAGACATAGGGGGGGGATATAGCACGCGTGCGAGAGAGAGAGAGAGAGAGGGGAAGAGAGAGACAATGAGAGAGAGATGGGTGGGGGGGGTATATAGCACGTGTGTGTGTGTGTGTGTGTGTGAGAGAGAGAGAGAGAGAGAATGGAAGGGGGAGGGAGAGAGTGAGAGAGTGAGGGGGAGAGAGACAGAGAGAGGAAGGGGGAGAGGGGGGAAGTGAGAGAAAGAGAGAGAGAGCACGAGGGAGAGAGAGAGAGAGGTGGAGAGAGGGGGAGACGAAGAGAGAGAGAGAGAGAGAGAGAGAGACAGAGAGAGAGACAGAGAGATAGAGAGAGAGAGGGGGAGAGAGAGAGATATGGGGAGAGAGAGGGGGAGTGAGAGAGGGAGAGAGGGGGGAGGGGGACAGAGAGAGAGGGGGGCATGAGGAGAGAGAGAGCAGGGTGGGAGGGACAGGGAGAGAGAGAGTGTATGAGAGAAAGGGGGGAGAGAGATAGAGAGAAATAGTGAGAGAGATAAGGGAGTGAGAGTGAGAGAGATAGCGGGGGGGAGAGAGAGAGAGAGAGAGAGAGAGAGAGAGAGAGGGATAGATATAGAGGGTGGGAGAGAGAGAGGGGGAGAGATAGAGGGAAAGAGATAGATAGAGAGTGTGGGGGCAGAGAGAGACGAGGGCAGTGGGTGGATAGAGACAAAGAGAGGTGAGGGGAAAGAGAGTGGGAGAGAGAGAGGGAAGGGGAAAGGGAGAGAGGGAGGGAGGAGGAGAGAGACAGAGGGGGCTGGGAGGGAGAGAGAGAGAGGGGGGTGGGACGGAGAGAGAGAGAGAGAGATACTGGGAGGAGAGAGAGATAGAGAAATAGAGATAGATAGAGGGAGAGAGAGAGGGATAGAGACAGATAGAGAGTGGGGGGGTAGAGAGAGACGGGGTCAGTGGGTGGAGAGAGAGAAAGAGAGGTGGGGGGAGAGGGGCAAAGAGAGAGAAAGAGAGATAGAGAAGGGGGAGAGAGAGAGAGAGAGAGAGAGAGAGAGAGAGAGAGAGAGTCAGAGAGGGAGAGAGAGAGGGATGGGGAAAGGAAGAGAGGTTGGGGAGGGAGAGAGAGAGAGAGGGGGGTTGGGAGAGAGAGAGAGATGGGGTGGGAGAGAGAGAGATAGTGGGAGGAGAGAGAGAGAGCGAGGGATAGAGATAAAGGGTCGGGGAGAGAGAGAGGGAAAGAGAAATATAGAGAGTGGGGGGCAGAGTGAGGCAAAGAGAAAGAGAGGGGGCAAGAAAGAGGGGGAGAGAGAAATATGGATAAAGGGAGAGGTAGAGAGAGCATGGGGCAGAGAGAGAGGGATAGAGAGAGGGGGGGATGGAGGGAGAGAGATAGAGAAATACAAGAGGGGATGATAGGAAGAGAGAGAGAGAGGTGGGAGAGAGAGGGACAAAGAGTGAGGGAGAGAGATATGGGGGGGGGAGAGAGTGGGATCGAGGGGGTGAAGGAGAGAGAGAGAGGGTGCGAGAGAGAGGGGGAAGAGAGAGAGGGAGAGAGAGGTGGGAGAGAGAGAGAGATTAGGGGGAACACAACAAGAGAGAGAGGGTGGGGAGAGAGATAGAGAGAAAGATAGAGAGATCGGAGAGAGAGAGAGAGAGAGAGAGAGAGAGAGAGAGAGAGAGAGAGAGAGAGAGTGATGGAAGGAGAGAGAGAGACGGGAAAAAGGGGGAAGAGAGAGAGCGTGAGAGATGGAAGGAGAGAGAGAGAGGTAGAGAGAGGGATGGAAGGAGTGAGAGAGAGAGAGTGAGGGGGAGAGACATGGGGTAGAGAGAGAGAGGAGAATAGAGAAAGAGATAGGGGAGAGAGACAAGAGAGAGAGAGGGGGATAGAGACAAAGATAGGAAGGGGGAGAGGGGGGATGAGAGAGAAAGTGAGAGAGAGAGAGAGAGGGGGGGGTGAGAGAGGGGTGGGAGAGAGAGAAAGAGAGAGAGAGAGTTAGGGATAGAGAGAGGGTAATAGAGAGCAAGCGAGGGGGTGAGAGAGAGAGAGGGGTGGGAGCGAGAGAGAGAAAGAGAGAGAGTGAGAGAGGGGGAGGGGGAGAGAGAGAGAGGGATGGGAGAGGGAGAGAGAGGGAGAGAGAGAGAGGGGTGGGAGGGAGAGAGAGAGAGTGAGAGAGTGAGAGAGGGGGGAGAGAGTAAGTGGGTGAGAGTGAGAGAGAGAGAGGGGGGAGATATAGCACGTGTGTGTGAGAGAGAGAGAGAGAACATGGGGGAGAGAGCGGAAGGGGGAGGGAGAGAGTGAGAGAGACAAGGATAGAGAGTGAGGGGGAGAGAGACAGAGAGAGGCAGAGTGAGAAAGGGGAAGAGAGAGAAAGAGAGAGAGCAAGGGGGAGAGAGAGAGGGGGGAGACAAAGAGAGAGAGAGAGAGAGAGAGAGAGAGAGGGGGGGGGGGGAGATACAGGGAGAGAGAGATGAAGTGAGAGAGAGGGAGAGAGGGGGGAGGGGGAGAGAGAGGGAGAGAGGGGGGAGGGCGAGAGAGAGGGAAAGGGGCTGAGGGGGAGAGAGGGAGGTGTGAGAGGGAAAGGGAGAGAGAGAGAGAGAGTGAGTGAGAGAAAGGGGGGAGTGAGGAAGAAAGAGAAGGGAGCGAGAGTGAGAGAGATAGCGGTAGTGTCATATTCCAAATTAGGAACAACTACACTATTGGGAATATCTCAAGATATTACCAATGTGGAGATCAGCAATATATAAACATGAGCTAGAAAATAGCAGTGAATGCATTAATACAAGAATGCCAGAAGATCCACATAACCATTACATTAGATTATAGCAGCAATAATGTATACAATATCTTGAGGAAAATGATCTCTCAAGCTAGGCAATGCAGCCCCGATGAAACATATACATGGCACATGAAGAAATACTACTATACAAGAGAAGCCCTGGCTATGAATGCGCAATCCATGAAGAGGAACTACTACAAAATAATGTCAATACATAGATACAACAATGTGGAGCTCAAATAAAGAATGGGGAGCAATATCTCAACCCCTGGAAACTACAATACACAATCCTTAAAAGGATTGGCTGAAATATACACAAAATGGAAATTCTGCAGAAATGCCAGAGTTGCTAGGCAGCAGCTGCAACTCAGAAAATAGAAATGGATGTAGATATCTGATGATGCTACAAATGATGGCTGAATCTCATCCAAAGGATCTCTCAGGTGAAAGGCTGATCCAATCCCTGAAGATCTCACCCTCCAAAATAGTGGAGCAAGTCCCCACTGCACTGGCACTTAGAAATAACGCAGCCTAGAGAAGGGACTGCACTTTTGGTGAAGAGGAATGCTTGGCCTGATGCCAATGATCTGAAATATGCTTAGGAATCTCCCTCAATAACCTCCCAGAGGAATAGAAGCTCCCTCCTCTGACATATGAGAAAAGGAAATGGTGTTGTGGTGTCTCCACTGCAACACCCTGCAACACAGAATTATGCTGCTGTAGCAATAACGTTGTCCTGGAGGAGGATGCTTTGGCCTTGAGCCAAGAAATGTGGAGAATGAAGAACAATCCCTCAAGAGGCCTCTCAAGAAGGAGAAGGAATCCTAAACAAGAATTCCCTGGCAACTCTTGCTAAACAACAAAGAATGCACAATGTCTGAATAGACAATGAGATGAATAATACAAAGCATGAGTAACAATGGCTGCCTTTTCCTCCTTTTAAACAAATGAAAGCTCTCTCTCCATGCACCCCCATCCATTAGGGTTTCCTCCACCAAATATCCTCTTCCTCATTCACACTGCGTTGTCTCATAAAGTGATCCACTCCTCCTATGGCAGCGCTTTTGACTTGGTCAAACATGACCTTGTCTTGATGCATTTGCCCCTTTTCACACTTGAGGGTGAAAAATGAAGCTACTCTGATGATCCCTTCCACATTAGGAGGGATTTTATTCATGTTTTCCATAAGCATGGGTCTTCTTACCCATTTATTTAGCTGCTAGGTGATAAAAGGAAAATTTTTAAATGGGAAAATTACAGTCCTCCCCTCCCAAATGTTGCTTGTGCTCAAGCAAATGTAAGGACAGAACTGAAGAATCTCCACCCAAGGCATGGAATCTGAAATATGTTGAGTAACATCTTCCTCATGTAGATCCTCCATCCCCCAAGCAATCATCCATACAAAGTGAGTTACCCCCCAACATGGCAAGTCCTGACAATCATCTTCCACCTTTGGCTCCTGCAATGTAGGTGGGCTGAAAATATGATCTTGGTAGACAAAATAGCCTACCCCACGCTGTCCTCCTCTCCACTTAGGATAAGTGTAGAGTATATGCTGATATTGGGCTGCAACAATGTGGCCCTCAAGTGGCAAAATGAAGACTAGACCTCCAAGGATCTCTTCTCCAGCGTTATGAAACATGTTGTCCCAATCCATCTCATATGTGATGAGTTGGAAGTCATCATCATATGGCATCCAATCAATGATATGGCCCACCTCAAATGGAAACAAGTGTTTTGCTGTAGTGGCCACATGTTCTCTGATGCTCCCATTAGAACATGCAATGCAAATAATGTGGGAGATCTCTCCCCCAAGGGACACATCCAACCAATGTGCCATTCCCCCAATCATGCTCTCAACAAATACAAAAACAACAACAACATAATGAACCATAATGAGAACCATGCTTGTTGTCATGTGTGGCAAGGGAGAAGGACAATGGTCCCTCAATTGTAACCAATGCAGTTTGACCCTCAACTGCAAAAGAGTATGACAAAAAGTGTGGCCTCTCAACCACTTGCTTGTTGTCCTACTCTCCTCAAATGTATGGAGAAAGTAAATGATGCATGGTGGAAGGTGAGTATGTCCTCCAAAATACATTTCCTCCCCAAGTCCTCCTAGGGAGTGGTCACCAATAGTGCTCATGGCCTCAAGTAGACCATGGGGTCTAGAAAGAAGAATTCTCCTCCTTGGAGCAACATCCTGTACATATATGGTTAAGCAATGAATATACAAATCATCATGCAAATAAAAAATACCCTTACCATAAGTTTTGTGTATGCAAATGGAGTGGCTCAAAACTGAGTCTCCTATCATCCTCAAAGAGAAAATAGGTGGGTGTGCTAACTCCTCCAAAGAGTTATGTATCTCCTCCATCTGCACGTGATCTATGCATCTCCTCATATGCTAATATGTCAATATCATGCAAGCAAAATGATCCTGGGAGCACTCCAATCCTCTGAAATCAATGAATGGTGCCTCAACATGTGAAGCATCCCTTCTCCTCTACTGGTCCAGTGGTCTCCCCGACAAAATGTCTCCATGCAATGAGACATCCTCAACAAGAGATGACTGAATATATGAGTGAACAAGTCTGTCCATGATTCCACTGCGCAATCCAATCACCTTCTTAGGTGCATCAACCTCATAAAATAGACAAGTATGTGTGCTCCTCATCACATCATGATGGTCATCCTCCCTATCTCCTCCTTGTGTCTCCATGGTTCATCACCTCCTCAACAATGGCACATGTAGAACATGGGTTGTGCCTTGTTCTCCACACATGATATCTTGGGGACTTTCTTGCAAAGATGCAAGAATCCCTCTACCTGGAGAAAAATATTCTCCTTCCTCTGCATGAGGCACTAGATAATCTCTAGGTGGCACAGCGTTGTTGCCCTCAACTTCTCCAACATAGATGGCCAACCCTCCAATAATGTTGCTGCAAATATGGAATCTCTCCTAAGGTGGAAGTAATTCCTGATCATCAAAGGTCAAGGAGTATCCCCTTTGTACCATGATTGTGCCATCTCCTATTCCTGCAACATCATACAAGAAATGAGAGAAAATCTGCTCATGCTCTCCAATGAATAACCCCAACAACAAATGTTTTTGCTACTTCCTCATGCTTTCATCATACAAGATATGTGATGAAGATATAGTGAATGACATGAGTGTTGCATCATCACTATGCACCCATTCTCTTTGTTGCTCCATGATGCCAGCATCCTACCACATCCTCTCCATCATCATACCCTTGGATAGAGTGTATGCCAAGTGATGGCCAAACTCCTTCAAGAGTAACTAGCGCAGCCAAGCCTCCTGCTGCCCGGTATCATAAATCTACAAGTAGCTCACCAGCTCCTTGCTCATCATCCACTCAATCAATTGTGGATGTCTCTTTCCACCCTTCATATTGGTACTCCTCCCATGAGGGATACCATCATCCCAAATCAGATTGTTGCACTTCATGGGATCTTGAAATGAAATCTTCCCGAGGATCAATTTGACCCTATGAGGATCCAAATAGGTGGTAGGAAAAAACCTCCCATCATGATGTGCATGGCTCAAAGAATGTCCAACATAGTCATAAGAGATGTTATCCATCTGAAGATGTCCTCCATCTACTATCTGCTCCTGAGAGAAGGGAAGAACCTCCTCAAACTAATGAAGAATCTTGCACTCCATGATGTGTGGGAGTGCACTTCTACTGAAATCTCTCTGTGAGATCTCCTCCTCACGCATGTCCTTCGAAAACCAAAAAGGCTTTGGATCTGGTGCCAGTAGAAGTCTCTCTTTGAGCTTTGGCATGCTCATTGAGAGAGTGTCATCTAGAGAGGAGAAAGAGTTTCTTATCTCCAGATGTCTACCCCTTCTCACTGCTTCCTCCATGGCTTCCTGAATGAAGCTGCTCTTTGAGTGCTCACATGAGGAATGGTTCCTCTTTCCTCCATCACTGCTTTTGTACAATGCAGTGTTGTTTTGTTGCTCTAGGTCAACTGCATGCAATGATGTAGACCCATCCAAAGTGTTTGTTGAAATGACAAGAGATGGATTTTTAGTCATACCTTGGTGAAATTTCGAAGCTCCTTGCAAGGCTGCAAGAGTTTCCTCCTCATAAGCGCTTGCCTCCCAAACTGTTGAAGATGAAGGCTGCTCCTCCATGGTCTCAACAGCGATGGTACATGCCTCAATAACTGGTGGTGAGGGCTCCTCCCTCCTTTTGACAAACCTCTCGATCAATCTTTGAGAAAACTCAACAAGAGTAGAAACCCTTGTATGGATAAATGGCTGATCTACCAATTCTTTGCTTCACCTTCAAGGTGTAGCACCGTAACTTCTAAAGCCTCTCTGTCTACTACAGGATGTAGCAAGAAGAAAGCCTCCAGCTTTTTTACCCAAACCTCTGCTGCACATATGAGTGATCCATCAAATGTGGACAATAGAAATCTATTGCCTCTCATCATCCCATAGCTGTGGGGTCTTCTTTCTTCTTTCTGCTGAATAAATTATGGAAAAGCTAGAGTCTCTTGGAAGCCTCTAGGTTTAGCTCGGTATTCAGCCAGGTACTCACTTAGAATTTCGAATTCCAAGTGTTCTTCATGCTTCTGGGCTTCTTCTTTGTGAGAGTAGGAAGTGCATGGTCCTTCCTCTTCTCCTTATTCAATCTTCTTGACCTCCTTGGAGAGGTCTCCTCTGGATCTGAAAATAGATGAGAGTAAACTATTTTTTTTCATCATATTGATCTTCTTTGGCTGAGACTCACAGGCTAAGCCAAAGATCATGCTTTGATACCATTGTAATATTCCAAATTAGGAACAACTACACTATTGGGAATATCTCAAGATATTACCAATGTGGAGATCAACAATATATAAACATGAGCTAGAAAATGGTAGTGAATGCATTAATACAAGAATGCCACAAGATCCACATAACCATTACATTAGATTATAGCAGCAATAATGTATAAAATATATTGAGGAAAATTATCTCTCAAGCTAGGCAATGTAGCCCCAATGAAACATATACATGGCACATGAAGAAATACTGCTATACAAGAGAAGCCTTGGCTATGACTACGCAATCCATGAAGAGGAATTTCTGCAAAATAATGTCAATACATAGATACAGAAATGTGGAGCTCAAATAAAGAAGGGGGAGTAAGATCTAAACCCCTGGAAACTACAATACACAATCCTTAAAAGGATTGGATGAAATATACACAAAATGGCAATTCTGCAGAAATGTCGGAGTTGTTGGGTAGCAGCTACAACTCAGAAAACAGAAATGGATGTAGATATATGATGATGCTACAAATTATGGCTGAATCTCATCCAAAGGATCTCTCAGGTGAAAGGTTTATCCAATCCCTGAAGATCTCACCCTCCAAAATAGTGGAACAAGTCCCCACTACACTGGCACTTAGAAATAATGCAGTCTAGAGAAGGGACTGCACTGTTGGTGAAGAGGAATGCTTGGCCTAATGCCAATGATCTGCAATATGCTCAGGAATATCCCTCAATAACCTCTCAGAGGAATAAAAGCTCCCTCCTCTGACAGATGAGCCAAGGAAATGGTGTTGTGGAGTCCCCACTGAAACACCCTGCAACACAAAATTATGCTGCTGTAGCAATAACGTTGTCCTAGAGGAGGATTCTTTTGCCTTGAGCCAAGAAATGTGGAGAATGAAGAACGATCCCTCAAGAGGCCTCTCAAGAAGGAGAAGGAATCCTAAACAGGAATTTTCCCGGCAACTCTTGCTAAATAGCAAAGAATGCACAATGTCTGAATAGACAATAAGATGAATAATACAAAGCATGAGTAACAATGGTTGCCTTGCCCTCCTTTTAAACAAGTTAGAGCTCTCTCTCCATGGGCCCCCATCCATTATGGTATCCTCCACCAAATATCCTCTTCCTCATTCACACTGCGCTGTCTCATAAAGTGATCCATTCCTCCTATGGCAACGCTGTTGACTTGGTCAAACATGACCTTGTCTTCATGCATTTGCCCCTTTTCACACTCGAGGGTGAAAAATTAAGCTACTCTGATGATCCCTTCCACATTATGAGGGAATTTATTCATGTTTTCCATAAGCATGGGCCTTCTTACCCATTTAGTTAGCCTCTAGGTGATAAAAGAAAAATTTTAATATTCCATTTAGATATGAGCTAAAATGGGAATATTACAAGCAGAGAGAGAGAGAGAGAGAGAGAGAGAGAGCAAGGGGAGGAGAGATAGATATTGGGGCGAGAGAAAGAGTGAGGGATGGATGGAGATAGAGGGTGGGAGAGAGAGAGGGGGGGAGAGAGAGGGAAAGAGACAAATAGAGAGTGGGGGGCAGAGAGAGACGGGGGCAGTGGGTGGAGAGAGAGAAAGAGAGGTTGGGGGAGAGAGGGGAAGAGAGAGAGAGAGAGAGAGAGAGAGAGAGAGAGAGAGAGAGAGTGGAAGAGAGAGAGAGAGAGAGAGAGTTCTATCCTTCTTCTTCAAAAATAGCACTGGCACTCCCCAAGGGGACACACTTGGTCAAATATACCCTTTATCCAACAATTATTGTAACTACATCTTCAATTCGGTTAATTATGGTACACTCATTTGGTAAGGTGCTCCTGAAATCGGTGATGCTTCAGGCATCAACTCAATAGTAAAATCAATGTCCCTTCTGGGTGGAAAAGTTGGTACATCCTCTGGAAACACGTCCATAAAATCTTTCACTACCGAAATGTTTTCCATCATTGGAGTCTTTTCTTTGGAATTAGTAAAACCCACTTTAATAACATATATCTGACATCCCTTCCTCATGCACTTACTCATTTGAGACGTTGTAATAGGACATAGCTATAGGGGTTTCTTTATTCCTTGAATCTCCTTAGGAGTTCCATATTGCATTCTATAATATATAATATTTTCCTTACAATCCAACAATGTTGAGTGCTTCTCCAACCAATCCATGCCTAGTAGCACATCATAGGATCCCAACAGTAATTTATTCAAATCCACAGTTAGTTGTTGTTCACTAATTTCTAGTGCACAGTTCGGAATTTTGGCACAAATGTTTCTCTTTGCTATAGTGGTTAACTTTACCAGCCATGGATTCTTGAATTTCTGACTTTGCAATTTACATATTTGTACTAATTTGAGATTTACATAGCTTAAACTTGCACCTGGGTCAACCAAAATAGAAATAGGTTGTGGGAGTGGCTTACCTTCCAACTCTATCATCATTGGTTGGTAATTCGCCTGACCGTCTTCCAATGTTGTGTTAATTCTAGGTACATTTCTGGCTACATCTACCACTGTAGAAGCTTCTTGTAGATTAGCAACCGCTTCGCCCCTCCCCCGTTGCGGACAGTTCCTATAGTAGTGAGCCTCACCACACCCCCAACACTATAGGGGTGGTTTTTGATTTTTTCCTTGGTCCGGCTTGCTAGAAGCCTCTGTGGGTTTATCTTCTACAGGCCACCCGATTCTTTGATGGTTTATGCCAAATTGTTTACTCATTGAACTTCGTGCAACATTCTTAAAATTATTGGTTCTACTTTTCCCTAAATTTGAGTTACATTTATACTCTTTCTTTTATTTCCAGTTTTTACCTAGCTCTCCTTTTGCCTTAGATTGCTAATAACACATTCTTTCCTTCCGAATTTCCTCGTCCATGGTTCTTGGATTCATGAACTCAATTCATTTATTCATGTGAGTCGGCAAACTACTCAGGAACCGTTGAACTTTAGATTTTTTGTCCCTTAGATAAGGAACGTAGCGAAGTAAAGAAGTGAACTTGGTTATGTATTCATCCATCGTCAATTGACCCAATTTTAAACCGTGAAAATCTCTGTACTTTTCATCATAGAAGCTCTCAGTTAGGTACTTATATTTAAAATATTGGTAGAATGTATCCCAAGTCACGTCCTGATATTCTATGCTTCAAAAATTCTTAACCTCCTCCCACCATAGTGTGGCCTTCTCCCTCAGCGGATAAATGGCCAATCTGGCTTTAATATTGCTGCTATACTCATAGACTTGAAATTACTTGTTCATATTTATCAACCATGCTTCAGCCACCTCCTCCGCTTCTCGATCAAATGTAGGTGATTTTATCTTTCGAAACTCACCTTGTAATTTTACTTTATATTTCTTAACTTCTTGTTGTTCTAACACATTACCTGATTCAACCTCATTGTAATTTCTATTTTTATTACTTCATTGTGAATGACTTCTTTTTAATTTTGTTAGTAGTTTGGTCCCTTTCTTGTCATTTGTTTCCTTCTTGCATGTCTCTATCAGGGTTGGGTTGTATCACTCCCCAATTCTACTTGTCAGAAAGACTCTTGAGAATCCTTTCTTGCTCTTGCATTAAGCACTCATTATCACTCCTGACCGGACCATTTATTCCTGTAGCTTCTGCAATGTGTTTAGCAGAATATTAGTCTGGTGCTGATTTTCTTCCAGCAGTCTACTAGTTTGTTGGTGCTGATATACACTCAGCTAAATCCACATCTCAGGATTCATTTCTAATCGTGGTTGGGGTACAAGTTCCCCTGTGTGCTGGGGTGTTTGCTGTGTTGACCCCCTCCTCATATCGTCTCCTGCTATGCTTTTTTTTTCTTAGTTGTGCATCATTTACACACAGTTTGTCTTATTAGGTGACCCCTAGGGTCTCAACATGTGAACGCTGACCTGATACCTCTTGTAACATACTACCATACTCATAAAAAAAATTGACTTTACACTTTTACATTCACCATAATTAATTTTATCACCTAACTATAACCAAACCCGATTATTTCCTATGAAATAGACATACCAATTTCATATATTAGCAGTACTGTATTTCGGATAAAACAAATTTGTTTATTGCTACCTCATAAAGGATTAGGTACTCTTCGCATGTTTCGAGGCATGCACCTGTCATCGTATCTGGCCTTGGTTTACTTGTGATTGATTGTCCTATTTCTTTATTACGACAAGATCTGAATTTAATTGACAATCACTTTACATTCATAGCACACATTATGAGTTTTGATTTTTGAACGTCATGTTGTTGTTTTAATGGTTACTATGAAAACCTTTGCAATGATTGCATTGTTTTAATTTAACCTGCACAGCCTGGCAAGCACTCCACAAGCGGAAAGTTGTGAGTCCCTTTTGCCATCGATTTGCGTAGGCTGGAATCCACGATCGTAATTGTTTTAGGGTTTGATTCGTTAGGGTGTTGAATACCCTAACCCTAATCGTTTCCCATTCATTCATGAGACTCCATCACAGAGCTCTCCAAGTCTATCTCGTTACTGCAACATTATGCCTCTCACATGGTTCACTCGGCTTCGTTTCAAGTTTCTTCACCGACGGTGGGTATCTCATTCCGGTTTGTCCCATTTCCATGAACCCTTAGCGTATTTGTTTTTGGGTGGTTTTTATCTCTGAGAATTCAACTGGAGTACCTCTTTTGCTTCTTTTATCATTTTCTTATTAGCATCAATCTCTAGTTTTCTCCACTTCTTAGTTCCCTGTGCTTCTCTAAGTTTGTATTTTTTTTTTCTTTGTTCGTAGAGGAGGTTCGAGCTCATACATCCGACTGAAGCACCATGGTTTCCCTATTATACCCTCGGTGAATCTCACAGGTAGGTTGGGGTTATTTTTTTATGAGAGCAAAAATCTTTACTAGCTTGCGTTTCTCTATTCCCATTTGAACACAATCTAATGACCCATATTCTTGGTTAATTTTCAGGTTATATTTTCAAACCTACATGGAGTAGCTTCCATAGGTAAAGCTACACATATTCCTGTATTTCCTGTACCTAACATAAATATTGGTTAACAAAGTCTCATTCTCA
Source organism: Pinus albicaulis (assembly GCA_034641835.2). Taxonomy (NCBI): domain Eukaryota; kingdom Viridiplantae; phylum Streptophyta; class Pinopsida; order Pinales; family Pinaceae; genus Pinus; species Pinus albicaulis. The sequence continues at coordinate 479,808,186 of CM076580.1, forward strand.
GTTTTCTTACGGTTTTCTCATTTTGTTTTCATGCACAGGTAATCTTGTCAGCCTGACACTGTAGTTGAATTCCTTTGGTATGCTTGATACCGGTCCTCGGCTGATTCGACTTTCATGCCCACCAGGTATTCTCCTCCGATGAAAGGTTGTGTTACAGGATTCCAGTTGCAACAAGCCCTGCTTCAAACTTGAAGCCCTGGTTTTTCAATGAGCCTTCACACCTCCATTCTAATTTCATTTCTACTCTTCTTTGAGTTTTCACGGGCTTTACCAGTTCAGGGATACAGTTGACAAGAATAACAATTATGATTTTTTGTACTATTCATTCTTAAGTACTTGGTATTTGGCCACCAGGGCACTTACCTCCAATTTACAGTGTTTGATTTCTAACTTCTTTAATTAACCTTCAGCGCTATCACCATCTGAGAGAAGAAAACCTTTCGTGTATAATTTCTTTATAGTAATATTTTGTAATTATGTGCATAGGTATATATATATATATTCCTGCATATCTGAGTGAATCTCTTTTCATTCTTGAGTTATACAATTCGGAAATAGGTACACAATCTTTCCGGTATTTGGTTTGCAATTACGTTCATGCTATTACTAGAATAAGGTCATGGTTTTGCTTTGCCAATGTTCTATTACTCATTCAATTTTGTTGTTTCAAGAATAGAGATAGAGATGTAGTATTAAGCAGTCTTTAGGATTAGTACAACTGTCTATTTTCCATATTCTATTTACTGTCTTATGTTGCAATAAATATGTTTACATATATATATATATAACAATTCAAGAATGGTTTAACAACAGTTTTAGTTCTTGATTCTGCATGTGTCTTTTTCATATCTCTATTTCTCTGATAACATTCTCTATATGATGCCCTCTCTCTCAGGCATCCTATTTGTCTAGAAATCTGTTATGCATGTCTTAGCTTGTTCAACCGTTGTCTACAAATTCTTCTTTCCTGTGATTTTAAGGTTCTGAATTTACTTTTCGTTCAGTTTTTAGATTAATGTCCAAACCATTATGTCTGTGTTTATCATAGTTGCAGAGGACAACCTACTTGGAGCCTTCTTCTCAAATGCTCTACGTTAACAGTTCTCTATTTATAGATGCTAAAAGAGTTAGTTTATAACTTCATTCGATATTTGGTTTTTCTTAACTCTAGTTATGCCTTTGTTTACCACATGCTCTAAATACTTTAAGAAATATTTTCTGGCAGTCCTATTTATTTAAAGAGAATACTCAGATATTTTCTTATTTCATAAAAAAAAAAATACAATAATAGCTACAAACCATTAAAATATAACTAATTACTCCTTTACAATCAAAAAATAAATCCCCCAATGTCTGATATACTTATCTATCTTCCAGATACAGCTGATGTCCTCGAGAGAGGCAATTACGTCCTCGTCTCTCCCCCCTGCTCCACACCTAAGTTAAGTGAGTTGACAGGAGTTTCGGAAGAGACCTCGGGACTTCCAGTCCAGTCTTCTATTCCAGGAATTTTAGGAATCTGAGTAATTCCACTAGTCACCACAAGCTTAGGAATTCTTCACTCTAATTCCTCTCCTTAGCTACCGAATAGAACCTTTCTTCTTCAATGGGATGTACCTTTATCCTTAGAGGGTAGGGTAACTGTCTGAACTCTATTTCTCTTCAACTACTTGTCAGTTCTTGGAACACTTTTACCATGAGTCTTTTACTTTTTATGGAACCACTTTCCAATACTAAATTTTACTTAATCAAAAAAAATTAATTTCTGTTTATACAATAATATTTCTCAAGAAAGAATAAATGTCTTAGTTTCTTAACATAAAATAATATAACCATTAGTTGGCACTTAAGCCAACTGCCACATAAAGGTAAAAAAACAATTATGAATTTATTATATATATATATATATATATATATATATATATATATATATATATATATATATATATATATATATATATATATATATATATATATATATATATATATATATATATATATTCTTTCAATGATATCATATTCTTTTATATCAAATCATATTATTAAAAATAAATATCAAAGCAATTTTTTATAATTTTTTTAATTAGTGGGAAAATGAATAATAAGTTTTTAAACTAGTAGAGGGAATAATGATCATTAACTCTTAGTTGACTCATCATCATTGTGATTCAAGAAAAAACACACCTCTTATAATCACCAACTAGTAATCACTAAGAAAAAAAGTTTTTTCTTATAATTATCATTAAAATATTTTTTATTGTTAATATCTTTTTTAATACTATAATTTAAATTTCTGAATACTTCAACTTAAATTTCGTATTAACTTTGATTCTATATGTTTAGGTTTTAGAAAGTCTTTTATATACCATAAAAAAATAAAACTAAAGTTAATTTTATATCATTAAAAATGCTTCCTTTTAATTATGATTTTTACACACTAAGTTTATTTTATATCATTATTGTTTTTTTTTTTTTTAATTATAATTTTTTAATTATAATTTTCACTTAAAAAATGACAGGAAGTCAAAGGGTAAACTTTCTCAGAAGTAGTTAACAAGAAGGATGAGTTGGTTGGAATTCGTAATCGTGGGAGTGGGAAATACGTGGCGGATTCCTTCTACGAAGCTGGAGAACTGGCTAAAAGATATCCGTTTAAATATATACGTTGATCTTGAAAAAGCAAAAGAAAATGGGAGCGGAGAATCTTTTGTATTGAAGGCAAAAAAAAGAAGTGGGAGCACCTATAAATTTCAAATCTTCACCCTCCTTTATTGACAATTTTCTTGTGTGGGAAGTAATTTCATCTAGGTGTCTGGTTTTTTTGTCTTTGTGGTCTTCAGTGGCAATGAGCATGTTATCCTCTGCTCCATGCAAAAGATTGAGATCAATGTTCTTTCTATGAATGAGGTATACAGTGCGTTATTAATTTAGATCTTTGTTCTTTATCTATTTTCGAGTAAATCCATTTACAGACATTGAGTAAATTCATTTCAGCCTTGTGTTTGTTCTTCGTTATGATTTGATGCACAGGAACCGCGCCGATGGGAGAGTTGTTTTGCTACCCAAAACCTTGTTCGGCTTTTCTGTTGAGTAGTCGAAATTGTTCCAGGTACTTTATTTATTTTTTTATGTTTGTTTGTTGAAATTTAATATATAATGTATTTTGTTTTTAGTTTAAACTTTTTCTTTTCATTTAGTCTCTATTTCATTTAGTTTAATTAGTTTATCTTCCTCCTTATTGGTTTAATTAGTTTAAACTTCCTGCTGTTAATTTAGTCTCTTTAAACCGAACCGGCCTTCCCTCCTTGTTGATTTTAATAATCAGTTTATCATGTTCGATTTAGGTTTCATTTCTGCGTTGGCCTTAAATTTAGTGTCACCGTCAGATATCACTTTTCTTACTATCGCCGCATTAAATTTAGTTTCTCCGTTAGATATCACGTTTCTTAATTTGACAAGAAGAAATTTAGTATCAAATCCAATAAAGTTCTTGAAAACAATTTCAACTGACCTCTTCTTGATTGCTTGAGAGGTTGTCCATACTAACCTTCATCGCCATGGTATTACAGATACTTTGGATGGTATAGTGGTCCAACGTGTAAAACTTAGGCAATGTTGGAATCTCATCTCATCTTTGAAGGAGATAAACTTCCTTCTTCGTCTAATTCGTCCAATTTCCACTCAAACCCACACGAGATTGAATCCTTCCTCCAGCTATTCGACCAAGATCGAATGCTTAATGGTTTTGAAGCTGGGTGGGTATTGGATGTTGACATCTCATTATATGAGCTGAATAGCAAGATGTAGTTGGAGTATATGAAATTTTATGTTTTCCTTGTTTCCCAGATAAATATATTTTCCACCATAGGTAACATCTATACTACAACAATCAATCAACATAAGCCCTAGACTTGAGATATAATTTAAAACAGATCTTAAAACCTAGACTAAGATCATAAACCGTAGAGTTAAGATCATAAACCCAAGACTTAAGATCATAAACCATAACTATCCACTAATAGCATTCCCTATAAATCTTTAAAAGTATTTTCAGCCAAGTAGTTGTGCAATGGTTCTGAGTTGGGTTTATGTCCTTGGTTCAAGCTTTATTTGATCTGGAAAGTGAAAGTAACAAAAATTTTGAGGATTAGGTTATGGCTAGATTTTTATTTAGTTTTTCCATCTATTGCTTTTCCCTGGTTCAAGCCTTCTTTGTTCTGAAAAACCAGAGTAATATAAATTTCGCTAACCATAATAACATAAATTTTGTTGACGATTTGGTTATAGCTAGATTTTTATTTAATTTTTCCATCTATGGCTTTGAAAGTTTTTACAAACCCCGACTAATTTTATTACATCACCGAGCTTGGCATGGCTGTTAGTAATAATTTTAATGGATCTCATACTAAGAAGTTGGCCAGAATGGTATAGTCTGTGCAATTGTACGGGTAAATGAATAACCAATACGTAGAGCTGTATCATTAGCGGAAAAGAAATAACAATATTTTTCATACATTATCTCGCGGATCATAATCTCAAAATTTTCTATATCATCATCAATCTAAAATTTACAAGTTAATCATTTTGCACATATTAACTATGAAAAAGCCCAAGCCCTCAAAGCCCAGACTAATTTTATTACAACACCGAGCTTGGCATGGTTGGTTAGTAATAATTTTAATGGATCTCATGCTAAGAAGTTGACCAGAGTTGTATAGTCTGTGCAATTGTATGGGTAAATGAATAACCAATTTGTAGAGCTGTATCATTAATGGAGAAGAAATAACAATATTTTTCATACATTATCTCGCCTATCATAATCTCAAACTTTTCTATATCATCATCAATCTAAAATTTACAAGTTAATCATTTTGTACATATTAACTATGAAAAAGCCCAAGCCCTCAAAGCCCAGACTAATTTTATTACATCACCGAGTTTGGCATGGCTGGTTAGTAATAATTTTAATGGATCTCATGCTAAGAAGTTGACTAGAGTTGTATAGTCTGTAGAATTGTACGGGTAAATGAATAACCAATTTGTAGAGCTGTATCATTAACGGAGAAGAAATAACAAGATTTTTCATACATTATCTCGCGAATCATAATCTCAAACTTTTCTATAGCATCATCACTCTAAAATTTACAAGTTAATCGTTTTGCACATATTAACTATGAAAAAGCCCAATCCCTCAAAGCGTTGGTCAGTACTCGAACTCATGCCCTCCCTCCGCCATTGTAATTTCTTTTTTTCTGTACATGTCTTCTTTCATGCTTGCATTTATTTGTATTTACAAGGGTGGAGCTATGGATTGGTGAGACGTATGTGCCAATACCATGGCAAAGCTCTTCATCACTCAAGTGTTGAAACAATAAATATAAATATATAATATAACCCTATAATTTAATTCTAAGAAAAAAATATATATTGTTGTAGTTTAATGTCAATTTATTGTGATTTTTATCCACTCATTTTATACGGTATATATTTGGGTTAAAATGTACACTATATTTTACCAAGTGATAGTTTGTTTGAATACATTTTATGTTTAAATCTGTAGAAGAGAATAATTTATCACTTTTGTATTAAATTAGAGTATTTCTTAAATTAATATTAATTAATTTACTTAAAAATTTGATAAAAAGATGATAAAAATGTGAACAACCTCCTTTAATTAACAATCTTAATCTCTTACCATCAACT